>CM069160.1:25888729-25970193 GCA_035221665.1 Okamejei kenojei | reverse complement strand
TGGGTGAAGTCTTGTTTCGATTTGGACTTCCCCAACATCAGGATAATTTGTCTGCATCTAGCCTGTCCATTCACTCAAGAATTGTATTATGTTTCTAAATAAGATCCCCTCTCATTCTTCCAAATTCCAGTGAATACAAGCGCAGGTCGTCAATTTTTCATCATATGTTAATCCTGCCATCTCGGGAATGAACCCAACCTCTCCACTCCCCTCATAGCATAGGTTCATCGCCCGCCTGCATTCTACCCGGCCCCCCCCCCCCGCTCAGTGGGATGACATTTGATGAAAGCATGGATCGACTGGGTCGTTTCAATGAGCATTTATAATGGATCGCTGGTCAGTGCGGGACTCAGTGAGCAATGGGTGTTTCCGCATGTATCTCTAAATAAGCTAAACCAAAACTAAACATAAAAACTGGCCCTTAGCCCTCGCAGTCTGGGAACCTGTCAGATAAACCATTAAACTAAATTTTGCTACATTTTATTCATGCGGAGAGGCCTTGATGGGCCGAAGGGCCAAATTCTGCTGATAGAATTTTGAACTATTAATCATATACACATATCTTTTGAGCCTCTCAAGCCTTCAACACAGAACCTTTACAGTTAGACATATCAAGATTATACATTTTAACGCTCTTATACTAGAAATCATCCCTCTAAATACATAAATTACAAACACAATCACTTAATTTAATCCAAACAATACACTCAAACCCAGCAAACTCACAACACCACCCAACAACCACCCCCCATGTTTTTGTTTTTTTTTGTAATACTAAAATAAAAAAAATAAACAATTAAAATATATATCAAACAAAAAATTAAAGATTAACTAAAAAATAAAATTAAAAAGTTATAAAATAAAAATGTTTTTATTTTTTTATTGCCTTCACCAAGTTTTAAAGCTTAAGCTCTTTAAGCCTCTGAAAGGCCTGTTGATTATTATGGGATTTAACTTAGGATTAGTGCTGGATGGCTGCTGAGGGCGGGCATGCATTCAGTGGGCCGAATGGCCTGTTTCTGTGCTGAATTACTATAACCGCAAAGGTTGGAATGGACTTTACACAATTTGTACAGTTTGATTTGAGACGTGACTGAAGTATTCACGGGGCTTTGAGAATTACAGCACAGATACATCACCACAGACGGCTGTGGAGGCCAAGGCAAATGGGTATGGGTTAGGCTTTCATCCCACTCCTATCCTCCCCCCCCCTCATCTCACCTTCTCCCTCTTCTCTTCCCTCCCTCTTTCCCCCCTCCTCCGCCCTCACTCCCATTCCCTCTATTTCCCCTTCCTTCTCCCACTCCTCTCCCCCTCCATCCTTCCTCCGCCCTTATCTCTTCTCTCTCCCCTCCACCCCTTCCCACTCGCCTCTCCCCATCCCCCTCTTCCCCTATCCCCTCCAACTCCTCTCCCCACCACCCCCTCTCTCTCCCCTCTATTCTTCCCCTTCTCCCTCTCTCCCTCTCCTTTGACCCTCTCCCCCCTCAAAGTTTTTCTTTCTCTACCCCCTTCTTCCCTCTCTCCCGTCTCCCTCTCCCCTCCACCCTCTCTCCCCCTTCTCCTCTCTCCCCTTCTCCCCTCTCCCCTCCCCACCCTCTCTCCATTCCACCCTCTCCCTCCCACCCTCTGTCCCCTCACCCTCTGCCTTTTGTAAGTGGTGGCAAAAGTTCAGGAAGGCGCCCACACAAACTCTACGCAAAAAACAAGCCCGTGCCTCTGGAGAAGAAAACCGGCAATGTAACAGCCTTGCACAGCTGGCTTCGAATCAACCGAAAGTAAAAGTAAGGTTATCTGCAGTGGTTTTAGAGGCAGTCATTGTATTGGAATTGCCAGTGTGCCTGATAGCCGGTAAGCTCGGGAATTGACCCGGTGTTGAAACTAGCCACAGTTATTTACCCCACAATTTGCACATTAACCTTCATCAGCCAGAGCATGGGAGTATAGTTGTGGGGTCATGTTGCAGTGTATAAATGTGGGTGAGTCCGCATTGTAGAGTATTGTCTTCAGTCTGGGCACCGTGTTACAGGAAAGATGTTGTCAATTGGAAAGGGTTTCAGAGAAGATGACGAGGATGTTGCCAGGGACTAGAGGGTGTGAGCTAAAGGGAGAGGTTGGGTAGGCAGGGTCTCTATTCCTGGTGCCACACGAGGATGAGGGGAGTGATCTTATTAGAGGGTGTACAAAATCCATGAGAGGATTAGATCGGGTAGATGCAGGAGTCTCTTGGCTAATCAAGGACAGAGGGACATAGGTTTAAAGAAAAGTAAATGCAACCTTTATGTTATTTCAAACTTTTAGTTTGAACGAAATTACGTCCTTGCAGAGAGTAAATTAGACAGAGAATAAATTATAACAAACCACACAATGAACACAGGTTTTTAACATCCACACAGGAGTCTACCAGCACCTCCTACTATATGGAAGGGCAAAAGTCTTAATCTCCTTGACTCTTCCTTGCTTTTTCTCCCTGTGCGTATTGAGACGATCCAGGGCTTTCCGGTGTTGGGCCCCCGCTGGGTGATGGTAAGTCCCAGCGGCGAATCCGGGCTCCGCGACGGGCCGGTTCTAACTCCGCAGCCGGACGGCCGATGCTGCCACCTCCAGTCCAGCAGATTTGAAGCTGTTGTTGCGGGAGCTCCGAGAATCGGTCCCCAACCTGGGACCTGCGAGCCCCTGACGTTGATTGTCCACTGGGCCGGGATCGAAGCCTCAGAGGCTCCGAAGTCGGCCAAATTCACGGTTGGTGAGTCCTGGCTTTGCTCACGGAGCCTCGAGCCGGCCCCAGTTGGAGGCCGCCAGCTCCTGCGATAGGCCTCAGCGCAGACAGAGACTGTGACGGGGGATACGACAAGAAAAGGTCGCATCCCCCCCCCCGAAGGATGAGACTAAAATCAAGTTCCCTTCCCCCCCCCCCCCCCCCCCCACACATACACAAACTAAAAATAAACTAAAAATACGTCCAACAAGACAAAAGAAAAAAAGAGAAAAGACGGACGGATGCAGGCGCTGCCACTTACGAAGGTTGAAGGGGAGGATATTAATAGGGAATCTGAGAGCTAACTTTTTTAACGCAAATGGTAGTGGTGTATGGAGCAGCTGTCAAAGGAGGTGTGTTGAGGCAATGGGGACTATCCCAATGCTTAAGAAGCAGTAAGGACAGGTACATAGATAGGAAGGTTTGGAGGGATATGGATCTAATGCTGTCAGGTGGGATATTGTAGATGGGACATGTTGGCCGATGTGGTCAAATTGGGGCAGGAAGGGTCTGTTTCCATACTGAATCACTTTATGACTTATGACTCTAGGTGTGGTCGAACTTTAGTAAAAAGATAAAGGCGTAGATTATTTGCTAATTAGGGACGAGAAATCAGAAATTGGAGTTGCAGAGGAGACTTGGGTAATGCTGGGAGCATGTATTCACAAAAGGTAATTCGCAGAGAGAAAGAACTGCAGGATGCTGCGGTTTATACCAAAGTAGACACAAAATTGCTTGAGTAATCAGTGGATTGCATCATGAAAATAGAAAATAGAAAATAGGTGCAGGAGGAGCATTCGGCCTTCAAGCCAAGCACCGTCATTCATTGTGAACATGGCTGATAATCCCCAATCACTACCCGTGGCCTTGGCCTTCTCCCCATATCCCTTTGAACGACCACTTGCCCTAAAGCTTATCTAAACAGTCTCATAAATCATCTTTGGAGAAAAAGTATAGATTATGTTTCATTAGTTAAGAAGTATTCGCTGCAGAATGTTCCTGATGTCTGGAAGTCCCAGACTCGGGGTGGCATTTAAGAATAAGGGGTAGGCCAGTTATGACTGAAATGAGGAGAAAACATTTTCACCCAGGAGTGTTGTGCGACTCTGTGGAATTCTCTGCCCAGAAGGCATTAGAGGACCAATTAACGAGTCAAGAATGTTATATTACCAAATGTCCAGATGGGACAATGAAATTCTTACTTGCTGCAGCATAACAAAATATGTAAATATGTAAACATGATACTTACAGGGAAAGAGGAAACAACTAAAAAGTTCAATATATAACATATATAGTTCAATAATTATATAGTTTTTTGGCAGTTCAGAGCTCACTGGATGCATTCAAGAGTGTTAGATATAGCTCTTCGGGTTAAAGGATATGAAGAAAAAGCAGGAACAGGATATTGATTCTGGATGATCAGCCATGATCATATTGAATGGCAGTGCTGGCTCGAAGGCGAAATGGCCTACTCCAGCACCTGTTTTCTATGTTTCTATTCACGCACACTAAAACTATCCTACACACACCAGGGACAATTTACATTTGTACTGTGGCGGTCCCTGGGGGGTAGGCTACTATTGGACTTCCCCTGCCGATTGAGTGACGGGGTGTTAGGTTCTGCACCGGGTTTCCTGACCACCCCTTGGGTGTGTGCTCCCAGTGTGTGGTGTGGAGTGGCTCTCGCCTGTAGGGATTAAAGGGCTACTGTTTAAACTGTAGCGTCTGGCCTTTTACTGACTTCGTCTAGGCCGCGACATGGTGACCAACATTCTTCATGCGTCGTGATGGATAAGAATGTGTTGCTTTTATGCTCCCTCCTCTGTGGTCGTAAAAGAGCCTGACATCTGGTTCCAGAGGCGGAGGCACAATGTGCTGTGAGAGGTATTACAGAGACGAAACAAAATACTATTACGTGGGTCTCGGCACGCTTGACCAAATGCATCTGTTCCGTGATTTATTGCTATGTTGTCGAAGTTAAACTTTCCTCAGTAGCCCCCCGGGTAGCTAACAAATATAGGGGCCTTAGAAGGAAATCAAGGTATTCAGGGATAGTTTGGGCCTGGTGGACTTGGAGCGGGCAGCTCAATTCTCGAATTGGACGGCCTGGGTGACCGCCAGCCATCTGCCCTCCTGGAGGGCATGCTCACACTAATGGGGGACATGAAACCCCTGTTTGCTATTTAAATTGCGCCTACCTGCTGCAGTTCCCCCACCCAATAAATATCCGCTACAGCTCGCCTGGGACCCCTTTTCAACTGCAGGCGCGCTGGGGCGAGCAGGCCCGCCGAGCTGTGGATGTCTAGCTAGCAAAACCTGGAAGCGCTGCTCCCCCGCCCTTTCCCGTGCGTGTTGGGAGGCTAGAGCAGGTCGTGCCGCTATCGATCACGTCGCCACTACCCCCGCGCCCTCGTGTGCATATCGGCCACCATTAGGCATTCAATTCCAGGCGTGTCTTTGAGCAGGGCCGCTGCAGTTCCATCCAACGCCAGCAGAGGTTTCTGGTGTTAACCCACAAATCGCCTGCAGTTCCACCCAAACGCCAGGCAGAGGTGCTGACGTTCAAACCAGGCCAGATTCTTGCACTTCCACCAGACGCCAGCAGAGGGAGTTGGTGATATTTACATCATCGCTGGGGAGATGCAGCTAGGCAATGTCGCCCACCCTGTTCATTCCAGGAAAACAAAGGGGCCTGTCTCAGTGATTCCTTCGGCGGCCGGCAAATTCATCGCGTCTTCGCCTCGGGGATCACCGCGCTGGAGGTCGATTCTCGTGGACATGGGTTTGCAGAGGTTTGTGTCCTGCCTCCCTCCATCGAGACATCCGTGGGGCAAACGCGGGCCTCCTTACCAACGGCGACAGGAGTTTTATTGCACTACAAGTTTCGCACCATCTCCCTCTCAATTGGCCGTAGCTCCTTTTCTCGTGGGAAGTTCCTCATTGTAAACGTTTCCCAGCGCTGCTAGGCGCGACTTCCTTCCGAGCCATTCCACAGTCGTGGATGTTCAAAGCGGTAGGGGCCTGATGCACTCCGTCACGCTGGAGCAGTCTTCCTCCAATTGGGTGATCCTGTATCATGCCCTGATGGCCCCCCTGTAATACGTGGGATGCGACTTTCGCGTGCATCCTGGCGGATTCCCTGACATCCTTGCACCCCAACTCCGTTCCTCCACACCCATGCACAGAGGGGAGCACTACTTTTGACCTACTACCCGGCCTCCCCTGCCAGTTGCACCTCTGAGCGCGTCGTTCGCTCCAGACTAGCTTCATCTGGCTCGGGGAGGAGTTCCACCTGATGGAGGCGATGGGCATCGGTGCGTCCTCCGATAGCCCATGGGCATATCAACGCTTACATCGTCCCTAAGGCGGACGGGGGGACTGGCGCCCGTGTGGGGATTTACCGTCGCTTGAACGATGCGACTGATGCCGACAGTTACCCAGTCCCGCACATCAGGACCTTCAATGCCCATTGGACGGGTAGGCATCGGGGGGGTTTTTATTCTCCAAGGTGGACCTCTGCGAGGGTACTATCAAATTCCGGTCCGCCCGAAGATATCCCGAAGCTGTCTTATAATGCATTTGGTCTTTCGAATTTGTACGGATGCGTTTGGGTTGTAAGAACGCTGCGCAGGCCTTTCAGCGACTTATGGACTGTGTGTGCGCGGCCTGGGGACTTTGTCTTCTGCTACTTGGACAACATACTTCATGGCCAGTCGCTCGCGGCCAGGTGCACCTGCATCCACATCCGTCAGCTTGGTCAGGCATCAGTGAACTTGGGTAGTCCATCAACTCGTCCCATGTGCCGTTTCGGCGTGACGAGATGGACCATCCTCGGCCACGTTTTTAACTCCATAGGGGGGTGGTGCCTCTGGCCCGCCAGGTGGACGTGTCCGCAGGTTCCCCGTCTGGGACCACAGTTAAGGGCCTACAGATATCCGTTGGGGGATGTTGTCACCTTTTCTCACGTTCCTGCCAGCACGGCGCAGTCATGCATCGCCTTTTCCATTTGATGCAGGTCATCGGGGCCCAGGGAGGTTGAGTGGTCTGTGGAAGCAACAGCGGCATTCGAGTGGGCTATGATGGCACTGGCTGAGGCCATGATGCTCGTTCAACCACGAGAGGATGCCCCGACCACCCTGACGGTGGACTGCTTCTGAGGAGCGGTTTTGGGGCAGTGTCTGGAGCAGCCTCGTGACACGAGCTCTGGCCTGTTTATCTCGCCGTATGCAATTTCCGCTACTTTCCTGGAGGGGAGGACCCGTCCATTTACCGCATATAACAAAACCGCTAACCCTTCGCATTCACTAAGGTGTCAGACCTGTGGTCTGACGGCAGCAGAGGCATTTGAGTATGTGTCGGAATACACCCCCTCATCGTTACGTTGGAGGACATATTCAATAGGGTGGCCGAAGGCCTTATCGAGCCTGCAGTCCACGTGGTTCTCAAGTTGCTGAGGGGATTAATTATTCCGCCCTGGCAGCCATTCAGCAGGTCAACGAAGGAGAAGATGGCCACCTATTCATACGGCCATTTTCGGGCCTGCAGTTTGCAGGTCGGTGTCTGTGGTCCTGGGGGGCAACGCGGCTGTGCGATTGTCGCCACTGGGAGTTCGTGACCCATGTTCCCCATCACCTGGCGGCACAAGGTGTTTGAGGTGCTTCACGAGCTGCGCATCCTCCATCCGGGCGAGAACGGCCCTGATAGCCTCCGATTCATGTGGCATGGGTGCGAAAGATGGTTGGAAATTGGTGCGCGCACTTGCATCACGAGCCAGACCGCCAAGATGCAACGACACGTGCATTCGCGTTGCAGGAGTTTCACCATCCCTCGGCATCGGTTTTTTGACCACATTCACGTGTGACATTGTGGGGCCGCTGCCGCTGTTTGTCACGGGGCTGACCTTTCTACTTACCGTTGTCGACACTTCTCGCGGTGACTGTAGCCATTCCGCATACCAGAATCTTCAACGGCCAGTGCTCGGGCCTTGGTGGTGGACAGGATCGACGCTTCAGGGTATGCCACTGGAACATTCCATCCGACGGGCCCCCCCCCCCCCCCCCCCCCATCCCCACCCTCAAAAATACGTCGGAACTGTGGTCGGCCCATGGCACGCCTTCTGGGTGTGCAGCTACACCACACAATGGCGTATCATCGCAGGCGAACGGCTCTGGGCGGAGCGGGTTTCACCGTCCGCTCAAGGACGCCCTGAGGCAGGGCTCAATGACCCGGGACTGGGTGGATGCCCTGCCTGTGGGTTTTTGTTGGGGACCGCCACTGCACCGAAAAAGGGACTTGGCTACCTCTCCGCCGAGTTGGTGAATGGTTCTCCCGTTGACAGTCCACAGGGATGTTCATCCCGCCGGCACAGGGCCAGGTGGGAGCAGCCTTCTGACGCTCTGCGACGTCTTGGGAGACGGTGGCGCAAGCTGGGGTGTCGGTGCCCCACATCTCGCCATGGGCCCTTCGGCCGCATGTTCCCTCTGCTCTGGCGGAATGCCAGTTCTCTTCCTGTGGAAGGATGCGCAGCGGGACACCTCTCCAGCGGCACCGTAGGGGTCCCCCTTCCGGGTCCTGGACATGGCTCACACTTTCGTCCTGGACCATGGTGGGGTCGGCATGAGAGATGTTTTCAGTTGCGCGCTGCTGAACCTGCATATATTGATATTGATCCGCATTGTGGCTGTTAGCGCTGCCCCAAAGTGAGGGCGCCCTCCTGTCTGAAGGGTACCTACCCTCTGGGACTCCATCTCCTGCACCTGTTGGTCAGTTTTCCCGTTCTGTGCGAGCACGTGCTGGTTGCCGTGTATCGCTCTCATGTCTGTTCGTGCCTTGGGTACTTGGGTTGGGGGGAGGTCTTGTCCCTGGGGGGTAGGCCATCCTTGGATATACCCTCTCGATTGGTCTGCCAAAGGGTTTCCTGACCATCCCTGGGTGTGGGCTATCAGTGTGTGTGTGTGCTCTCGCTGTAGGGATTAAAGGACTACTGTTTAAAACTGCCTAGGTTGGCCTTTTCCTGGACCTCGCTAGCTGGCTACAATACCAAGTTTCATAAGTTCATTAGTTGGCAGAATGAGGCCATTTCAGCCAATCAAGTCTACTCGCCTTCAATCCTGTTTTGATCTAACTCTCCCTCCTAACCCCAATCTCCTGACTTCTCCCCATAACTCTTGACACCCGTACTAATGAAGAATCTATCTTCTCTCTGCCTTAAAGTTTTCCACTGACTTGGCCTCACGGCCTTCTGTGGCAATGTATTGAACGAATTTCAGGTCGGAATCTTTCCAGACAGACTAGACTGGACAGGTCTAATGACTTCAGACGAGTTACTGCAGCATTTTTTGTTTATCTGCGGCATGCATTCTTATAAACCCAGAGGTATGGAATTTTGACTATTAGCCTCATGTAACCCCTTGCTTCTCTCCGCTCCATCCTCCCCATCCAGTTCTCCGACCCCCCTAGGGTTTTTTTTGGCTGTCCACCGATTAAATTTGTCATTGTATGCACATAGCTAACAATGTCTACTCTAACATTTTTCCTTACGTTTCGTCCCTTTGATCTCTGTTTCCACACCTGTACCCTTCCATACCTCTGTGTCTCCATCTCCCTGACTCTCAGTCTGAATTAGGGTCTCAACCGTGAAACATCCACCATTCCAGGTAGGCCGACAGGGCTGATTTCTACGCAGTTCTCTAATCTTACTAATCGAAAACTCTTTTTTCTAAGAGAAAAATTCTCCTTCCATTCAACAATTGAACATTTCCTGGCCAGGGGGTTACTCCACTGTTAGAGTGAGGCCCAAGCAAATTGGAGGAACAGCACCTCATATTTCGTTTGGGAGCCCAGCAGTATGAATACATTGATTTCTCTAACTTCAGAGTAACACCTGCATTCCTCTCTCTCTCTATTTTTTGCCCCTTTCCCCCACATAGGTCCACACAGCTTCTATTCTGACCAGCAAAAGCTAACAATCGAATGTTACCTTTATCATCGTTTACTTTTTTGCGTATCGTCATTCATTATTTTGTATTCTTACATCATCATCTATATCTCTTGTTTCCCTTTCCTGTGGATTCTATGCAAGTTTTGCAAACCTTCAAACAATGCCCTCTCTTTTAATGCTAATATTAACATATCTACGTAGTAGTTTACAATTCTGGCTTTGTTATCTGTTGCAATCGGTGCAGGTGACAATAAATGTAAACCTTGAACTTGAACTAGATTCAGGATCATAAAAACGATTGAGGAAATCAGTTAATAAGTAAGACAGCAATATTTCACATTTCTTAAGGTTATAAGTTATGGTAATATGTGTGGTATCTGGTGACTGGAAACAGATATCTTCATTAAGGAGTTTTCTCCATTCCCCTCCCCCCACTCACGTCGTACAGCTTTTTAATGTGTGGGAAATTACCAGCTTAGGACTTGAAGAATTGCCGTATTCAATTGACCGGAGATTCTTAACGAAGTGGATATAACAGAGTGGACAACAAGTGCTGGAAGTATCTCAGTGGGGCAGCAGCAAGATGGGTTCGACCCGAAACCTTCACCATCCTTCTCTCAGAGATGCTTGCCTGGCCCGTGAGTTACTCCAGCATTTTTGTGTCCTATCTTCGTGTTAAACTAGCACCCTCCGTTTTACACCATCTCTGGAGCACATGGGGGAAAAAACAGGATTATTAAACATTGCTGTTCGGGAACCTTATTTTGAGTTGTAAAGAGGGAGGGGGGGGGGTGTTTGTTTTGTTTAGAGATACAGTGCGGAAACAGGCCCTTCGGCCCACCTGGTCCACGGCCGACCAGCGATCCGCACACTAAATTTCCTACACACACCTGGACAATTTACATTTATACCAGCCAATTTACTACAAACCTGTTCATATTTGGAGGCCCGGTTTCAATCCGGACCACGGGTGCTGTCTGTACGGGAGTTTGTATGTTCTCTGCCGTTACCTGTGTGGGTTTTCTCCAGTTTTCGCTTTCCCTCCTCACACATCCACAGATTTACTTCAGGGGGTAAATTTTTCGCCTACCCAGGGGGGATTTTAAAGTTATTGATTCTGGTTTGGTAATATTTTTCTCTTGACTGACTGTGTTGGGTTCTGGGTCTGTTCATTAATTTGTTGTTCATTAATAAGGTGAAATAACATTGTTATATGCTATAAAAGTTGCCGGGGTAACGGGAACGACAAAGGTTGGAACTCCTGCCCCAAGTGTGTGTAGAATATTGTTGTGTGTGGGGACCGGTGGCCAGTGCGGGACTCGGGGGCCTGTTTCCGCGCTACGTTAGTGTAGAGATACGGCGCAGTCTGGGCCTTGAGATAACGTTTCGTTCGAAGTCCATATTTCTGAAACTTCAATATCTATGTCGACCAACGATCCCACATACACTGAGGACAATTTACTATTGTTACCATAGCCAATTAGCGTACAAACCGTATGACTTTGGGTGTGGGAGGTACCTGGAGAACCCGGAAAACTACACGAGGGTCTCGGCGGGAGAAGATGCAATACTCGGTACAGACAGCTATCAGTGGCAGGATTGAACCCGGGGGTCTCTGGCGTTGTGAGGATGCTGATTACACTGGGTAAGCGTAGGTAATCATGTGATGGACGAGACATTCAATCACTGATTTTCAATGGTTTGCCAAAGTCAGTGAGCAGCGTTAATAAAATGGTGGAACTGCACCTAATTTCGCTTGGGCAGCTTAAACACCCAGCGGTATGAATATTGGACCTCTAACTTTAAGTAACGCTTCCTTGCTTTCCCTCTTCTCTCATCCCTCCCCCACTCGTGTTACCAACTTTCAAGTCATCTTGTTGGTCTCATTACCAGTAAAACATGTTTTCACCAGCCACAGCTGACAATGGCCTGTTTCCCTTATCCTCATACTTTTGTTGCATATTTTCTTCATTTGTTTATAATCTATCTAATCACATCATATCTCTGTTCCCTCTCCACCTGACTCTCGTATGAGAAGGTTCTTGGACCCAAAACGTCGCCCATTCCTTTCTCCAGAGATTGCTGCTGTCCCGCGGAGTTACGCCAACACTTTCGTGTCGATCACAAACCAAACACCTTTCGACCCAATAGGGGGCGACACTGATCCAAAGATGAACTGGGACTCGAACCGCAACGCCTGTGTGTGATGCATACGATGTTCCAAAGCACCTTTCTGACTTGAGTGTCAGAATTGTCATCTCGGACAGAGGGAAAGCTTGCAATCTGTTGCGTTTTTATAAGGAGCCCGATTGCCGCACCGGCGAAACTAACTTTCAAATCCATTCACGGTAAGTAGGTTTATTTCTAATCTTTGCGAAAGTTAATCAGGGCGGTCGGAATCTCTCAAAGCGCACCAACTTTCTCATCGACGTTTGAAGTCATGTATTCGTACTTGTTAGGACGAGAAGGGAACCCAGATAGACTCAAAGCGCTGGAGTAATTGCGGCTCAGGCGATAGGGAGATAGACACAAAGTGTTGGAGACCGGGTTCGATCCTGACTCAGGTGCTGTGTGTCTGTTGTCTGTGTTCCCAGTTTGTACGTTTCCAGTGACAGTGTGGGTTTCTCGGGTGCTTCGGTTTGCTCCCCGACTCAAAGGACGTACAGGTTTGCAGGGTAATTTTGGCTTCGGTAAAAATTATAACTCTCACTTGTGAGGGCTAGTGGGCGGGGTGATGCTGGCCAAGCATGACTATGTGGGCCGAAGGGCCTCTTTCAGCGCTTTATCTCTAAGTCTGAGGTCGTATGGTACATCAGACAATAGACAATATGTTGCAGAGTGGGCCATTCGGTGATCACTGGGTCGGCGCGGCTTTGTACAGGGTTCAGGGCATGTTTGCACGCTGTATAATAAATATGTATGTATAATATAAAACACATAGTTGTCTGTTATCTTGCTAATCTCAAATTCTTTGTTGTCTTTTGCATGCATTAGATGTGTTGCTTCATTGGCTTGTGGAAATGCTTTGGAATATTTGAGCCGTAGAATCTATTCCCCTTCTCACTAAGGTTCATTAGTCTTAAAGTGATAGGAGCAGAAATAGCCATTCTAATATGTTAACCCATTGTTTTAAAAGGGTTCAAAGAATAAACCTTAGCCAATTATAGACCTATTAGTTTGACGTCAGTGGTGGGCAAATTAATGGAAAAGGATATTAGAGATAATATGTATAAGGCATCTGGATTAAACAGGGTTGATCAGGAACAGTCAACATGGATTTGTGCCTGGAAAAGTATGGTCATGTTTTGACAAACCTTCTTGAATTTTTTGAAGCGGTAACTAGGGAAATTGATGAGGGTAAAGCAAGTGGATGTTGTCTATATGGAATTTCAGTAAGGCCTTTGACAAGGTTCCCCATGGAAGGTTGGTTAAGAAGGTTCAATTCTTTGGGTGTTAATGGCGGAAGTAGCAAGATGGATTCACAACAGTGGCTGAATGGGAGATGTCAGAGAGTAGTGGTGGATGGCTGTTTGTCAGGTTGGAAGCCGGTGACCAGTGGGGTGCCTCAGGGATCTGTGTTGGGGTCCACTGTTGTTTGTCATGTACTCAATGATACTGGATGATGGGTTGGGAAATTGGATAAGTAAGTATGCAGATGATACTAAGATAGGTGGTGTTGTGGATAATGAAGTAGATTTTCAAAGTCTACAGAGAGATTTTGGGCCATTTGGAAAAGTGGGCTGAAAGATGGCAGATGGAGTTTAATGCTGATAAGTGTGAAGTGCTTACATCTTGGCAGGACAAATCAAAATAGGACGTACATGGTATTTTGGTAGGAAATGAGAATGCTGTGGAACAGAGGGATCTAGAAATAACTGTGCATAGGGAAGGGAATAGATTCTACTGCTCAAAATATTCCAAAGCAGTTCCCTGATGGTGGAATCGCATGTAGATATGGTGATAAAGAAAGCCTTTGGTGTGCTGGCCTTTATAAATCAGAGCATTGAAATAGGAGTAGGGAAGTAATGTTAAAAAATTGTACAAGGCATTGGTAAGACCAATTCTGGAGTATGGTGTACAATTTTGGTCGCCTAGTTATAGGAAGGATGTCAACAAAATAGAGAGAGTACATAGGAGATTTGCTAGAATGTTGCCATGGGTTCCAGAACTATGTTACAGAGAAAGGTTGAACAGTTAGGTCTTTATTCTTTGGAGCACAGAAGGTTAAGGGGGGGACTTGATTGAGGTCTTTAAAATGATGAAAGGGATAGACAGAGTTGACGTGGATACTTTTTTCCCATTGAGGGTAGGGAAGATTCAAACAAGAGGGCATGACATGAGAATTAAGGGACTGAGGTTTTCGGGGTAACGTGAGGGGGGGGAACTTCTTTACTCAGAGGGTGGGTGGCATGTGTGGAATGAGCTTCCAGCAGAATTGGTGGAGGCAGGAACGATTTTAACATTAAGAGTAAAGTGGATAGGTATATGGACGTGAAGGGAATGGAGGGGTATGGTCTGAGTGCAGGTAGATGCCCCCCCCCCCCCGGACTAGGGGAAAACAAATGGGTCGGCACGGACTGGAAGGGCCGAGAGGGCCTGTTTCCGTGCTGTTAATTGTTATATTCAGCCCATCAAATCTACGCCATTCATCATGGGCTGATCTATCTCTCCCTCCTAACCCCATTATCCTGCCTTCTCCCCATAACCCTGAAACCCCACACTAATCAAGAATCTATCAATCTCTGCCTTAATGATATCCATTGAGTTGGCCTCCACAACCGCCTGTGTCAAATAATTCCAAATTCACCACGCTCTGACTAAAGACATTTTCTCCTCATCTCCTTTCGAAAGGAATGTACTTTATTCTGAGGCTATGTCCCCTGTGGATGTTTCAAGAGGAGAGTTAGATTTTGCTCTTCGGGCTAGCGGAATCAAGGGATATGGGGAGAAATTTAATAAGGGGGGGGGGGGCAGGAACGGGGGGTACTGATTGTGGATGATCAGCCATTATCACATTGAATGGCGATGCTGGCTCGTAGGGCCGAATGTCCTACTCCATGCACCTATTGTCTATGTTTCCATGTTTCAATGACCTCTGGTCCTAGACTCCCATTAGTGGTAACATCTCTCCCCATCCACTCTATCCAGGCCTTTCACTATTCTGTACGTAACTCCCTCTCCCCATCTCATTTCTCCACAGTTAATAAAAAGGCTTTGAAAGGTAACCTTGCACATGAAGAAGATTCAACTACCAACAGCTGATCCATAGGAAATGTGAAATACAACGGACCTTCTGCCCAGGCGATATGTTTAACTGGTTCTCTACCTCAGCACCCTGCATTATTGTGTATTGTTTCATACAAGGTAAGTTACAGTGAGAGAGGGAGGCAGGGTGCAGACTCGATGGGCCGAACGGCCTGTTTCACGCTGTATCTCTCAGGTCTAAAGGATGATCATAGGTCATAAGTGATAGGAGTAGAATTTAGGCCATTCAGCCCATCCAGTCTACTCCGCCATTCAATCATGGCTGATCTATCTCTCCCTCCTAACCCCATTCTCCTGCCTTCTCCCATAACCTCTGACATCTGTACTAATCAAGAATCTATCTATCCCTGCCTTAAGAATATTCATGTGGCCTGCAGAGTCTTCTGTGGCAAAGAATTCCACCGATCCTATCCTATTCTACAGTTCTATCCCTACCCACACAATTTACAGACACAAATTAATCTACAATTAACCTTCTCCTGCCTTCTCCCCATTGTACACACGTTACAAATCAAAAATATCAAATGTTTTCCCAGGATAGTATTTTCAAACTATCCTGTGTCTTGCCCCTTTTATGACTTGCCATTTTCTCACTTTTAACCCTCCCTTTAGTTTAGTTTAGAGATACAGCGCGGAAACAGGCACTTTGGCCCATCAAGATCGTGCCGACCAGCGACCCCCGCACATTAACACCATCCTACACACACTGGGGACAAATTACACATACACCAATCTAATTAACCTACATACCCGCATGTCTTTGGAGTGTGGGAGGAAATCGAAGATCTTGGAAAAAACGCACACAGGTCACGTAGAACACGGACAAACTCCGTACAGACAGCACAGTACAAACGGCGGCCCGGCTTCAGAGCTCCGGTGCTCCAGCAGTGCTCCAGCGACGGCCCGGCTTCAGAGCTCCGGCGCGCCAGCGTTCCAGCGGTGGACCCTGATTCAGAGCTGTGGTGGTGTTCCAGCATTCCGGCGGTGGTGGCAGCCCGGCTTTGGAGGCTCGGCCAGGGGCCTAGTGGACGATAACATCGGAGGCCTGGATCGCCTCAGCGCAGAGGGAGAACAAGTAGGGAAGAAGACAAAGACTTTAAGACTTTTGCCTTCCACCACAGTGAGGAGGTGCCTGGTGAACTCACTGTGACGGATGTTAAATATATGTTTATTGTGTGTTTTGTTTTAATTTATTATATGTCATGACTGCGGGAACAAAATTTCGTTCAGAATGACAATAAATGAATCTAATCTAATCTAAAACCCGATGTCTGGATTGAACCCGGGTCTCCGACGCTGCAAGTGCTGTAAGGCAGCAACTCCACCGCTGTGCCATCGTGGCCCTCCTTTTTATTCATCTTTTGTTAATAACCATATAACCATATAACCATATAACAATTACAGCACGGAAACAGGCCCTCTCGGCCCTTCCAGTCCGTGCCGACCATTTGTTTTCCCCTAGTCCCATCTACCTGCACTCAGACCATACCCCTCCATTCCCTTCACGTCCATATACCTATCCACTTTAGTCTTAAATGTTAAAATCGATCCTGCCTCCACCACTTCTGCTGGAAGCTCATTCCACACAGGCACCACCCTCTGAGTAATGGCAATACCTAGCAGCTGGATATAATCCAGCAAATCTCCACTGTGCTCCCTACAAGACTTGGCATCCATCTCAGCATTCCAACACAGGCCACAGAGTCTGGCCCACATGTTAGAAGGGATGGGTGATGTTAGGTGGTCGAGACCCTTCTTCAGAGTCAGGGGAGAGGGAGTCTAGAGATGCTAAGGTGCTGACAAGGAAATACAGAATGTTTCATTGTTAGCTGAGGGGAAGGTGACAACGAGGCGTACAGTCAGTAATATTTAATCAGGAGGACAGTAAAACTAGTGGAGAACTAGGTTGGGGGGAGGGATGGAGAGAGAAGGAAAGCGAGGGTTACTTGTAGTTGGAGAAGTTAATGTTCATACCACTAGGGTGTGAGCTGCCCAAGCAAAATATGAGATGCTGTTCCTCCAATTTGCACTGGGCCTCACTCTGACAGTGGAGAAGGCCCAGGACACAAAGGTCAGAGTGGGAATGGGCGGGGGCGTTGAAACCGTGACCATTTTCTGATGTTAGGGTTGATGTTAGGTTGCAGAGGTCGGAACCTCATCCACTCCCCCGACCCGCGACTAGATGAGCAACGCTCTTGACATTTCTGCATCTGCATGTCGCAGCGGTAAAGTTGCTGCCTCACGGCGCCAGAGACCCGGGTTCGATCCTGACCACGGGTGCTGTCTGTACGGAGTTTGTATGTTCATCCGCCGTGGGTTTTCTCTGAGATCTTTAGCCTTCTCCCTCACTCCAAAGAGTTGTAGGTTAATTAGCTTTGGTATAAATGTAAAATTGACCCCAGTGTGTGTGGGACAGTGTTAGTGTGCGGGGATCGCTGGTCGGCAAGTGTTTGGTAATCGGGAGATCTCGTAGGTTTAGGCAGACTGACTGAGCGAGTCCACAGTAGTCCACAAATGTAACAAAATATATGCAGGATTATCTCTTGAAACTCTTTAACTCTTGAAGTCCTTTAATTTTTTAAGCTCCTTTTTCTTCCCAAAGGTGAAGCGAATGGTAGAAGCATGTTTTAATACAATAAGTTTGATCTTTAAGAACAACAGGCAGCAGCTCTGCTGCCGAGCCACCGTGCCATCCAAAGTTAGCCTGAGCATTCTTCTGAAACATCTACTTGTTTTCCTAAGCAGGCTTTGAAATGCGGTGCTGCTAATTTAGCTGACGCCTGAGCAGTCACACGCTGGCGCAGCGGGAGAGTTGCTGCCTTGCTGCCCTTGCAGCGCCGGAGACCCTGATCGACCCGGGTTCGATCCCGACCACGAGTGCTGTCTGTACGGAGTTTGTACGTTCTCCCCGTGTTTTCTCTGAGAACTTCGGTTTAATTTGGATAATTGTAAATTATCCCCCCAGTGTGTGTAGGGGATTCAAGTAGGGGATTCGAGGACCGGAGGACAAAAACAGGAGGTAAGGTTGAAGGGGAAAAAATTCAATAGGAATCTGAGGGGTAACATTTTCACACAAAGGGTGGCGGGTGTATGGAACAAGCAGGTTTAAGAAACAGTTAGACAGGTACATGGATAAGACAAGTTTGCAGGGATATGGAGGAAGGTAGGACTCGTGTAGCTGGGACATGTTGGTTGGTGTGGGCAAGTTGGGCCGAAGGGCCAGTTTCCACACCGCATCGCTCTATGACTCTATGATAGTGTTAGTGTGCAGGGATCGCTAGTCGGCGCAGACCCGATGGGCCGAAGGGCCTGTTTCCGCTCTGAATCTCCAATCCAAACTAAACTGAACTCCATTTTAGCTGGCATAGTCTGTTTAGCCCTTGCTTTACCTGCACCAGGAACAGCGGATACAGTAGTTGAGGTTGGAAGAGTTGCCATGTACCTGATCCGATGTTCTAAATATATTTTACAGCACAAGATGAAGCAGAGATTTACAGGACACCTGGCAGCTCAGCGATGTTTCTCGGAGTGGATGAAGAGGTCATGAATGTGACTCAGGTTTTCCAATGGGAAAAAATTGACAAAAGCTCAGGGAATCAGACCACAACGGCACACGTTCTCCAGTTCCATGTTGGATCTCCAAACCATTCCTTAATACAAAAATACAAGGGGCGCATCCACTTCAACCCTCTCAATGGTTCATTTGTCTTCAGTAATCTGACCTCCGCAGATGCTGGCCTTTATAGACTGTCCATCAATCTACGGGCTCGGATCATTCAGCACGTTCGGCTTTGGATAATGGGTACGTTTGTCACTGAAGTTGAAGTAAGAATAGTGAAGGGCTTGGATAGAGTGGATGTGGAGAGGATGTTTCCACTGGTGGGAGAGACTCGGGCCAGAGGTCAGAGCCTCAGAATTTTAGGACGTTCTTTTCAGAAGGATATGAGGAGGAACTTCTTTTATGAAAAGCTAAAATAAAATTGCTCAGGAAAAGCTGTTCCTGAGTCTGGTGGGTCTCGCTCTCAAGCTTCTGGACAAGTCTTTGATTATGTTGGTTGCTTTTCCGAGGCAGCTTGTATTTGCTGGAGTTTAGAAGGATTGGGGGGGGGGGGGGGGGGGGGGGGGACCTCATTGAAAAGGGATACTTAAGGAAATGGCTCTAGAAATCGTGGGACGCATTGGTGATAATTTTCCAATGTTCTATAGATTCAGGATCAGTTCCTGTGGATTGGAGGGTAGCTAATGTTATCCTACTTTTTAAGAAAGGCGGGAGAGAGCAGACAGGGAATTATAGACCAGTTAGCTGACATCGGTGGTGGGGAAGGTGCTGGAGTCAATCATAAAAGATGAAATAGCGGCACATTTGGATAACAGTAACAGGATCGGCCCAAGTCAGAATGGATTTACGAAGGGGAAATCCATGCTTGACTAATCTTCTGGAATTTTTTGTGGATGTAACTAGAAAAATGGAAAAAGTGAGAGCAAGTGGTTGCAGTGTACCTGGACTTTCAGAAAGCATTTGATAAGGTCCCTCATAGAAAATTAGTGGGCAAAATGAGGGTACATGGTATTGGGGGTAGAGTGCAGACAGGAAACAAAGAGTAGGGATTAATGGGTCCCTTTCAGAATGGCAGGAAGTCACTAGTGGGGTACCGCAAGGCTCGGTGCTGGGACCACAGCCATTCACAATATATATTAATAATTTAGATGAAGGGATTTCAAGTAACATTAGCAAATTTGCAGATGGACACATTACTGGGTGGCAGTGTGAACTGTGAGCAGGATGCTATGAGAATGCAGGGTGACTTGGACAGGTTGCGTGAGTGGGCAGATACATGGCAGATGCAGTTTAATGTGGATAAAATGTGAGGTTATCCACTTTGGCAGCAAAAAAGGAGGTAAGATTATTATCTAAATGGTGCCAAGTTGGGAAAAAGTGAAGTACAATGGGATCTGGGGGTCCTTTTTCATCAGTCAATAGAAGTAAGCATGTAGGTACAGCAGGCACTGAAGAAAGCGAATGGCATTCATAGCCAGAGGAGTTGAGTAAAGGAGCAACTGGTCCTTCTGCAGTTGTACAGGGCCCTAGTGAGACCACAACTGGAGTATTGTGTGCAGTTTTGGTCTCCAAATTTGAGGGACATTCTTGCTATTGAGGGAGTGCAACGTAAGTTCACAAGGTTAATTCCCAGGATGGCGGGACTATTATATGCTGAGAGAATGGAGTAGATGGGCTTGTATATAGGATGAGAGGGGACCTTATTGAAACATATAAGATTATTAAGGGCTTGGACACAATGGAGGCGGGAAACATGTTCCTGACGTTGGGGGAGTCCAGAACCAGTGGCCACAGTTTAAGAATAAGGGGTAAGGCATTTAGAACCGAGGTGAGGAAACACTTTTTCACACAGAGAGTTGTGAGTCTGTGGAATTCTCTGCCTCAGAGGGTGGTGGAGGCCGGCTCTCTGGATACTTTCAAGCTAGAGCTAGATAGGGCTCTTAAAGATAGCAGAGTCAGCGGATATGGAGAGAAGGCACGAATGGGGTACAGATTGTGGATGATCAGCCATGATCACATTGAATGGCGGTGCTGGCTCAAAGGGCCGAATGCTGCACCTATTGCCTATTATCTATTATCTATTACCAAATAGTGAAAGGCCTGGATAGAGTAGATGTGGAGAGGATGTTTCCGCTAATGGGAGAGTCTAAGACCAGAGGGCACAGCCTGAGAATTACAGGACGTTCTTTTCGGAAGGAGATAAGGGGGAATTTCTTTGGTTATGGCGTGGTGAATCTGTGGAATTTCCCACGGAAGTCAATGGATATTTGTAAGGCGGAGGTAGATAGATTCTTGATTGGTTTGGGTGTCAGAGGTTATGGGGAGAAGGGGATTGAATGGTGGAGTAGACGCAATGGGCCGAATGGCCTAATTCTATTGTATCACATGACCTTATGAAGTCTATTACAAGTCCATTGGAAACATTGCATGCGTAGGAAGGAACTGCAGATGCTGGTTTACACCAAAGATAGACACAAAATGCTGGAGTAACCCAGCAGGACAGGCAGCATCTTTGGAGAGAAGGAATGGGTGACGTTTCGGGTCGAGACCCTTCCTCAGACATTGCATCTCATTTCTCCACCAGAGAGGCTGTTGAACCCATCGATATGGAGCAATGGCAGTTCTCCAGGCGTCACCATCCAGCTCGAATGTAACGTCAAGGGAGATGCTCGTAGATACCAGTGGCAGAAAGACGGAATGGACATCCCCCATCCTCACCTGATAGAGGGGAACAGAAGCCTAGTGTTGCCACGCGTGGCCAGAAAGGACTGCGGCGTTTACACTTGTACTGTCAGCAATCCTGTCAGCTCTGTCTCAGCAGAGTACATCCTCACCATTCACGGTAAGCTTGCTCTGCCAATGATACGGTACTTCCGACTTTAGAGATATAATGCGGGATCGGGCCGTTCTGTCCACCGAGTACGTACCGACAGGCGATCACCCCGCACACCAGCACTATCCTACACACACGAGAGGCAATTTACAATTCACCAAAGCCAATTTTTGTGTACATTTCTGGTCAACACACTATGGGAAGGAGGTGGAGGCCTGTGGAAATGGTTTCGTTCACTTTAGTTTAGATGTATAGCATGAAAACAGGCCTCTCAGCCCATCGAGTCCGCACTGACCAGCGATCCCCACACACGAACATTATCCAACACACACTAGATACATTTTACACTTATACCAAGCCAATTAACCTACAAACCTGCACATCTTTGGAGTGTGGGAGGAAACTGGAGCACCCGGAGTAAACCTTCGCAGATCACGGGGTGAATGTACAAACTCTATATAGACAGCACCCATGGTCAGGATTGAACCCGGGTCTCTAGCGCTGTGGGGCAGCAACTCTACCACTGTGACACCGTGCCACCCAAAATTAGTTACGTTTGGTTTAGTTTAATTTGGTTTATTATTGTCACGTGTACCAAGGTACAGTGAAAAGCTTTTGTTGCGTGCTATCCAGTCAGCAGAAGATTATGAAATGATTACAATACAGCCGTCCACTCTAGTTGGTGAGAGGACGGTTCAGTTGCCTGATAACAGCTGGGACGAAACTGTTCCTGAATCAGGAGGTCTGCGTTTTCACACTCATGTACCTCTTGCCTGATGGGTGAGGGGAGCAGAGGGAGTATCCGGGGTCAGACTGGTCCTTGATTATGTTGCTGGCCTTGCCGAAGCAGCGTGAGGTGTAGATGGAGTCGATGGAAGGGAGATTGGTTTGTGCGATGGTCAGGGCTGCATCAACAAATCTCCGCGATTTATTGAGGTCTTGGATGTTTTTGGAACTGTTTCAAAACCGTGCTGTGATGCATCCCAATAAAATGCATTCCATGGCGCATCTGTAGAAGTTGGTGAGAGTTGTTGGGGACATGCTGAACTTCCTGAGCCTTCCAAGGAAGTAGAGGCGTTGGTGTGCTTTCTTGTCCATTACTTCAATGAGGGTGGATTGCATCATTGAAGCGATAAAGGGCGATTTATTTACCCCCCCCCCCCGAGCATGTTTATGGCATCTTTGATAATACTGGTACAGAATCAGTTCCATGTGAGATTGCAATCTGGCAACATTATGGAACCACCCCATTGACTTCCCCTTAGTAAAATCTGTCCATGAATTAAGTTAATGTGACAGGAGCAGAATTAGGACCTGCAGCCCATCAAGTCTACTCCACCATTCAAATAGGGCTCAGAGGGTGGCTAATCTGTGGAATTCATTGCCACAGAAGGCTGGGGAGGCCAAGTCAATGGATATTTTTAAGGCAGAGATAGATAGATTCCAAATTAGGATGTCAGGGGTTATGGGGAGAAGACAGGAGAATGGGGTTAGGAAGGAGAGATGGATCGGCTGTGATTGAATGGCGGAGTAGACTTGATGGGCCGAATGGCCTAATTCTGCTCCTTTCACTTATGACCTTGTAACACGGTAACCAAAACTGAACACAATACTCTAAATGCGGCCTCACCAATGTCTTATACAACTGCAACATGACCTCCCGACTTCTAAACTCAATGCTCTGACTGAAGAAGGTCAAACGCCTTTATGAACTATTTTCTCTGGGTATCCCTTTATGATCCTAATATGGACGTTTTATTTTGCAGGCCTTCATCAAATGGATATCTTTGTTATTGTGGTGTCTATTGTGGGAATAATATTCTCTGCAATGTCGTTGATTGGACTGCTGGTACTCTGCATCTTCAGGAAAGAATTGGCGCAAGGTATTTGTTAAATGAGTCTAGTTTACTCCTATTAACTAAGGGAACCCAGATCAATTAATCTGATGGTAAGATGCTGCTTTACAAAACCTATACTGGAGTAACTCAGCGAATCGGGCAACATCTCTGGAGAATGTGGACAGGTGACGCTCTGGGTTCAGTTTAGAGATACAGCGAGGAAACAGGCCCTTCAGCCCACCCAGTCCTCGCCGACCAGCGATCCCCGCACACTAACACCATCCGACACACACTGGGGACAATTTACAATTTTTACAAAAGCTAAATAACCTACAAACCTGTACGTCTTTGGAGTGTGGGAGGAGACCGGAGATCTCGGAGTAAACCCATGCAGGTCATGGGGCGAACATACAAACTCCGTACAGACAGCACCCATAGTCAGGATCGAACCCGGGTCTCTGGCACTGTGAGGCAGTAACTCTATTGCTACTTCACCATGGAATCTCTATTTCTGGAGGATGACTGAGGAAATTTTGCATGTCTCCAATAACTCTTAGACATCTACAGATGCACCATAGAAAACATATTGTCAGGTTGCATCACAGCTTGGTTTGGGAACAGCTCTGCCCAAGACCACAAGAAATTGCAGGACAGTTGTGGATGTAGCCCAGTCCATCACACAGACCAGACTCCCCACCATCGACTCACCTTCATGTGGTCCGCCCTGTTTCGACGAATGCAATCAACCCGGCGTGCACAATCAAATAAGATCAAATAGAACAAGTTGTCCTATGACGTTAGGTTGTGCATTGCATACGCAAGAAGAAGAGAAGACCATCAACTCCAACTTCACCACAGTGCCTCGGAAAAGCAGCCAACATATTCAAAGACTTGTGCCTCCCGGTCATTCCTTCTTCTCCCCGCTCCTGTCCAGCAGAAGGTACAGAAGCTTGAAAGCGCGCACCACCAGACTCAGGAACAGCTTCTTCCCCTCTGTTATCAGGCTTCTGAACAGTCCTTCCATAAACTAGGGTACTGTCCGATTCACCTCTGCCCCATTGTGGACATTGGACTTTGTCTCTGGAACTGATGCACTACATTGCTGAGAAAAGACACAAAATGCTGGAGTAACTTAGCGGGTCAGGCAGCATCTCTGGAGAGAAGGAATGGGTGAAGAAGGGTCTCAACCTGAAATGTCACCCATTCCTCTCCATAGATGCTGCCTCTGCAGTTCCTTGCTACAATGCTGAGAACTATATTCTGCACTCTGCATCTTCCCCTTTACTCTACCTATAGTACTAAAGTTTGGCTTGATTGCGTTTGTGCGTAGTACAGGCTGATGAAGGGTCTCGACTGAAACGTCACCCATTCATTCTCTCCAGAGATGATGCGGTCCTGCTGAGCTACTCCAGCATTTTGTGTCTATCTTTGGTGTAAACCAGTATCTGCTGTTCTTTCTTACACATTATCTCATTTTTATTGGTTAGCGTGTAAAAAGAAGCTTTTCACTGTACCTCGGTACACGTGATAATAACAGACCTCAACTTAAACCTACCTTTGTGTTTGTTTGTCCATAGCCTCGTTGAAACAGCACAAACGATTGTTGCTACTATTGTTTTCCTCGAACACTATCTCTCTTGTCGCCATCTTCATTGCCCTTATTTTCTGGATTGTGATCAGAGGTAGGTGCCCAAATTATATTTGTTATTGACCTGAAACTGATATGTGAGCAAGCAAGAGAGGAATAGATTGGGTAGACGCACAGAGTCTCTTGCCCAGAGCAGGGGAATCATGAACTAGAGGTTTTAGAAAGGAGATGAGGAGGAATTTCTTCAGTCAGAGGGTGGTGAATCTGTAGAATTCTTTGCCTGTGGAGGCCATCAAGGCTGTGGAGGCCATCAGTGGATATTTGCAAGGCAGAGATAGATAGATTCTTGATTAGTACGGGTGTCAGGGTTATGGGGTGAAGGCAGGAGAATGAGGTTAGGAGGGAGAGGTAGATCAGCCATGATTGAATGGTGGAGTAGACTTCATGGGCCAAATGGCCTAATTCTACTCCTATCACTTATGACTTACAACCTTATAACAACCCAAAGTGTGAGAAGGTGTTTACGAATGGTATTAGTGCAGTCAATTGATTTAACTACCCTTCTATTACTTTTAATTTTGTTTAGAGGAACAGCACGGAAACAGGCCCTTCGGATTCACGCCGACCAGCGATCCCCACATATTCATACGATCCCACACACACTAAGGACAATTTTTACATTTACCAAGCCAATTTACCTGCAATCCTGTTTGTCCTTGGGAGACCCAGATTCAATCCTGACTACATTTGCTGTCTGTACGGAGTTTGTCCATGCTCACCATACAAACATATATGTCTTTGGAGAGTTGGAAGGAGCCGGTACACCCGGAGAAAACCCACGCAGTTTCCTCCCATGCTCCAAAGACGTACATGTTTGTAGGCTAATTGGTTTGGTATAAATGTAACAGTGGTACCTAGTGTGTGTAGGGTGTGTAAGGTCGGTGCGGACTTGGTGGGCTGAAGGGCCTGTTTCCACACTGTATTGTAAGAAAGAGCATTGTAAGAAAGGTGGATGAACTTAGAGCCTGGATTGACACCTGGAAATATGATGTTGTGGCAATCAGTGAAACATGGTTACAGGACGGCTGTGATTAGAAACTAAATATTCCAGGATTTTGTTGCTTCAGGTGTGATAGAATTGGAGGGACCAGAGGTGGAGGTGTTGCATTGCTAGTCAGAGAGGATATTACAGCAGTGCTTTGGCAGGATAGATTAGAGGGCTCGTCTAGGGAGGCTATTTGGGTGGAACTGAGAAGTGGGAATGGTGTAGCAACACTTTTAGGGGTGTATTATAGACCGCCAAATGGGGAGCGAGAATTGGAAGAGCAAATATGTAAGGAGATAAGGAAATAGACTGGGAAATACATTCTGTAAATGGGCTGGATGGTTTGGAGTTTGTAAAATGTGTGCAGGATAGTTTTTTGCAGCAGTACATAGAGGTATCGACCAGAGAAGGGGCAGTGCTGGACCTCCTGTTAGGAAATGAGGCAGGTCAGGTGACGGAGGTATGCGTTGGTGAGCACTTCGGGACCAGTGATCACAATACCATTAGTTTCAATATAATTATGGAGAGAGTCAGAACTAGACCTAGAGTAGAGATTTTTGATTGGAGAAAGGCTAACTTTGAGGGAATGCGTAAGGATTTAAAAGGAGTGAATTGGGACTCTGTTTTATGGGAAGGATGTAGAAGAGAAATGGAGGACATTTAAAGGGGAAATTGTAACAGTACAGAATCTTTATGTCCCTGTTAGGGTGAAAGGAAAGAGTAAAAATTGGAAAGAGCCATGGTTTTCAAGGGAAATTGAACAATTGTTTCGAAAAAAGGGAGATATCTACAATAATTATAGGAGGCATGGAGTAAATGAGGTGCTAGAGGAGTATAAAGAATGTAAAAAGAATCTTAAGAAAGAAATTAGGAAGGCTAAAAGAAGATATGAGGTTGCTTTGGCAAGAAAGGTGAAAGTAAATCCAAAGGGTTTCTACAGCTATATTAATAGCAAAAGGATAACGAGGGATAAAATCGGACCATTAGAGAGACAGAATGGACAGCTATCTGCAGAGCCAAAAGAGATGGGGGAGATATTGAACAATTTATTTTCTTCGATATTCACCAAGGAGAAGGATATTGAGCTATGTGAGGTAAGGGAAAAAAAGTAGAGTAGCTATGGAAACTATGAGATTCAAAGAGGAGGAAGTACTGACACTTTTGAAAAATATAAAAGTTAGTGTAGAAATAGCAGGAGCTATGACAGAAATATTTCAAATGTCATTAGAAACGGGAATAGTGCCAGAGGATTGGTGTACTGCGCATGTTGTTCCATTGTTTAAAAAGGGTTCAAAGAATAAACCTAGCAATTATAGACCTGTTAGTTTGACGTCAGTGGTGGGTAAATTAATGGAAAGGATACTTAGAGATAATATATATAAGCATCTGGATAAACAGGGTCTGATCAAGAACAGTCAACATGGATTTGTGCCTGGAAGGTTATGGTTGACAAACCTTCTTGAATTTTTTGAAGCGGTTACTAGGGAAATTGATGAGGGTAAAGCAGTGGATGTTGTCTATATGGATTTCAATAAGGCCTTTGACAAGATTCCACATGGAAGGTTGGTTAAGAAGGTTCCATCTTTGGGTGTTAATGGCGAAGTAGCAAGATGGATTCAACAGTGGCTGAATGGGAGATGTCTGAGAGTAATGGTGAATGGCTGTTTGTCAGGTTGGAAGCCGGTGACCAGTGGGGTGCCTCAGGGATCTGTGTTGGGTCCACTGTTGTTTGTCATGTACATCAATGATCTGGATGATGGGGTGGAAAATTGGATAAGTAAGTATGCAGATGATACTAAGATAGGTGGTGTTGTGGATAATGAAGTAGATTTTCAAAGTCTACAGAGAGATTCGGCCATATGGAAAAGTGGGCTGAAAGATGGCAGATGGAGTTTAATGCTGATAAGTGTGAAGTGTACAAGGCATTGGTAAGACCAATTCTGGAGTATGGTGTACAATTTTGGTCGCCTAATTATAGGAAGGATGTCAACAAAATAGAGAGAGTACAGAGGAGATTTACTAGAATGTTGCCTGGGTTCCAGCAACTATGTTACAGAAAAAGGTTGAACAAGTTAGGTCTTTATTCTTTGGAGCGCAGAAGGTTAAGGGGGGACTTGATTGAGGTCTTTAAAATGATGAAAGGAATAGACAGAGTTGACGTGGATAAGCTTTTCCCATTGAGGGTAGGGAAGATTCAAACAAGAGGGCATGACATGCGAATTAAGGGACGGATGTTCAGGGGTAACATGAGGGGGAACTTCTTTACTCAGAGGGTGGTGGCTGTGTGGAATGAGCTTCCAGCAGAAGTGGTGGAGGCAGGATCGATTTTAACATTTAAAAGTAAAGTGGATAGGTATATGGACGGGAAGGGAATGGAGGGGTATGGTCTGAGTGCAGGTAGATGGGACTAGGGGAAAACAAATGATCGACATGGACTGGAAGGGCCGAGAGGGCCTGTTTCCGTGCTGTAATTGTTATATGGTTATATGGTTATATCTCGAAACTAAACTATCCTACACACACTAGGGACAATTTACACTTACACCAAGTCAATTAACCTACAAACCTGCACGTCTTTGGAGTGTGGCTGGAAATCGAAGATCTCGGAGAAAACCCACGCAGTTCACGGGGACAACGTACAAACTCCGTACAGACAGCGCCCGCAGTCGGGATGGAACCCGGGTCTCCGGCGCTGTAGCCACTGTGCTGCCACAAATGTTGCAGTTTGAGCAACAACCAAAGGCAGTAGAGTGTGAGTAGGTGTTGATGAATGGTATTAGTGCAGCCTATTGATTTAACCTCCCTTCCATTGCTGTGCATCTTTATTCTAGGACCTGCCTCAGTGTCTGTAGTTGCTTCCTGCACTGCATCTGTCCTCCTGGTTTTGAACCTGTCGTTGACCATCACTGTTTGGAACTTGGGCTGCCAATGCATCGCGCGTCTCTTGGACTCCATAGGTAAGGAGAAGGCCATTAACCGGGTAGAAAGCCACTCTCGGATGGCGAGATCGTTCTCCTAACCCACTCCGCCCTCTGCACCCCACAGGTCTACGGGCCTGGATGGACGTTTGTAGTATCGTGAGCTCCTTCCTGGTTCTCGTCACCTCGTTTGTCACTCTCTTTGAAGAAATTCAGCAGAACAGTAAGTTTGGCAACAGCCCACTGTTGCACATCTGGGAGCCATGAAACAGGCCCTTTAATCTAACTTACAAGTCATTAGGTCATAGGTTGTAGGAGTAGAATGAGGCCATTCGGCCCATCAAGTCTACAACCCCATTCAATCATGCCAGACCCATCTCTCCCTCCTAACCCCATTCTCCTGACTTCTCCCCATAACCCCAGGCACCCACTGGAATTCATAGGATGAGAGGGGATCTTATAGAACCATATAAAATAAAATACTATTTCTCCAAATTGCAGGTATAACATTCCTTTTGTACATAATTGTTATATTGTTAAACATTCATAGACCTCTTTGACCGTCAAACTGTTATAATGGTCTGGTCAAACATGCAGATAGCCAAATTCATATCTTCCTGCCATGGATGAATTTGTACAACAATAAATTACTGCACCTATGAGTCATCATAACTAGTTCAAACATCACTCTCAACATTAATGAGAACCATGACAGTCCGGTTTGGGCCACCAAAGCGCCCCTGGCAGCGTCCTGCTACATTTTCATCAGACACTGCCCTATCAGACAGAATGAGGAACATAAAAGAACATCTTTCCTAATTTAATTTAGCAAAAATGCATCCACCGCTCCTGCTCCTGGTTTTCCCATGAGAAACATTTGAGCAATCAGTGATTTAATCTGGACACAAACAGATTAATGTTAAGTAATCCATATTACTGACAATGTTTTTTCCCATGATTTGTTGTCTGCGACAACATTGTCTCTCCCTTAGAGATAAACAGCTGAACTCAAATATTGTTAGAATACGCCACATCTGGTTACCCAGATAATCACTTGATAATGATCTTCCTTGACCCATGTGATTGATATATGCCACAGCTGTGGTATTGTTCACCTGATTGGACATGCAAACTTTCAAAGTAGAACAATAAGCTTTTAATCCATAAAAAGCTCCAGATACTCCAATAATTAATACAAATGTTTGGAGAAAGAAGTTTCTTAGGACAATCCATTTGCAACTCCCTGGTGTTATTGTCCATAGTCCCCTAAACAAGGGACGTATCAAATATTAACTTGATAAGAATAGATATTATACTTATCTTAGCCCAAATAATCACAGAAGCTATCCGTCATCCGAGAATACTTGCTTCAGTTTGCAACGGCTGCTAAGCTTATATGTTTAAAGCAGCTTGTGGAACCTTCTCTATCCACCACTTTAATTCTGATAAAGTATCCTTTGGTAATTGCATAGGCCTGTCAAAAAAGCCTGCATACTCTTATAATTCTTGTGTTTTTCCCTTTTTTGGAGCTTTTTTTTTTCATTTACCTAAGCACCTTCTCGGATGGAGGGACAAAGTTTGTCAACAAAGCAATGACACATATTTGTAATATTGACATTTTGTTTCTTCGAGAAAAAAAAAATTCCCATATGGTGCTGAATTACTCCTAAACCCAGAATAGTAATTTATTTAGGAATGCCTAAAACATAGTTTTTATTGGATGGGTCAGGACCCTTGCCTCTCAACAGGCTTGTAATTGCTGCACTAATTTGCAGCTGACTCCTGATCAACCTTCCAATTTAAAATGTGATCAAGATAAACCATGACCATGTGTCCTCATTAGTGCAAATGCTGATCTTCTATCAGTGCAATTGTTGTTCCAATAATTGTGTGAACAACCTAGAACTGAGTTTAATCCATTAGACAATGTCTTAACTTGCAACAGCTGACCCATCTAATTAATTTCAAGCACCTGTAAATATGATAATAAATTGGTACTAAATACCATCCTTCAAGTCTTATAGTAATGATTAACAATTTGTTAATAACAACTGTTTTGCAGTGTTGAAGATGTCCATTTTGATAAAATGTTTTACACTGTAAAAGTGTATTTAAAATGATATCTCGTATGGCTTTACCACCACATCTTCCTTTTCCCTGGGGAAATTTATCTGATACAAATTTGCTTACCTCTTCTTTATTGGAGATATTTCAGGTGAAAACCTAAAATCAATTTTTAGGTTTTCCTATACAGGTGAATCAATTCCTTCTACAATTTTTTTGTAGATCCTTTACACATTAAAATAAATCAATCCGTTGTTATGCCATATCATTGATCATAACACACCTGCAATCTCCCACAATTGGAGATTTCATCAACTTCTTCTGTAACAAATTTTTGCACCTCTTCAAATGTACATGAAGCCTTCTCTCCCCAACCATATGGGTTCACATAAGGCTGTGTTGGATAAAATATTTCTTTATCATACTCCTGCCTCTGTTTGATCCATTATCAAATTTTTACATTGGATCATAATGTTGCCAAAGTTTAATGACCAATAGTCTTTCCTTTGTAATCAATGTCTTTGATTTATCTTGAGGCAGATTTACTCCATAAATAATCAGGAGTTTAACATAACTTAATCTGTATTGACCTGCAAATCTAAAGTGCAAAAATGGTCCCAATAACAATTACATATTTATATTATATATTTTTTATACCATTGAGCTCCACAAACTAATGGAAATTTGTCTTTTTATTTGAAAATGTTTTGGTTATTGCACAATGTTTCACTTGTTTTACATAAGTAGTGATGCCACGCATTGCTTGAAATTCTTTGAAATCGTATTTCCTTATGTCTCCATATAATTGAGACATGGGTACCGTAATCGGATTCACCCGTTGGTACCTTAATAGAACAAAAATGTTTTATCAATAACTCTGCTGTTTCAACCATAACAGTCTTATGAAGCTGGTGGGAGACCAATTAATGTTGGTTACCATGGTTTCCTTCCATGGCCTCACTCCTTCATTCAGGTATCATACTTAGTACACCTGTATGTATATTTGTGCTGTGGTGGGTACTTATGACCAGCCACCACTATCAATGCACCTTCAGGGTCAGTTTTTTCATTTTCCTTTTACTGCCCTGGGACTCCTGAGATTTTGCTCCAGGAGACTACCTCCAAACCAATCTGAGGTAGATATTCCCACATTGGTAAAAACCACCATATATATTAGTATATGGAAACCCCTCAGGGTCTGTTTTTGGGAGTATTCTGAGCCTTTTTCAACCCTTTTGGTTGGATTTTTAATTTGGAGTCTTTCTCCATTAATTTGTTCTAAGCCATAAAGCTTTTTTGTCTGGAGGCCTTTTTTATTAGAACTTTTAAATCATGGCCTCTCCAACTTCTTAAAATTTCTCCCCACTGGAGTTTTTCTCATAGCCAAAAGTTTGTGGAGCAACTAAAGTCTCCCTAACGGTAACTTTAATGGCCACCGGTATTGGAACCGGCTCAGCACTAATCTGCCGTCCCGATCGCTGAGTTTTCCCCCCCAGGACGCTTTTTAAACTCCGTTTTTTCACCCGGAGTATTTGCTTTTCTTTTTTAACTCCTGGTGGCTCTATACACCAGCCATGGAGTTTGGATATGCCCTATAAGTAATTCAACTGTACTTACCTGCGGGTCCGTTCCTACCGCTGAGAGGAGCTGCACTCTGCAGCTCTTGCTCTGCCGTCAGCATCGACGTAATGCCGATCATGCGCCAGGCGGGGCTTCTTCACGTACTCACTCACGTGACTCCGAAGTAAAATTCTTAAGGGATTGGACAGGCTAGATGTAGGAAAAATATTACTGATGTTGGGGGAGTCCAGAACCAGGGGTCACAGTTTAAGAATAAGGGGCAGGTCATTTTGGACTGAGATGAGGAAAAACATTTTCACCCAGAGAGTTGTGAATCTATGGAATTCTCTGCCACGGAAGGCAGGGGAGGCCAATTCGCTGTACATTTTAAAGAGAGTTAGATATAGCTCTTCAGGCTAATGGAATCAAGGGATATGGGGAGAAAGCAGGAACGGGGTACTGATTTTGGATGATCAGCCATGATCATATTGAATGATCGAAGGACTGAATGGCCGACTCCTGCACCTATTTTCTGTGTTTCTATGTTTCACCCGTACTAATCAAGAATCTATATATCCTTGCCTTAAGAATATCCACTGACTTGGCCTCCACAGCCTTCTATTGCAAAGAATTCCACAGATTCACCACCCTCTGACTAAAGAAATTTCTCCTCATCCTCTTCCGAATAGAACGTCCTTTAATTCTGAGGCTGTGACCTCTGATCCTCGACTCTCCCACTAGTGGAAACATCCTCTCCACATCCACTCTATCCAGGCCTTTCACTATTCTGTACATTTCAATAAGGTCCCCCCTCATCCTTCTAAACTCCAGCGAGTACAGGCCCAGTGCTGACAAACGCTCATCATAGGTTAACCCACTTATTCCTGGGATCATTCTTGTAAACTTCATCTGGACCCTCTCCAGAGCCAACACATCCTTCCTCACAATATTCCAACTGCAGCTAACCAGCGCCTTATAGAGCCTCAGCATTACATCCCTTTTTTGGTATACAAGCCCTCTTGAAATAAATGCTAGCATTGAGTGCCAACTTGTCCATGCTGAACAAGTTGGCACTCAGGGCGAGTCCCATTTGCCCTAATATTTCTATTCCGTTCCAAATATTCTGTTCCTGATGGTCTGCATCCCAGGGTACTTAAGGACGTTGCTCTAGAAATCGTGGACACATTGGTGATCATTTTCCAATGTTCTATATATTCAGGATCAGTTCCTGAGGAATGGAGGGCATGTAATGTTATCCCACTTTTTAAGAAAGGCGGGATAGAGAAAACCGGGAATTATAGACCAGTTATCCTGACATCGGTGGTGGGGAAGATGCTGGAGTCAATCATAAAAGATGAAATAGCAACACATTTGGATAGCAGTAACAGGATCGGACCAAGGCAGCATGGATTTACGAAGGGGTAATCATGCTTGACTAATCTTCTGGAATTTTTGAGGATGTAACTAGGAAAATGGACAAGCGAGAGCCAGTGGATGTAGTGTACCTGGACTTTCAGAAAGCATTTGATAAGGTCCCACATAGGACATTAGTGGGCACAATTATGCCACATGGTATTGGGGGTAGAGTGCTGACATGGATAGAAAATTGGTTGGCAGACAGGAAACAAAGAGTAGGGATTAACACGTCCTTTTCAGAATGGCAGACAGTGACTAGTGGGGTACCGCAATGCTCGGTGCTGGGACCACAGCTATTTACAATGATTTAGATGAAGGGATTCAAAGTAACATGAGCAAATTTGCAGATGACACAAAGCTGTGTGGCAGTGTGAAATATGAGGAGTATGCTATGAGAATGCAGGGTGACTTGGACAGGTTGGGTGATTGGGCAGATGCAGTTTAATGTGCATAAATGTGAGGTTATCCACTTTGGTAGCAAAAACAGGAAGGCAGATTACTATCTAAATGGCGTCAAGTTGGGAAAAGGGGAAGTACAATGGAATCTGGGGGGTCCTTGTTCATCAGTCAATGAAAGTAAGCATGCGGGTACAGCAGGCAGTGAAGAAAGCGAATGGCATGTTGGCCTTCATAAGAAGTCTATTGTCTATTTAGTTTAGTTTAGATGTACAGCATGGAAGCAGGCTCTTTGGCCCACCAAGTCAGCATCGAACAGCGATCCCCGCACACTAACACTATCCTGCACACACTAGGGACAAAATACACTTATACCAAGGTAATTAACCTTCAAACCTGCACGTCTTTGGAGTGTGAGAGGAAACCAAAGATAGAAACATAGAAAATAGGTGCAGGAATAAGCCATTCAGACATTTGGGCCAGCACTGCCATTCAATGTGATCATGGCTGATCATCCAAAATAAGTACGCCTTTCTGGCTTTTTCCCCATATCCCTTGATTCTCTTAGCCCTAAGAGCTAAATCTCACTCTCTCTTAAAAGCGAAGAAAACCCACGCAGGTCACGGGGAGAACGTAAAACTCTGTACAGACAGCAGCCGTGGTCGGGATCAAACCTGGGTCTCTGGCGCTGCAAGCACTGCAAGGTAGCAACTCTACCGCTGCGCCACCGTGCCGCTCTATTGTTTCTGTGCTCAAGCTGCAGTCTAGATTGAGCTGACAATACTTACAATGTTTTACAATACATTTTACAATTACAATATTTTATTCCATGTCATTTGAACCTCAGTGAGGCTCAAACGAAACTCTGTTTCCACAGCCATACAAACAAAGACAATTCCTACAAAACATACAAACAATTCAATTTACACAAACATCCATCATAGTGAATCCCCTCCTAACTGTGGTGGAAGGCAAAGTCTTTTCTCCCCCCCTGCACCATTTCTCTCCCGGTGTTGATGCCCCAGGTGGGCGATGGTAAGTCCCACGGCCATTTAAGGCCACGTCGGGTGATGTACGGCCCCGTTCCAGGCCCAAAAGTCACAAAGATGGAGCCCCCAGCTCCGCAGGCTCCGCGACTGGTGCCCCCAGGTCGTTCCGGTTGGAGGCCGCTCTACGGTGCTAGGCCCCAACGACAACGGAGACCCGACAGGGAAAAGGTCGGGTCTCCCGTACAGGGAAGAGATTTTTAAAGTTCACATGTATTTTTTTTATTTCAGATCAAGGTTGCTACGTGACTATTCTAACCTGGAGCATACTGGTCCCATTGTTCGTCATTGTGGTCATAATCTTCTTTGCTTTTTTCGCAGTATGGTATGGTGAGTATTACAGATTTAAACATCTTTTTATGTAAGGACTACAGTCATGGTTCATAAGTGATAGGGGCAGAATTAGGCCATTTGGCCCATCAAGTCCACTCTGCCATTCAATCGTGGCTGATCTATCTCTCTCTCGTAACTCTATTTTCCTGACTTCTCCCCATAACTCCTGACACCCAAATTAATCAGGAATCTATCTATCTCTGCCTTAAAAATATCCATTGACTTGGCCTCCACAGCCTTCTGTGGCAATGAATTCCACAGATTCACCACCCTCTGAGTAAAGACATTCCTCCTCGTCCCCTTCCTAAAGGAATGTCCTTTTATTCTGAGGCTGTGACCTCATTGTGAACGAGTTTGCCAACAAATCCCGTGCTTGCAACAACTTTAACGTGAAGTGAAAAGCTTGGATAGAGTGGATATGGAGAGGATGTTTCCACTGGTGGGAGAGTCTTGGTCCAGTCAAATCCTCAGAATTAACTGCAAGAACTATATGTGTAGGAAGGAACTGCAGATGATGGTTTAAACCAAAGATATGCGCAAAAAGCTGGAGTAACTTAGCGGGTCAGGGAGCATCTCTGGAGAGAAGGAATGGGCAACATTTCGGGTCGAGACCCTTCTTCAGCCGAAGGGGTCCTTCAGAAGATGGGTCACGCCACGAAACATCACCCATTCCTTCTCTCCAGAGATGCTGCCTGTCCCGCTGAGTTACTCCAGCTTTCTGTGTCCATCTGCAAGAACTATATACCTGTACTCAGAACCCTTTGCTCTGCAGTGCTCCTCAATCAGAGATGGTCTGGGCTTCAATGTCAAGAAGGGTCCTGACCTGACATGTTGTCTGTCCATTTGATGAAGGCCAAAGGTCTTCGTCACCACTATGTCCACCTGTAATGCCACCGTCAGGGAATTATGTACTTGTATCTCTTGCTTCATCTATTCTACAACATTCCCTAGATCTACTGTTCCTCCCGTTCTCTGTGGAAGTCCTACACTGGTTCAAAATTCCCTGGGAGAACTCAAACTAAGTGGACAAACGCAATAGTCATCATGAGGTCATAAGTGATAGGAGCAGAATTATAGGCCACCGAAGATAGACACAAAATTCTGGAGTAACTCAGCGGGACAGACAGCATCTCTGGCGAGAAGGAATTGTTTGTATGTTTCTAGGAGCAGAATTAGGTCATTCGACCCATCAAGTCCACTCTGCCGTTCAATCATGGCTGATCTATCTCTCCCTCCGAACCCCATTCTCCTGCCGTCTCACCGTAACCCCTGATACCCGTATAAATCAAGAATCAACCTCTCTCTGCTTTACAATGTGAAAGAATTAAGAAACTTGTTTTCTTTACAGCTGGAAACGAAGGCACCAACAATAACGCAAATATTGAAGAACAACCGGTAATTAACTGCTGTTAACTCAATAGAACATAGAACAGTACAGCACAGGAACAGGCCCTTCAGCCCACAGTATCCATGCTGTACATGATGCCAAGTTAAACTGATCTCCTCTGCCTGCACGTGATCCTTATCGCTCCATTCCCTGCACTTCCATGTCCCTATCCAAAAGCCTCTTAAACGCCACTATCGTATCTGCCTCCACCACTGCCCCTGGCAGCGCGTTCCAGGCACCAACCACCCTCTGTGGAAAAAAAACTTGCCCCACATATCTCCATTAAACATCCCGCTCTCACCTTAAAGCCCACACACACACACACACACACACACACACACGCCAGGGAAAGCCGGTGAGCTCTGACATGGTGCAAAGCCAAGGTGATACAGACACACACCGCGATGAACAGGAAGGTTAAGACGGCTAGCACAGTGTACGATATGTCCTTTAGGAGGGGGAAGGAGAAGGAGTGGAGACTCTTTTAAGAATCCGGACAACTTTTAATAAGCCAGAGATACACAGCTGTGAAGTTTGGCGGACATTTAACATTACCGGTCAGTTATCCTTGGTTCTGAAAACTCGTGCTTACGTTTTTTTCCCCCAATGAACCAATGAAAATGCCTGGTCAGCAAAGACGATGAACTAAAACCACCTACGACCACCTTGACTACCCATAACTACAGGGCAACCCCACTACAGCTGCACCTACGCCTACAGGATTATCGATTTTCTCCATGGCGACCAATTTTTGGTCGCAGAAAATGTTTCAATATTTTGAAAAATTTGCGGCGACCATACTGAGGCCACGACTAGTTCCCAGAATGCATGAACTCCTCACGACCATGAAGGAGACTCACCAGAGACCACCAGCGAACATGTGGCGACCATGTGGCGATCATGAGGCGAGTCTCCTGCACTCACCTAAAAGGTCGCCTAAGTGGGACAGGCCCTTCAGGCAGCAACTCTACCGATGCGCCACCCGTGTCGCCCAAAGTGCTGGAGCAACTCGACAGGCCGGGCAGCATCCGTGGATGGAGATGGACAGGCGACGTTTGGATGGGTCGCGCCCCGAAACGTCATCAGTCCATCTCCCTCCACAGATACTAACTGTAGGATCGTGTTAGTGTACGGGGTGACCGGTACTCGGTGGGCTGAAGGGCTTGTTTCCGCGCTATATCTCTAAAGTCTAAAGTTTCTGAGATGATATCCTGTTATTGCATGTTACAAATGCATTGTATTTATTTCAGGAAGAGATGCAATTGAACAACCTCAACCCCGAAGATGAGGCTGGCAACTGAAATCTTTGAGCCTTCGTGCCACGGATCGCTATCTCTCCACTGGGAAAAGCAGAACCATTACTGATGCAACAATTGGTGCTTTGATGCCTTCCTGCTGCTATTCAAACAATATTAATTTAGATTAGTTTAGTTTAGTTTAAAGTTACTTTTTTTTCATATCTTTCATTCATGTATCTCTCTACAATGCATCAATGTCTATACAGAGTCAGAGAGTGATACAGTGTGGAACCAGGCCCACACCGGCCAACAAGTCCCAGCTACACTAGTCCCACCTGCCTGCGTTTGGCCCAGATCCTTCCAAACCTGTCCTATCCATGTATAACACCTCCGCTCGGTCCGCAAAAACCAACCCGACCTCCCGGTCGCTCAGCACTTCAACTCCCCCTCCCATTCCGTATCCGACCTCTCGGTCCTGGGCCTCCTCCACGGCCAGAGTGAGCAACACCGCAAGTTGGAGGAACAGCACCTCATATTCCGCTTGGGGAGTTTGCATCCTTTGGGCTTGAACATTGAATTTTCTCAATTCTGTTAACCCCTGCTGTCTCCTCCCCCTCCCACCTCTCCCTCAGCCCTCGGGCCCTGGCATTCCCTCTCTCTCTATCTCCCTCCCCACCCTAGTCGCACTAGCTTCTCATTTTCACACCACAAACAGCTTACAATGGCTTGTTCCCTTTATCATCGATACTTTTTTGCATATCTTTCATTCATTGTTCTTTATCTCTCACATCACCGTCTATATCTCTCGTTTCCCTGATCCCTGACCAGTCTGAAGAAGGGTCTCAACCCGAAACGTCGCCTATCTCCTTCGCTCCTTAGATGCTGCTGCACCCGCTGAGTTTCTCCAGCATTTTGTGTAACCCCCTATCCATGTAGCAGTCCAACGGTTTCTTAAATGCTGGGATAGTCCCAGCCTCAACTACCTCCTCTGGCAGCTTGTTCCATACACCCACCACCCTTTCGGCCCACCGTGTTCGCGCCCACCAACGGTCCCCGCGCACTAACACTATCCTACACACACTAAGAACAATTTACCAACAAACTAAGCTAATTAACCTGCAAGCCTGCACATCTTTAGAGTGTGGAAGAAAATCGGGGCACCCGGAGAAAACCTACGCAGGTCACGGTGAGAACATACAAACTCCGTACAGACACTACCCGTAGTCAGGATAGAACCCGGGTTTCTGGCGCTGTGCGGCATCAACTCTACCGCTGCACCACCGTTCCTCAGAAACCTGCTGCTATATATTTAATTTCAATGGGAGCATTGCCAGTGTGAGGGCATTGTGTTTGGCACAGCTTCTGTTGATAGTGTGTGTCAGTGATCACTGGACGGCACGTACTTGGAGGGCCGAAGGACCTGTTTCTGTGGTGTATGTCTGAACTCTAAGCTCTAAACTCTAAGCAGTGTTTGTGGCAATGTGAAACAACTTAGTAAATTGATGGTGCAAGAGATGAAGGAAAAGATGTGTCGATATTATGAATGAAATATATTTGTGGCCAAAAAAAGATGCAATATTTTTATGCTTCATAATAGCTTTATAATAAATTTATTTGTATAGCACTTTTCATACAATTGAATGTAACCAAGTGTTATTCATGTTATTTAAACTTAAATTTTATAGATCAATTAAATTTAAATAACATTCAATATATTGTTAATATTATTTATTATAGCACTTGGTGTGTTATGCGAAGGTGGGATAACGTGAAAACATAGAGACATAGACAATAGGTGCATGAGTCGGCCTTTCAGCCCTTCGAGTCAGCATCGCCATTCAATATGATCACGGCTGATCATCCACAATCAGTACCCCGTTCCTGCTTTCTCCCCATATCCCTTGATTCCGTTAGCCCTAAGAGCTAAACCTAATTCTCTCTTGAAAATGGCCAGTGAATTGGCGTCCACTGCCTTCTGTGGCAGAGAATTCCACAGATTCACAACTCTCTGGGTGAAAAGGTTTTTCCTCATCTCAGTTGTAAATGGCCTACCCGTTATTGTTAAACTGTGACCCCTGGTTCTGGACTCCCCCCAACATCGGGAACATTTTTTCTGCATCTAGCCTGTCCAATCCCTTAAAAATGTTATACGTTTCTATCAGATCCCCTCTCATCGTTCTAAATAAGCGAGGTTGGTATTCCGACAGTGCATGCCCAGTTCATCGGCAGCTGAGCTGCTGCGTGCCTACAGGCCTGCGTTTCATCCATAGTCAGGATCGGACCCGGGTCTCCGATGCTGCAAGCGCTGCTGAATTGCTGCTGCACCATCCCCAGTATCCCATCCCATTCCGGGGGTGGCTGGAGATGTCCGAGGTGACCCTGGACTGACGGGGCACCGGCCCGGAGCAATGACGGTCCCAGGCATACAGCCAGCGCTGGTAAGAAGCACTAACTCCAGCTCAACTCTGCCTGTCCCGCCGGGTTAACCGACAGCCCAAAATGCTGTAGTAACTCAGCGGGTCAGGCAACATCTCTGGAGAAGGGTCACGACCCGCAACATCGCCCATTCCTTTTCTCCAAAGATATTGCCTGACCCGCTGAGTTACTGCCGCATTTTGTGTGTATCCCCGATGATGACTGGAGCTCAGCTTTCGCCGGCACCGAGGGGGTTAACCGACAGCCACTGGACAAGGCGAGAGGTGCAGCTGACTGTCCCTGGCCTGTTGGGGAGCAGGTTCCTCAGGAGTTGGAACAGAGTTGAGCTGGAGTTAGCGCTTCTTCCCAGCGTTGGCTGTAAGCCTGAGGCCGCCATTGCTCCGGGCTGGTGTCCCTTCAGTCCAGGGTCACCCTGGACAGGGTTGGGACTCTCGGGAGTGGACAGGAATGGTCCAGTAGCAATTCAACAGTGATTGCAGGCCGGAGACCTGGGTTCGATCCTGACCACGGATGAAACGCAAGGGAGCCGCTTTCGGTCGCCTCCTCCATGGAGAGGTGACTTTTTCCATGTCGCCTCCCACGCAGCCTAACACCATGGATTGGCGCGGCCTTTCCCGGAGTCGGGCCCGGAGTTTCAGCAGCGGGCGCAGCGTGGACTACTTCGCGGAGCGGGCGAGCCCTTGCCGGGGTCGCCAGAAGGGAGTGCTCCGATCGCTGGCCCGTGGACTGTTACATCCTGAAGCCGCGGTCTGCGGACCTTCTAACCGGGGGCACGGCGTGGACTTAACATCCTGAGCGGGATTGCTCGCTGGTGATCCCGGAGAAGAGCTCCGACCGCCGGCCGGCGGCCTACATCAAACTGAAGCTGCGGTCTCCGGTAGGGAAGTGCCGATTCGGGACATACCGTCCTGACGACAGGGCCTGCATACACGCAACAGCACAGCTACCGAGAATGTCTCTCCGACGGTCCAGTCTCTCGCGATGTCTCCCACTTGCATCTGCCCCCCTCTCTCTCACTGTTACACCCCGCTCTCCTGCTACCTGGCACCCCTGTTCCTCAGATTAAATATATTTTTACACATAAATTATGAATAAAGATAAGAATTTATATACAGTTTATCCAGCCAGCGCTTTGTTCGCATTTTCTTTATCACGAATGACCTTTGACAAATCCCATAATCCCTTGTGTTTTTTGGAATACCGAACTCGCTTATTCCAGTGAATACAAGCCCAATCGACCTATTCGTCATCATATGTCAGTCCCACCATTCTGGGAATTAACCTGGTGAACCTACGTTGCACTCCCTCAATAGCAAGAACTAGTGTGAACGGGTGATCGATGGTCAGCGTGGACTCAGTGGGCCGAAGGTCCCTTTCCCAAGCCGTGTAGCTAAAACAACAACAAAACTCAAAGCCAAGTCTCAGGCAGATATATAGTTAATGAATTAATCTGAGCTTTGGTCAACATTCAAATTAATAACATGGTTTAAAATGAAATATGATGTTGCAATTGGAAAACTATTAAGGTCATACGTGAAAGGTGCAGAAATAGGCCATTCGTCCCATCAAGTCTACTCCGCCATTCAATCATGGCTGATCTATCTCCCCATAATACCTGACACCCGTACTAATCAATAATCTATCTATCTCTGCCTTAAAAATATCCATTGACTTGGGCTCCACAGCCTTTTGTGGCAATGAATTCCACAGATTCACCACCCTCTGACGAAATAAATTCCTCCTCATCTCCTTCTTAAAGGAACGTCCTTTAATTCTGATGCTTTGCCTTCTGGTCCTAGACTCTCCCACTGGTGGAAACATCCTCTCCACACTATCCAAGCCTTTCAATATTCGGTAAGTTTCAATAAGGTCCCCCCTCATTCTTCTAAACTCCAGCGAGTACAGGCCCAGTGCAGACAAACGCTCATCATAGGTTAACCCACTCATTCCTGGGATCATTCTCGTAATCCTCCTCTGGACCCTCTCCAGAGCCAGCACATCATTCCTCTTATATGGTCCCCAAAATTGCTCAAAACATTCCAAATGAGGCCTGACCAGCGCCTTTTAGAGCCTCAGCATTACATCCCTGTTTTTGTATACAAACCATCTAATAAATAAATCCTAGCATTGAGGTTACTTTTTTACGACTGATTTGACTTGCAGATTACCCTTTTGGGAATCCTGCACCAGCACTCCCAAGTCCCTTTGTACCTCCGATATCTGTATTCTCTCCCCATTTAGAAAATAGCCTCGCGGTGCAGAGGTGGAGCCCACGCCCATTGCCCCCTGGGTCTGTGGAGCCCGCAACTGGGGCCTGGGACAGGACCACGGAGGCGTCCGGAGAGGACTCAGTGGCGATACTGGAGAGGTCGGTGCAGTGGTCAATGATGGCGCCGACTGACCGATGAGGACGGACCACGTGGAAGTGAGAACGCAGCTGCTGTGGGAAGGAACAATGGAGGACCTGGCGTGGGGGGTCACCCGTGAGGGAGGGGGAAGAACAATGGGGGGACATGACACGTGGAGGGAGCGGGAAAAATTGTTACTTTGTAAAGCCCCCTTTATCTGGTGACAATTTGCATACCTTGGGTATGCAAGCAAATAATTTTGCTGTGACTTGTTCCAATATATTCCATTCAACCCGATTTGATCCTTTGTGTGAAAAAGTTGCCCCCTCAAGATCCTTATTAAATCTTCCCCCCCCCCCCCCCCCCCCCCCCACCCTCCCACCCCCCCCCCCCCCCCCCTCCCCCCCCCCTCCCCCCCCCCCCCCCCCCCCCCCCCCCACCCCCCCCCCCCCCCCCCCCCCCACACCCCCCCCCCCCCCCCCCACCCCCCCCGCACCTTAAACCCCAACCTGTTCTCTCATTCTCGATTCCCCTACTCTGGGCAAGAGATTCTGTGTGCGTCTGCCCAATCTATTCTTCTCATGGGGAATAGATTCTCGCTGCTACCATCGGGCAGGAGGGTACAGAAGCCTGAAGGCCCACACCAGCAGGTTCACGACCAGATACTTTCCTACAACCAGTAGGTTCTTGAACTGCCGTACAACCCTAACCCTACCTTGTAAAGGATCACCACAGATCACCTCGTGCATTACCATGGACTGTTTTGTTATCTATTTGTTTTGTGCACTAATGTCTTGTTTGTTTGCACAGTCTTCCTTCTTTTAGTTTAGCTTAGCAATACAGCATGAAAACAGGCCCATCGGCCCACCGAGTCAATAGACAATAGGTGCAGGAGTAGGCCATTTGGCCCTTCGAGCCAGCACCGCCATTCAATGTGATCATGGCTGATCATCCCCAATCAGTACCCCGTTCCTGCCTTCTCTCCATATCCCCTGACTCCGCTATTTTTAAGAGCCCTATCTAGCTCTCTCTTGAAAGCATCCAGAGAACCTGCCTCCACCGCCCTCTGAGGCAGAGAATTCCACAGACTCACCACTCTCTGTGAGAAAAAGTGTTTCCTCGTCTCCGATCTAAATGGCTTACTCCTTATTCTTAAACTGTGGCCCCTGGTTCTGTACTCCCCCCCAACATCAGGAACATGTTTCCTGCCTCTAGCGTGTCCAAGCACTTAACAATCTTATATGTTTCAATGAGATCCCCTCTCATCCTTCTAACCTCTAGAGTGTACAAGCCCAGCTGCTCCATTCTCTCAGCATAAAAATGCTGAGAGTCCGGGCCGACCAGCAAATCCCTGCACACCATCACCATCCTACACACATTAGGGACAATTTACAATTATATCAAAGACAAATAAATCTACAAATCAGTACATCTTTGAAAGGTTAACTCACTTTGGGAGGAAACCGGAGCATCCGGAGAAAACCCACGTAGGTCATGCGGAGAATGTACAAACTCCGTACAGACAGCACCTGTAGTCGGGATCGAACCTGGGTCTCTGGCGCTGTGAGGCAACAACTCTACCACTGCACCACCGTGCCTTGTAGTAAACATTCCCTTGAATTTCCCAACCTGTCTCTTTTGTACTTTTTCTAAATGCATCTTTTAAAATGATTTTCTATTTCAGTCACATCTCCCCTTATCTGCCAGCTTATTGTCTCAATTTCATCTCTAGCCATTGTCCACTCATCTACGAACCTCTCACCTGTATCCACCCACACTTGCTAGACTTTGTCCAGTACTTACTTATTTTCCAACTGTCTAACTCCTACCATCATTAGTCTGAAGAAGGATCACAATTCCGCGACATTGACTGTCTATTTGCTCCAGAGGTGCTGCCCGACCCACTGAGTTTAGTTTAGTTTAGATATACAGCACGGAAACAGGTTATTCGGCCCACCCACCGAGTCCACACTGTCCAGCGATCCCCGCACACTAACACTATCCGACAAACTAAGGTCAATTACACTTATTCCAGGCACGTGCTGTGTAATTACTCAGGTAGGCACTCAGTCTGCTAACAAAAACAAATATTACACCGCGCATGCGCAGATTGTTTGCTCCGTTAAATAAATAAATAAATAAAAACTGTGACATTTCAATTTGCCCAAGGCTTCCTAGTCCTAGACCAATTGGGGGAACAATTCCTTTCACAGCGTGTGGAGAGTCTGTGTCAGAGGTAAAGTTGTGGGAGGGCACGAGTGTTTGACAAGAAGGGTGTCGGGGATAATGGCAGAAACTTACTCACTCACCGCTGCCGCAGCTCTCCGGGCACGAAGCCCCCGCACCTGTAGCTGGGGATAGAAGCTTCTCGGGGTAGCTACGAGCGGCCGCCGGTACCCGACAGCAGAACTGGCCGCCACTTCAGTGCCCTTCTGCCGGCCCGCTCACCTCTGGCAGTGCTCGCCGTCGGAACACCTGTCACCTGCCGTTCGCCGACTTCGCTCATGTCAGCGGCTTCCTGTAAATCCTTAAATTCCCACAGCCGAGTAACCTCAATCGCGCTGTCGGAATTTAAGGACATGAGTGAGGCCAGCGAGCGGCAGGAGAGTGGTCTGTAGACGGAGAGCTGCCAGAGGTGAGCGGGGACCGGCAGAAGGAGATGCCGGCTGGTGGCGGCTGGTTCCGCTGTCCGGCCCGGCGTCCGCTCAGCCACCCGAGCTAACTTTTCTCCCCCCCCCACTCCCGGCCTCAATGCGGTGGCATTCCACGCCTCCGTGCAAGGAGCGTCGCAAGTGGCATTATCCCAATCCCCTGATTCATATCATTCGTGCCCTCCCCGCAACCTTACCCCAGGCCAGACTCCCTAAACACTGTGATAGGAGCTCTCCCCCCCCCCCCCCCCCCCGCCACACCCCCGGGAAATACAGTATTTAAAAACATAAACACCAAAATGTACTTACCACATTATTGGTACACCAAGCACCATTCTTTCTCTCTTTGTTACCTAACATACACTTAAAATATTGACAAACCATATTTGAAAACCCCGCCAAGAAACTTGCTCTGCGCGTGCGCAGTAGACCGATGCGTATGTGCAGTGCTGCAAAAGCAGAATTTTCTGCTGACTTCAGCCCCGATTATCATTGACGGCTTCAGGCAGCGCTGACGGCACGTGGGCTGCACAGAGCTTCCCGTGTTACAAGCGCTGCGGATGAAAGGCATGGAGAATTATGCCTACCTAAGAGATCGATCTCTTACATAGGCAGAATTCTCCCATGCCTTTACTATTTATATTTAGTTATTACCATGTTATAATTTTAGTCAGGGTAGGCAGTGCCTACCTTGCCTACCCTGACGGCAACGTGCCTGACTTATTCCAAGCCTGTACGTCTTTGGAGTGTGGGAGGAAACCGAAGATCTTGGAGAAACCCCACGCAGGTCATGGGGAGAACTGTGTAGGAAAGGTTACAGTTCCTTCCTAAACAGATCCGAACCATGTTCTCCGAGAAGCTGCCTGACCTGCTGAGTTACTCCAGCACTTTGTGTCCACTTTTTAAATGACAATGTTTACGTCTGCCAGAGGGGGCGCCAGTTTGCCATTGCTCCAAGCTCAGTTCGTGATCACCATTTAGATTGCTGTGTCGACTGAGTTTTGAAACCAAAACTGATTTTTCTGAACCCAATGAATAATGACAAACAAACTGCCGCCAGAATCTCAAAGTTTCTGATCTGAAGACGGTCCCGACTTGAAACATCCCCGATCCCATTATCTCCAAGAAGATCACATCCAAACCTGTCCTATCCGGCCACCTGTCTAATGGTTTTCCAGTTACTCCAGCATTTTGGGTTCTATGCATGCTAGCAGAAACTCAGCGGGTCAGGCCGCATCTGTGGGGGAGAAAGGGCTGACCCTGGTTTCTGATCGACACTCTGATCTCAAAGGAGGGTCAGAAAAAACAAGCAGGTACTGGTCAGAGAGGGAGGTTCCCCGATAGGCCGGTTATTGGCTCGGGATAGGGTGATCACAAGAAGGATCCTCCTCCATTTGTCAGAGTGAGGGCCCAGCACAAATTGGAGGAACAGCATCTGTAGTAGCCATTTAGCTCAACTCAGTATGTTACAACTATAACCAGTTTCCTTAATTTTATCTGCCTGTAATTATGCGGGTGAAATTTATTACGTAGTCGGGAGGCGTGTTTGCGGTTGGGATCCTCGCGCAGACGCTAGTAGTTTTGAATTTAGTTGAAGATGCATGGGGGAGAGGTCACAGCTTTAGACCATTTCACAAGGTTGAGTACGAGTAAGATCAAAAAGTAGTCGTAAACAATCTTTGAGTATAGGAGCAGGCAGGATCTACTCTCTCCCTATGCAGTTGTACAGGGCCTTGGTGTGACCACACCTGGATTATATTGCGTACAGTTTTGGTGTCTCCAAATCTGAGGAAAGACATTCTTGCCATAGAGGGAGTAACAGAGAAGGTTTCACCAGGCTGATTCCAGGGATGTCAGGACTTTAATATGAGGAAAGACCAGATAGACTTATTCGGCTTGTACTTCGCTAGAATTTAGAAGATTGAGGGGGATCTTTCTTATAGAAACTTACAAAATTCTTAGGGGTTGGACAGGCTAGATGCAGGAAGATTGTTCCAATGTTGGTAGGAAGTCCAGAACAAGGAGTCACAGTTTAAGGATAAGGGGGAAAGTTGCGAGCCAGTTCATTGGCTATATTTCGAGGGAGGTTAGGAGTTAGATGTGGCCCTTGTGGCTAAAGGGATCAGGGGGTATGGAGAGGTACAGGATACTGAGTTGGATGATCAGCCCATGATCATATATGAATGGCGGTGCAGGCTCGAAGGGCTGAGATGGCCTACTCCCTGCACCTATTTTCTTTTCTATGGTTTTTCTATGTTTAACAAGTAGATGTTTGGGTGAATATCTCACTGTTTTCAACTACGACAAGAAATAAAAAACTAATAATTAAGAGACTGTGTTTTGAAGATTTATCTTTGGATGGCATTGAATGTCTCGTGGAGAGCTCGTGGATGCATATCGATATAATCGCCTAACCCCTGTCTTCAATCATAGTGGCTAGGAAGAAAGATTCCATTGAACGATATAACAATCAGCCATTTACAGCATCTCATATTTCACTTGGGTAGTTTACCACCCCAGCGGTATGAACATCGACTTCTCTAACCACAGTAACTACCCTTGCTTTCCCTCTGTCTCCATCCCTCCCCAACCTTAGATCCACTGTCCTCCTGAATTAAATATTAAACTGATGTGTGCCTCGTTGTCACCTGCCCTCCAGCTCACAACCAATCCTTCCACAATTTTCCTTGAACCTTGTCCCTTTTACATCTCTCGTTTTCACACCTGACCCTTCCAAATCTCCGTGCCTCCCCATCCGCCCGACACTCAGTCTGAAGAATAGGTTCCAACCCCCGAAACGTCACCCGATTCCTTCTCTCCAGAGACAACTGCCAGTCGTCCCGCTGGGTTACTCCAGACATTTGCATCTTTCTTTGATGCAAACCAGAAACCTGCAGTTACCTCCGGCACATGACACTAAATGAGAACTTTGCAACCTGGTCAGCACCAGAAACTTGGCGACAACTTTTGTGTGTACTTTGTGTAAACGTGCCGTGAAAACGAAGAGCTGGGATGCACGATGGCGCAGCTGGTAGAGTTGCTGCCTTACAGCACTTGCAGCGCCGGAGACCAATCCCTGGTTCGATCCCGACTACGGGTGCTGTCTGTATGGAGTTTGTACGTTCTCCCCGTGACCCGCGTGGGTTTTCTCGGAGATCTTCAGTTTCCTCCCACACTCCAAAGACGTGCACATCTGTAGGTTAATTAGCTTGGTATAAGTGTAAATTGTCCCTAGTGTGTGTAAGATAGTGTTAGTGTGCGCGGATCGCTGGTCGGCCCAGACTCCGTGGGCCAAAGTCCTGTTTCTGCGCCGTATCTCTAAACTAAACTAAACTTCACTGTACCTCGGTATACGTGGCGAGTATCATTAAATCAGTGCATGGGTCAGTCAAGTTTGCAATGTTTTTGTGTTTAATATGATCTTGTTCAGCCAGTGAACAGAATACTGTGGAGTTTCACATCGCAAGAGGAAGGTTGACAGATTGCACAGATTGGTTTCAGTAAACAGACTGTTGGGGTGGGAAGTATCCTTGACAAGGATTGCAACATAGTAGGAAGGGTTAGTTTATTTAGTGAAACAGTGCCAAACCAAGCGACTTCGGCCCATTGAGTATGCTAGCTCCTACTTAGTCTCATTTTCACACCTTACACTTCCATTGCTCAGTGTCTCCACTTCCCCTGACTCAGTCTGAAGAAAGGTCTCGTCCCGATTACGTCACCCATTCCTTCTCTCCCAAGATGCTGCCTGTCGCTGAGTTACTCCAGCAAAATTTTGTGTCTACCCTTTGATATAAAATACCAACATCCTTCCTTACACATTGTAACATAGTTGTTCAATTTTCAGTAGATATATTTGAATTGAATACATTTTATTTGTTAAGTATGTATACATAACAAGGGACTTTCCTTGGTGCTTTGTTCACAAGTAACAACACATATACAGTCGACAAATACAAATAAAACATTATTATTTAAACAAGTGAAGAATATAATAAAAAAACAGTGCAAAAGGAGGCTACAGACTTTTGGCCGTTTCGAGCTACTTCCTGATATGAGGACCAAAAACTGTATTTATGATCTGTCTGTGGCGCTTTGACAGTCCGGAGTTCACCTCCCAGAGTAGTGCCACTTTGTCCGGTGCTGGTTTATGGCCAACGGCCATGGAATACCAAAGGAGGAGGACTGACTGAACTCTGTTGCATCCACTACAGTGTAAGAGTGCTTGTGTGGAATGTTATGCGTTCAATTCTATATGTATTGTGTGTTCTTTTTTGATGAGTGTCGCTGCTGGCAAATTCAACTCACACACTTTGTTTTGGCGCATTTGACGATAAATATGACTTATGTGTTTGTTGCATTGTACGAATTATTCCTTGATCACTAATTGATTATTTAAAAAAAGAAAAGAAAACAGGCGCTGGAGGAACTCAGTGGTCGGTGCAGCCATCTGTGGAGGATGAGATATGGAGACATCATCGGTATCTGCCGAGGCCCTGCCGGCGAAACGACGACCAGCCCCTCGCCTCCACAGATGCCGCAAAGTTCCTGCAGCAAGTTTGTTTTTTTCGTCTCGGTTGCCTACTGTGACTTGGTTGATTCGAGGGAAACCGCGATGGGGAATGGATGGCGGGCAAGGGCAGAGATTCTGTGCTCTCAGAAACGTTGCCACTCTCATCTCTGCCCCCGTCACCCCCCTGTGTAAACCACCCACGGACGGAGAGGTCCACTGCTCCTTTCCCATCGACCCAGAGTAGGGAAACAAGGACCAAGGACATAGTTCAAGGTGAAGAGGAAAAAGATTTAATAGGAATCAGCGGGTGACTTTTTCACACAAAGTGTTGGTGGCGTGGTGGCACACCCTGCCAGAGGAGTAGTTAGGCAGGGACTAACCCAACGTTAAGAAACAGTTGGCAGGTACATGGGTAGGACTCGTATTGAGGGAAATGAGACCAAAAGGCAGGCAAGTTGACTAATGTAGGAGGGATATTGTTTGGCTGGTTGGGCGAGTTAGGCCGAAGGGCCTGTTTTCTATTACTGAATCTCTCTATGACAACGATGACTCGTACTCCTTGACCATCTCCGAGATCTCGTCACTCCGTATTTTTCTCCACCATGCAGCGATCTAAAAATCCGCCACACGACTGCCCAGCAACAGCTCCCTAACCCTAGAGAACAAAGCGCTGTTACAATGAAGGAGCTGTAGAGGCAAGCCAACGGATTATTGAGGCATGAGCTAGATAAGATTCTTGATTAGTACGGGTGTCAGGGTTATGGGAAATGGGGTGAGGAGTGAGAGATAGATCATCCATGATTAAATGCTTAAGTCTACGCCTGCCCCTTGTGACATGACCTGATGACATTCTCCCAACTCAACCCGACAACACCTCGAACAAGACAATGATGAGAGGCGTAGATGGGGTAGACAGTCAGAACCATTTACCCCAGAGTAGAAATGTCCTGCATTAGAGAGAACAATTAAACTAAAGATACAGAGACACAGAGCGAGAAACCAGCCCATCGGCCCACTTGTCCCACACATGTCCATCCGCCTGCGTTGGCCCATACGCTTTCCTTTTGTTTAGTTTTAGAGATACAGCGCGGAAATTAGGCCGTTCGGGCCACTGAGTCCGCCGCCGACCACCGATCCCCGCACAAACTAACACAAATCTCCACACACACCCTAGGACAATTACAATCTTTAACCGAAGCTAATTAACCTACGACTGGTCGTTGGAGTGTGGAAGAAACCTAGGAAAACCCACGCAGGTCACGGGAGAGAACTGCAAACAACCAGACAGAAGCACCCTAGTCGGATTGAACCCGGGACTCTGGTGCTGTGATCAGTCAACCACTATTGCTGGGTCACCGTGACCTCGCAACTCACCGTGCCCACTTTCCTGTGCCATTACTTGCTCTTTCTTGATGCACTTTGAGATCTTTGACAAACGTGACCAAATGAAACAAGTATTACCCCTCACCCCCCTTCCATCACCCGCACTCCCCACAGCCCCTCTCCATTTCCTCTCACTCTCCCGCTCTCATCTCATCCCCGCCACTCTCTCCTCCCTCTCTAGCCCCTCTCACTCTCACCCTCGTCTTTTCCCCACCTCTCTCCATCCCCTCCCCCCCCCCTCCCCCCTCCACCCCTCCCCCTCCCCCTCCCCCTCCCCCTCCCCCACCCTCTCCCTCCCCCACCCACGCCTCCTCTCTCTCCCCCCCCTCTCATCCATATACCATCATCACTTTGGCCATCTTTCATTCACCCTGCTCTCGAAAGAACACTACTAATCTGTGCAGGAAAGCACCGCAGATGCGTTTAAATCGAAGGTAAACACAAAATGCTGGAGTAACACATCGGCTAATGCAGCCTCACCCTTCTAAGCTGGTCCCATATTCCAGAACCCCATCCACTCACCATCTAGAGAGGAGCTTGAAACTTCCCATCTGCCCTCATAGGAGAAGCTCAGACTATCTTTTAATCGGACTTTTAATCTTCCACAAAATGTTGTCCCCATGATTGTAATCATGTATAGTCCCTTTCCACAGACTGGACAGCACACAACAAAAAGCTTGGGGGGGGAGGGAAAAAAACTCCTTTGGATAAATTCAGATGTATTGGAGAGCATGTTTCCATGAGTGGGAGAGTCAAGGACCAGAGGCACAAGCCTCAGAATAAACAGGACGCACCTTTAGAAAGAAGATGAGGAGAGGGAATTCTATAGGTCAGAGGGTGGTGAATCTAGTGGAAATCTTTGCACAGATCGGCTGTGGATGCCAAGCCAATGGATGTTTTTTAAGGCTGAGATGGATAGATTCTTTGATTAGTACGGGTGTGTCAGGGGTTACGGGGAAGAAGCAGGAGAATGGTTGGAGTAAGGAGAATGGATCAGCCATGATTGATGGCAGAGTAACTTGATGGGCGAATGGCCAATGCTGCTCCTAGAAAGTGCAAAACAATTCCTTCTTTCTCCAGCGATGCTGCCTGTCCCACTGAGTTTACTCCGCATGTTGTGTCTATTCTTCCAGTGTAATACCAACATCTGCTGTTGTTCCATTACACATGGAGAATGTTCACTTTCTCCTCAGCATCTGAAAATTATTTTCTTCAAGCAGCAAGTTTTACCTTTTCTTTTGTTGACTGCCGTGTCCCGTTCGAAGTTATCTCTGCAACAAGTCCCGGCATCCTGTAAGTAGCAGAGTGACAGTGTAACAGAGTTTTAGTTTTGCAGGAAGGACTGCAGATGATGCTTATCAAAACCGAAAGATAGATGCAAAATGCTGGAGTAACTCTGCGGGACAGGCAACATCTCTGCATAGCAGGTAACGGGTGATGTTTCTGGTAGAGACCTTCTTCAGACCTGAGAAGTCAGAGGAGAGGGAGACACAGAGACAAGGAAAGTGTAAGATGTGAAAAGAGAAAATTAGACAAAGGGGAAGGAGGTCAAATAAAATGTAGAATAAATCATTCGTCAGCTGGGAGAAGGTGACAACACAAGCAAACAAGAGATAAATGATGTAAACACGGACAGTCAGACCTTGATCGGATACAGGGAAGGGGGAGCGATGGAGAGAGTGGGAAAGGAATGGTTAGTTAAAATTAGAGAAGTCACTAATATACTTGTCTTTAGAGAGGTCAATATTTACTTGTAAGTTAGAGAGGTCACTATATACTTTGTTTTTTAGTGAGTTAGAGAGGTCACTATATCTTGAAGTTAGAGAGGTCACTACATACTTGTAGATTGAGAGAGGTTCACTATATACTTGTAGTTAGAGAGGTCACTATTAATACTTGTCGTTAAGAGAAGTCACTATATACTTGTCTTTAGAGAGTCAACTATCGAACTTGTAGTTAGAGAGGTCACCTATATACTTGTAGTTAGAGAGGTCATTACATACTTGTCGTTAGAAGAAGTCCACTATATACTTGTAGTTAGAGGTCATTACATACTTGTCGTTAGAGAGGTCACATATACTTGTAGTTAGAGAGGTCATTACCTAACTTGTCGTTAGAGAGGTCACTATATATACTTGTAGTTAGAAGTCACTATATACTTGTAGTTAGAGAAGTCCACTATATACTTGTAGTTAGAGAGGTCACTATATACTTAAAGTTAGAGAGGTCATCTACATACTTGTCGTTAAGGAAGTCACAATATACTTGTAGTTAGAGAAGTCACTATATACTTGTCGTTAGAGAGGTTAGACGGTATATATAGTGAAGTTAGAGAAGTCAATATATGTCGGCACATGTTTTGAATATTGACCGACTTCAAGCGAGGTCAACTGCTTGGTCAGTTCGTCTGGAACACAAAAGTACTGCATGATGCTGCATATCATGAGTGCAAAGATAAAGTCATGCACGGATTAGTCTGAAGAAGGGTCACACCGACCCCGAAATCTCGTCTTATGTCCACTTCTCCACAGATGCTGCCCGATCCAGTGAGTGTCATAGAGTGAGATAATAGTGCCCGAACCCTGAGTCGTATTAGCAATGATATAGTTGGCCCTTTGGCCCAACCTGCCCACACCAGCAACATGTCCCAGCTAACAGGTCTCCTTGTCCCACACCCATGCCGCATTTGGTCCATATATCCCAAACCTGTCCTATCCATTTCGAGTCTCTACCCGAAAAGGTCACCTTTTCCTTTACATAAGTTCATGAGTGATAGCTCAGAATTAGGCCCTTCAGCCCATCATACAGGTCTACTCCGCCATTCATATCATGGTTGATCTATCTCTCCCTCCTAACCACCCCATTCTCCTGCCTATCTCTCCATAACCCCCTGACACAGTACTACCAGTGGCCGTACAGTGTGTGCAGTTGAACAAAGGGGACTATGAAGGCATGAGAGAGGAGCTGGCCAAGGTTGACTGGCAAAGGATCCTAGCGGAGGGTGACGGTGAACTGCAATGGCAGGAAATTTCTGGCATTAAACCAGAAATCATTTTATTCAAAGAGGAAAAAGATTCTAAGGGGAGTAAGAGGCAACTGTGGCTGACAAGGGAAGTTAGGGATGGAATAAAACTAAAAAGAAAAGGTGTATAACATAGCAATGAGTTGCGGGAAGCCGGAGGATTGGGAAACATTCAAAGGACAACAGAAGGAAACCACAATGGGCAATACGAGCTGAAAAAGAGGACGAGTACGAGTGTAAGCTGGCCAAGAATATAAAGAAGAATAGTAACATCTTCTTTAGGTATGTTTAAGAGACCTTCTTTAGGTATGTGGGTCCCTTGAAGGCAGAAGAAACAGGTGAAATTGTTACTGGGGAGAACAAGGAAATGGCAAAGACGAGTTGAACAGGTACTTTGGTTCTGGTCTTCACTAAGGGAGACACAAACAATCTCCCAGATGTACTAGAGGACAGAGGATCGGGAGACAAAGCAACTGAAAGAAATTTGCATGGGCGAGTAATAGTATTGGGTAGACTGATGGGACTGAAAGCTGATAAATTCCCTGTGGTCTGGTGGTATGCAAGGAGGTGGCTCTAGAAATCGTGGATGCATTAGGTGATCATTTTCCAATGTTCTCAAAGATTCGGATCGGTTCCTAGTGGATTGGAGGGTAGCTACTATGTATCCCACTTTTTAAGAAAGGAGCGTGAGAGTAAATGAGTTATGGACCAGTTAGTCCGACATCAGATGCTAGAGTCAATTACTAAGAGAGGTAATAACGGCATAGTTGGATAGCAGTAAAAAGGATTTATGAAGGGGAAATTCTGCTTGATAATCTTCTGGATGTTTTTTGAGGATGTGACAAGTAAAATGGTATGAACGAGACCCGAGTGGATGTAGTGTTAATCTGGCGCTTTCAGAAAACTGATAAGGTCCCACACAGAGATTCGTGGGCAAAATAAGAGCACATGGTATTCTGGGCAGGGCAGGGTATTGACATGGATGGAGTAATTGGTTGGCAGACAGGAAACAAAGTGTAGGAATAAACGGGTCCCTTTCAGAAAGCAGGCAGTGACTAGTGAGGTACCGCAAGGCTTGGTGCTGGGACCACAAACTATTTACAATATATATTAATGATTTAGATGACGGAATTAAAAGTAAACACGATAGCAATTTGCAGATGACACAAAGCTGGGTGGCAGTGTGATGAACTGCGAAGGAGTATGCTCGGAGGTTGCAGGGTGACTTGGATAGGTTTGAGCGAGATTGGGCAGAAGCATGGTAGATGAATTTGAGGTTATCCACTTTGGACGAGCAAGCACAGAGAGGCAGATTAATTATCTCATGGTGTCCAGAAAAGGAAAAAAAAGGGAATGTGACAAGGGTGCTATTTCCTTGTACATCAGTCAGTGAAAGTAATCATGCAGTAACAGCAGGGCAGTGAAGAAAGATAATGGCATGTTGGCTTTCAAAACAAGAGGACGTCGAGTATAGGAGCAAAGAAATTAAGTCAGCTGAGATGAAGATGCTCTCCAAAAGGATCTCGATACAATGGTTGGGTTTGGTCACAAACACAAGGGGCATGCAGTTCAACCCATCCAAATGTTGAAACCACATGCATGTCATCCAGAAAGAGGAATCCAGGGCGTCACATTTACAACATACTTGGTTGTCACCCTTGAAGAATCCAAACAAACCAAGTATCTTAGCATCAAATTGCCGAATGAATCTACTTGAATGGTCAGACTCATCATGCAACAGCGAAAGCAACAGGTTGTCCTAAACTTCCTGATGCACAACCTTCCATCATTGTTCAGCTATTGTCAAGGAGGAAGCTGTATTTCACCCTCGTCAACCACCCTGTACTACGCAGTTGCAGCTTGGGACCCATACCCAGAAAAAAACATTTCATTCATCGAGCATGTCCAAAGACAGGCCGCTCGATATTGGTTACTAACACCTACAGATAAAGCGAGTGTCACCAACTTTCTGAATCTCTGGGTGGAACCCACTCCCAGACAGACGTGAAGCTCACCGTTTGAACCTGTATTTGCAAATGGTAAATGGGTCAGCAAGACAATAATATCACAAGACCTACACCAACCCCAAACCAATTAGGAGGAGACAGGCATTTGGATCCAATTTTTGAGGTTCCCAGCCACAAAGACAGATGTGTACAGCAATTTGTTTCTCCCACGCACAATATAAAGCACAGGGAGAATAATCTCCACCAAACCATGGTTGCCCAGCATAAGCAACTAAATTTAAAGTGGAACCATCTTCCAATAACCCTCTCTGCTTAACCCCTCCCCTTCACCACCTCCATTTAATTCCAGATTGAATATTTTTGGAGGACCAAGTAACCAGAACCAAGAAAAGAGGTCCTTCAGCAGTTGTACAGGGCCCTGTTAGACCAAACACCTGGAGTACTGTGTGCAATTTTTGTCTCCTACTTTGAGGAAGGACATCCTTGCAAATGAAGAAGTGCAGCGTAAAGGTTCAAATGTTGCCCCAGGAAGGCGGGACTGTCAAATGAGGAAAGTTTTGGAAAGACTGGGAATTGTAATTCACTGGATATAGAAGGTGAGAGGGGATCTTCAAGAAACAACTACAATTATAAAAGTTACTGACACAAACTAGAGCAGGAAAAAGTGGGAGCCATTTAAAACTGAGATGGGAAAAAAAAAATACTTTCACCCGAGAGTTTTGAATTTTTGAATTACTGCACAGAAAGGCAAGTGGAGGCCAATTTACTGATGAATTTTAAAAGAATTAGATAGAGCTCTAGGGCTAGCGGAATGGGAGAAGGCGAGAATTCAAGCGATACACCGGTTACTGATTATGGATGATCCCCATGATCACAATGAATGGTGTGCTGGCTCGAAAGGGTCCAAATGGCGCCTACCTCCTGCACCTAATTTCAATGTTTCTATTTAATCAAGAATCATACTATCTCAGCCTAGAAAATATCCCATGACATGGCCTCCACAGCCTTCAATTCAAAGAATACACAGATACACCACATCTGAACTAAAGAGTTCCTTCCGTCATGTCCTACCTAAAGAAACAACCTTTACTTCTGAAGGCACATGACCCTCTGTCCCCTGGGACTCTCCCACTCGTGAAACATCCTCTCCACATTAAATCTATCCACTAAACTGAACCTCTGGTCCCTCAGCACCATTGTTCTTCATAGATGCTGCTGACCCATTGATATACTCCAGCATTTTGCGTCTATCTCACGAGCATTTATGATTTTTGGCCACGTTTAAGATTTAGAGATACAGCGCGGAATCAGCCCTGCTGACCATGCAGCCCAGCGACCCCCCCCCCCCCCCCCGCACACTATCCTACACCCACCAGGGACAAATTCATTATTTTTTCAACGAAGCCAATTGACAATCAGGAGTCATTGCAGTTGGAGGAAACCCGGAGAAAAACCCCGCACGGTCCACAGAGGAGAGGGTACAAGTCTGCAAAGACAGCACCGAGTCAGGCTGAACCCGGGTCTCTGTCTCTGTGATGCAGCACCTCGACCGCCGCGCACGCTCGCAGTCAAGTTTCATCTTATATCCAGGAACCACTGTGAGACGCCTGAGACTCAGAAGAAAGGTCTCGACCGAAAGATCACCCATACCTTTCTCTCCAGAGATGCTGCCTGTCCGCTCTCAATGAGTTACCACCAGCACTTTTGTGTCCCTCTCCGGCGAGATAGTCTGGATGGTCTTCACCAGTGAGACAGACGGCCACATTATTTACAAGCAGCTAACGTGACTGGTGTAAATTATCACAAGATATACTCACAATTCCCTCCATCCAGGGACATTCCCCCACTAAAGATCAGTCATGACCAATATGCATAAACAGTATAAAAAAACTCACTCGGCGGAAGGATGTCCCGTTTATGAAAGCGGCCTCGATCATTTTACGTTATAACATATCGCTCCAAAGCTCCGCCCCCTCTTGCTGTTAAGGAAAGCGCAACACTCGGAGATAGAACAAAGTGCAGGATTAACTCAGCGGGACAGGCAGCCATCTCTGGAGAGAAGGAATGGGTGGGACGTTTCGGGTCGAGACCCTTCTTCATATTATTCCCCTTCTGTCCTGAGACGCAGGCCCGACAACCGCTGAGTATACTCCAGCACATTTGTGTAAACCTAGTAATCTTCAGCTCCAATGCTCTAATGCGCCTCCCATGATTTGTATGAGGGAACTGCAGATGCCAGTTTACACTGAAGATAGACAAAACGTGCTGGAGTAACTCACGGACAGGCGGGGCATCTCTGGAGAGAAGAAAGGGTGACGTTTCGGGTCGATACCTTCTTCAAATTAATAATTTGCCTTTTGCCACCAGCTACAACCCAACCCACCACGTTTTGGTCTTCTGTTCTGCCAAAAGGACCACTCTCTCCGTAATTCAACTGTTAGTCCCATCCTCACTCTCACAACTCCCCTCCACCCCCCCACCATCCTCCCTTCACCTACATCCACTCCCCCCCCATCCTACCCCTTCCTCAACCCAATCCACTCCACCCCCTCCTTCCCCTCCACTTCCCCCCTCCTTCCCCCCTTGCGCTCACACCCCCACGCATCCCCCACCTCCCTCTCCCTGGCCCTCCCCTCCATCACCTGTCCAGTCACCTCCCTCCCCTCCCCCTCCCCCACCATGCAAATCCCTCCATCCAATCCCCTCGTCCTCTCCCCCCTTTCCTCCCCTCCCCCTCCATACCTCCCCACCATCCCTCCCCCTCCCTCCTCCCCCTCCATTCCAATCCCCGTAACCCCGCGGGACGGCATCATCTCCTAGGAGAAAAAAGATGCAAAAAGTTTGGAGTAACTCAGCGGGGAACAGGCAGCATCTCTGGAGAGAAGGATTATGTGACATTTCGGGGTCGAGGACCTTCTTCAGGGGACTGGTTAGGGATAAGGGAAACAAAAGAGGTGGACATTGACGATGATGTGGAGAGATGAAGAACAATGAAAGAAAAATGCAAAAAAGTAACGATGTTAAAAGGAAACAGGCCATTGTTAGCTGTTTGGTTGAGATCCAATGGGGGGAAACAAATGGTCAGCACCGGGACTGGAAGGGCCGAGAGGGCTGTTTCCGTGCTGTAATTGTTATATGGTTATATGGGTTATATGGTTATCCAGGAGATGTAGGGGATAGATAATTGTTAGTGCTGGAGAAGGTGACAATAAGCAAACAGAGATAAAACGAGCGGAGTGGGACCAGCCAGACTGGTCGGGAAAAACTGGGAAGGGGGAGGGATGGAGAGAGAGGGGAAAGCAAGGGTTACTTGAAGTTAGAGAAGTCAATGTTCATACCGCTGGGGTGTAAGCTGCCCAAGCAAAATATGAGGTGCTGTTCCTCCAATTTGCCCTGGGACTCAGTCTGACAGTGGAGGAGTCCCAGGACAGAAAGGTCAGTGTGGGGAAGTGTTTGGAAACCGGGAGATCAGGGGTAGGTTATGCGGACTGATGGAGGTGTTCAGCGAAGCGATCGCCGAGCTGGCGTTTTATCCCGCCAATATATAGGAGTCCACACCTGGACGCATGATATTCAGGGCTTTGTTCCTGAGCCACTAAAACGCTGCAATTTCAATTATACTTTACTGTCTAAAGCAGGAGAAATGGTACAGAGGAAGATTCTCGAGGGATGTTACGAGGACTAGAGAGTCTGAGCTATAGGGAGAGGTTGAGTAGGCTCAGTCTCTATTCTTTGGAGCACGGAGGATGAGGGGTGATCTTTATAAAGGTGTATAAAATCGTGAGAGGAATAGATCCGGGTAGATACACAGAGTCTTACCCCAAGGTTGGTGAATCGAGGACCAGAGCACATAGGTTTAAGGTGAAGGGGAAAAGAGATTTTAAATAGGAATCTGAGGGGCAACTTTTTCACACAAGGGAGGGGGCGGCACACAGTGCGCAGCGGTAGAGTTGCTGCCTCACAGCGGCAGAGACCCGGTTCCATTCCCGACAAACGGGTGCTGTCTGTAATGGAGTTTGTACCTTCTCCCCATGACCTGCGTGGGTTTTCTCTGGGTGCTCCAGTTCCTCCCACACTCCAAAGATGTGCAGGTTTTGTCGGTTAATTGGTTCGGTAAAAGATTGTTAATTGTCCCTCGTGTGTGTAGGATGATAGTGCTAGTGTGTGGGGTGATTGCTGGTTGGCTCGTAACTCGGTTGGGCCAAAAGGGCCTGTTTTTACACGCTGCATCTCTGAAATCTAAAAAGAGATAAATTGTATTCTCACCATGGTTCAAAACAAACTATGTAGCTGTGTATCCCAAGAAGCAAGCACAGAACACCACAGAGATCCTTCTTCCATGAGGTTATCACACTACAACTCCTCCCCTTCCTGTCTTTTGGGTAGACTGACTCACCCCTACACCGCCTCCCAATTTTTGCACACCCCCAATCCTTTTTCCACTTGTTCACTTTAATTTCATGTTTCATGTATCTTATTGTGTCTTTATGGCTGTTGGCAAATCATTTCCCCTTCCTGGAATAAATAAAGTTATATTGAAACATTACTAAAATTCTCACTTTGGGACCACTACCTGCCTACGTTGTAAATACATTATTTAGAAAAAAAAACGCTACCCTATATAGCTATGATTTTTTGCCTCTTACTCCCGTGCTCTCCTTCACTCACCACCCAAGGATTTTTCCGATCGGTGAAATAAATAGAAAAAAGTTTACCAATGTTTAAAAAAATCGCGAGAAAACAGCCTGTCATTCACCAATGATGAAGGTAACCACCCTTCCGGGGGGCCAGGAGAATGTAGGCCCCGGAGGCCGAACGTGAGTCAGTCACCCGGAAGATCGTTAGTGATGTTTGAGTCCAGACCTGTGAGTCTACGCCATGAGTGAACTGAACAGTGCTCCTGCACTGTGCTTGAATTGAAATGAATTGTTAGCCTGCACTCTGCTTGAAATGAAATGAATTGTTAGCCCGCACTGCTTGAAATTAAATGGATTGTTAGCCTGCACTGTGCTTGAAATGAAATGAATTGTTAGCCTGCATTCTGCTTGAAATGAATTGAATTGTTAGCCTGCACTCTGCATGAAATGAAATGAATTGTTCCCCTGCATTCTGCTTGAAATGAAATTAATTGTTGGCCTGCACTGTGTTTGATATGAAATGAATTTTTGGCCTGCACTGTGCTTGAACTGAATTGTTGGCTTGCACTGTCTTGAACTGAATTGTTGGCCAGCACTGTGCTTGAACTGCCAGCCCATCAGCAGCAAGTCAACTGCTAGCCCACCAGCCATGACTCAACTGCCAGCCCAACAGCCATAAGTGAGTGAGTCAACTGCCAGCCCAACAGCTGCAATTGAGTGAATCAACTTCCAGCCCACCTTTGGCTATCCTGAAGCCACTCATTTCGACCCACAAGGCCCCTATTAGCCAAGAAACCAGTCACATTTGCACAAAATGCCCATATTAGCCCAGGAGGAGCATTTTGGCCCAAATGACTTGTGCCAAGCCAGTAAAAGCCCAGAAAAAGTGCTTTTCACTGAGATTCCACTCAGATTTTTTTTTACAGACCCATCAAGCATGTACTAGCCCTGGAGGAGTTCCTTAGGCCCATCAGTAAGTATTCCCCCTGTAAGTATTAAACTTCATCCCAGTATTTTTCTTCCTCCGTTCATTGGCTCCCTGTGAGATTTAGGCCAGAATAGACATTTCTCCTTCAATGCTGCGATCTGTAGAAAAAGATTAAAAATGACTAAAATTGATTCTCCACCTTCTCTCCCTTCTCTCTCATAGTCTCTCACCGGGCAGAATTTCAGGCAGTTTCTGAGCTGCCAGTTCTCCAGCCCTGAGTGACTAAGCTGCCAGCCCACCAGCCCTGAGTGACTGAGCTGCAGCCCACCAGGCCTGACTGACTGAGCTGGCAGCCCACCAGGCCTGACTGACTGAGCTGCCAGCCCACCAGCCCGAAGTGACAGCTGCCAGCCCACCAGCCCCAAGTGACTGAGCTGCCAGCCCACCAGTCCTGAGTGACTGAGTTGCCAGCCCACCACGCCTCAGTGACTGCCAGCTCACCAGGCCAGAGTGACTGAGCTGCCAGCCCAAGAATCCATTCGGCCCACAATGTCCATACTAGCCCTCTGAAAACCAGCCTCTTTGGCCCACAACACCTATACTAGTGTTCCAGAAAGCCCCCCCACTTCCCCCACCCATGGCGACCAATATTGGAATTGGTGGAGAGGTGGAATATTGCGTTGGGGGACCAGCCCTCCCCTGCGAACATGGGACCCAATGGGTCCCACTTAGTCTAGTCTAAAACTAAAACCAACATCCAGTAGGTCGGGCAGCATCTCTGGAGAAAATGGATCGGGGACCTTTCAGGTTGGGTCACTTCTTCCGATCAGAAACTTTGAGTTTCTACGGCAGTTTGTTTATCATTACTCAGGTTCAGAAAATCAGTTTCAGTTTCAAAACTCAATCGACCAACAGTCTAACTGGTGTGTAGGAAGGAAGTGTATCTGCTGGTTCAAACCGAAGATAAACAGAAAAAGCTGGAGTAACTCCGTGTGACAGGCAGCACCTCTGGGGAGAAGGAATGGGTGACTTTTCATGTTGAGACCCTTCTTCAAACTGGTTAGGGAAAAGGGAAATGAGAGATATAGATAGTGATGTGGAGAGATAAAGAACAATGAATGAAAGATATTCAAAAAAGTAATGATGATAAAGGAAGCAGGCCATTGTTAGCTGTTTGTTGGGTGAAAACGAGAAGCTGGTGCGACTTGGGTGGGGGAGGGATGGGAGAGTGGGAATGCCAGGGCTACCTGAAGTGAGGGGACTAACTGGTGTTCATGAGCAGAGCTCGGAGCAATGGTAAACAGGCAGATGCAGGCGAAAATATTGTCATTAAAAAAATGGACACAAAGTGCTGGAGTAACTCAGCGTTTCAGGCAGGATCACTGGAGAACATGGTTAGGATCAGTGCAGGAAGGAACTGTAACCCTTGCATCCTCTCTCTCCGTCTCTCCCTCACCCTAGTTGTTGCACTAGTTTCACTGTCGCCCTGCTGAGTCTCATTGTCTGTAACTCATTTTCACCTAGACCACAGTGTGTTGGGTACATAAGCAATACAGGGCAAAACAAAACAGATCCCTAAGTCCCCAGTGCAACCAAAGCAGTTTGTAGTTTGGACTTTAGTTGCAGTTCATAGCGTTCAAGAGACTGATGGTTGTCGGGAAGAAGCTGTTCCTGAACCTGGACTTTCCAGTTTTCAGATTGCTGTACCTTCATCCTGATGGCAGGGGTGAAATGAGAGCATGGCCAGGATGGTGTGGGTCTCTGGTGATGCAGGCTGCCATTTTCATAAGTTATAGGAGCAGAATTAGGCCATTCGGCCCATCGAATCTACTCCGCCATTCAATCACGCCTGATCTATCTTTCTTTTCTTCTCCTGCCTTCTCCCCATAACCCCTGACACCCGTACTAATCAAGAATCTATCAATCTCTGCCTTACAAATAACGATTGATGGCCTCCACAGTCTTCTGTGGCAATTAATTCCACTGATTCACCATCCTCTGACTAAAGAAATTCCTCCACATCTTCTTCCTAAAGGAACGTCCATTAATTCTGACGCTATGGCCTTTGGTCTTAGACTCCCAGTAATGGAAACATTCTCTCCACATCCACTCTATCCAGGCTTTTCATTATTCTGTATGTTTCAATGGGGACCACTCCCCCCCCCCCCCCCCCATCCTTTCTAACTCAAGTGAGTACAGGCCCAGTGCCGACAAAGGCTCATCACATGTCAACCAAATAATTCCTGGGATCATTCTCGTAAACCTCCTCTGGACCCTCTCCAGCGCCAGCACATCCTTCCTCAGATATGAGGCCCAAAACTGCTCACAATGCTCCTGATGCGGTCTGATCAGCGCCTTAAAGAGCCTCAACATCCTTGGTATTTGGGGATCAGTTCATTGAGACAGGAGCGGGCAGACACATTGGCTTGTCAGGGCAGTCCTGCTTAATCATAGAGTTGTAGAGTCATAGAGTGATACAGTGTGGGAACAGGCCCTTCACCCAACTTGCCCACACCAGCCAACAAGTCCCATCTACATTAGTCCCACCTGCCTGCACTTGGTCCATATCCCTCCAAACCTGTCCTATCCATGTACCTGTCTAACTGTTTCTTAAATTTTGGGATAGTCAACATTAAAAAAATTAACAAAAAAAAAAAAAAAAATTAACAAAAAAAAAAAAAAAAAAAAAATGTTGGGATAGTCCCAGCCTCAAATACCTCATCCGGCTGCTTGTTCCATACACCCACCACCCTTTGTGTGAAAAAGTTACCGCTCGGATTCCTATTAAATCTTTCCCCCTTCACCTTAAACCTATGTCCTCTGGTCCTCGGTTCCCCTACTTTGGGCAAGAGACTCTGTACATCTACCTGATTTATTCTTCTCATGATCTTATACACCTCTATAAGATACATCATCCTCCTGCGCTCCAAGAATAGAGTCCCAGCCTCAACCTCTGCCTGTAGCTCGCATCCTCTAGTCCTGGCAACATCTTCATAAATACTTCCTGTACCCTTTCCAGCTTGACAACATATTTCCTGTAACATGGTGCCCAGAACTGAACACAATACTCTAAAAATAGAGCCTCACCAACGTCTTATACATCTGCGTAACTCCAGCATTTTTGTCTATCCGTAGTCAGACCCGTTTATGAACATTCTTCAAATTTTTTTTTTTCAACCCGACAATTTTTGCAGATAAAGTAAACAAGATGCCTTCCTTGGGATTGTCCCCAGGATCGACATGGGCTTGGCATTTACGGACATCACTAACTCAATTTTGTCTCTACACAAAAATAACAGGGTTGTTACAAATGGCTAATACAGCCATGAAGAAGGGTCTCGACCCGAAACGTCACCCGTCCCTTTTCTCCAGAGATGCTGCCTGAGCCGCTGAGTTACTCCAGCATTTTGTGTCTATCTTTTGTTGCCAGACCTGTTTATGAACAAAACCACGACATTCTTCAAATACGTCGATTTTATTTTCAACCCAACTATTTTTGAAAATAAAGTAAACAAGATGCCTTCCTTTGGGTTGTTCCCTGGAAAGACACGGGCTTGGCAATTACAGACATCACTAAATCACTGTTGTCTCTTCACAAAAATAATTTGGTTTTAACACGGTTTTAACATCACTAAATCACTTTTGTCTCTTCACAAAAATAATTTGGTTTTAACACGGTTTTAACATCACTAAATCACTTTTGTCTCTTCACAAAAATAATTTGGTTTTAACACGGTTGTGACAATTAGCTAATACAGCCATGAAGACCTGAAACGTTACCCGTCCATTTTCTCCAGAGATGCTGCCTGAGCCGCTGAGTTATTCCAGCATTTTGATCCAAAAGAGCAATTGCCAATGTTAGAGAGGGGGAAGGAACAAGGGGCAGCAGAGATCTGCAGATGCACAGAGTATTAAATAACAACTGGGACTTGAAAGTGGGGCCAAACTGGTGACCCTGTGCACTGTCTCAGTGAACTACTCTATGAAGATTCACGAGGATGTTGCCAGGACTAGAGGGTGTGAGCTACAGGGAGAGGTTGAGCAGGCTGGGTTTCTATTCCATGGAATGCAGGAGGATGAGGGGTGATCTTATAGAGGTGTATAAAATCATGAGAGGAATAGATCGGCTAGAGTCTCTTGCCCAGAGTAGTGGAATCAAGGACCAAAAGACGTAGGTTCAAGCTGAAGGGGAAAAAGATTTAATAGGAATCTGAGGGGTAATCTTTTCACAGAAAGGGTGGTGGGAGTATGGAAGAAGCTGCCAGAGGAGGTAGTTGAGGCTGGGACTATCCCAACATCTAAGAAGCAGTTAGACAAGTACATGTTTGAGAAAGAACTGCAGATGCTGATGAAATCGAACGTAGACACAATTGCTGGAGTAACTCAGTGGGTGAGGCAGTATCTTAGGAGGGGAAGGAATTGGCAACGTTTCAGGGCGAGACCCTTCTTCTGACAAGTACATGGACAGGAGAGGTTTTTGTCGCATATTGACCAAACGCTGGCAGGTGGGACTATTGTATGTTGACCGGTGTGGGCAAGGTGGGCCAAAGGGCCTGTATCCAGACCATATGACTTTATGACTATGCTATACACTTGTCCTGCATTTGAAATGTTTATCTATGATTTATCTGAGTGCTTATGTATAGTGACACCAGTACTGAACCATATCATTAGAGGCAAGATGCTGGAGTAATTCAACAGCATTCAGAGCAGCATCTCTGGAGAGAAGGAATGGGTGACATTTCGGGTCGAGGACCCTTCTTCAGACTGACATCAGTGGAGGGGAGATACGAAGATAAGGAAGTGTGAAGGTGTGAAAACAGGGCAAAGGGAATGGAGATGAAGGAAAATGTAGAATAGATCACTGTTAGCTGGGAGAAAGGTGACAACAAAGCAAACAGATAAAATGCAATTGGGGGACAGTCAGACTGGTCGAACTGGGAAGGGGGAGGGAATGGAGAGAGAAGGAAAGCAAGGGTTACTTGAAGTTAGAGAAGTCAATGTTCATACCCAAGTGAAATATGAGGTGCTGTTCCTCCAGTCAGAGTGTGGCCCAGCACAAATTGGAGGAACAGTAACTCATATTTCGCTTGGGCAGCTTAAAAAAAAAATTGACGAGGAAAATTGGTCTGCCAACAGTCATAAAACACAACAAGATGCATGAATCATGAAGCTCAAGTGACGGGTGGAAAGGATTGGGGTTGTGCAAAGATTGGGGAGGGGGAGGGGAGTCAGTCTCAGTCTACCCCACGACAGAAAGGGGAGGAGTTGTACAGTTTGATAGCCACAGGGAAGAAGGATCTCCTGTGGCGTTCTGTGCTGCATCTTGGTGGAACCAGTCTGTTGCTGAAGATGCGCCTCTGGTTGACCAGGGTAATCTGGTCCCAGCACACTGATTGCAATTATAAAGAAGGCACATCAGCGCCTCTAATTCCTGAGAAGATTACGGAGAGTCGGTATGTCAAGGAGGACTCTCTCGAACCTCTACAGGTGCACAGTAGAGAGCATACTGACTGGTTGCATCGTGGCTTGGTTCGGCATCTTGAACACCCAGGAGCGGAAAAGAATGCAGAAAGTTGTGACCACTGCCTAGTCCATCATCGGCTCTGACCTCCCCACCATCGAAGGGATCGACCACAGTCGCTGCCTCTAAAAGGCTGCCAACATCATCAAAGACCCACACCATCCTGGCCACACACTCATCTCTCTATTGCTATCGGGAAGAAGGTACAAGAGCCAGAAATCTGGAACATCCAGGTTCAGGAACAGCCTCTTCCCCACAGCCATCAGGCTATTAAAAACGACATCAAACACACTCTGAACAAGAACAGCCTATTGCATTTTATCTGCTTATTTATGTGTATATATATATGGTCTTGGTATGTAGACACACTGAACTTTTATCTCCTGTTCTGTACTAGCTTACTATATTCTGTTGTGCTGCAGCAAGCAAGAATTTCATTGTCCTATCTGGGACACATGACAATAAACTCTCATGTCTTGTCTTGTCTTGTCTCTAACGTGCTGGCAACGTGATTTACAAGAAACCTTCCGTTCAACTTCTCACAACCTGGTCGCTGACTTTGGGGTTGAAAAACATTTCTGTTCACCTCACTGTGTTTATTCAGTGTGATTTCTAACCAGTTCCTCATTTTACCCAATGATTAATATTCCCGTCTGTCATATAGGGCGTTCAATTTTCTGAAATGTTTATGTGGATAGTTCAGTTTAGTGTAATTTAGTTTCAGTTTAGAGATACAGAGCAGCAACAGGCCCTTCAGCCCACTGATGTCCGCACTGACCAGCAATCCTCACACACATTTTACTCTATCCTACACTCACCAGGGACAATTTGCATTTTATACGATGCTAATGAAACAGAATGTTGGAAGAATTTTTTGCCACAGTTCTTGCTCATTATATATTTTTTATTCTGAATAAACAATATTTTGTATAGAGTTAATTTTTGATTTTTTAAAAAACAGGGAGATTGTCCTGTAGTCACAGCTCTCTCACCGACACTAAATAAAACAACAAAGAGCTTTAATTAAAGGCACGGTGTCGCAGCGGTAGAGTCGCTGCCTCACAGTGACAGAGACCTGGGTTCGATCCTGACCACGGGTGCTGTCTGTGCGGATTTTTTACGTTCTCCCCGTGACCTGTGTGTGTTTTCTCCGGGTGCCTCAATTTCCTCCCACTCCATAGACATACAGGTTTGTAGGTTAATTGGTGGGGTATGATGGTACATCGTCCCTTGTCTGTGAAGGATAGTGTTAATGTGCGGGGATCGCTGGTCGGCACGGACTCGGTGGGATGAAGGCCTGTTTCCAGGCTGTATCTCTAACTAAAATTGAACCTGAACTAAATTAAATCTAGTTTTAGTTTTGATTAGTTTAGTTTAGTTTAGTTTTACTTTCGGCCTACCGAGTCCATGCAGACCAGTGATCCCTGCACATTAAACATTATCCTACATACATAGGGACAATTTTACATTTTGAGCACAAATATATGTAACAATATATACCAGCATAATGATCTTTAGGGTTGTTTGAATTACTGTCATTCCCAATAGTTCAGCCCCACCTTATTTACGATAAAGCAAACATACCACAGAGGGCATAGAGGGTGAAACAAGGTTTAAAAAATGTTTAGAATTTTGATGCATAGATGCTGAAAGAATGTGTCTTCTGAAGACAGAAATGTGGAACGACAGCTTTTAAATAAAAATAGATTGGAAACCTATTTTTCCTTAGTGGCACACAGTTTGGTGTTTAGAGTTTACTTCTTGGAGTGGAGTGGAGTGGAGTGGAGTTTTGTGGAGTTTTGTGGGAGTGGCGTTGTGTTGAGTTTTGTGTAGTTTAGTTGAGTTTAGTTTAGTTTTTGAAATACAGTGCGGAAACAGGAACCTTCGGCCCACGAGTCCACCCTGAGAATCGATCACCTGTTCACACTAGTTCTCCGTTGTCCCACTTTCGCATACACACACTACACACTAGGGGCAATTTACAGAGGGCCAATGAACCTACAAACGTTTGGGAATCTTTGGATTGTGGGAGGAAACCGGAGCGCCCGGAGAAAAAAGCACGCAGGTTTATGGGGAGAGTGTACAGACAACACCCGTAGTCAGGATCGAACCCGGGCCTCCGGCGCTGTGAGGCAGCAACTCTACGCTGCGCTACTGAAGATTTAACCATTCAGGTTTACAATCTCACTTCAGAAAAATGATGAAAGATCATTCACTCCAGAATGTTTTAAGAAGGAACTGCAGATGCTGGAAAATCGAAGGTAGATAAAAGTGCTGGAGAAACTCAGCGGGTGGTGGGCAACATCTAGGTGCAGCAGCATCTATTGGAGCAAAGGAAATAGGCAACGTTTCGGGATGAACCCCTTCTCTTCACTCTTACCTCTTATTACAGATGATTTTCATAACTTATAAGTGATAGGAGCAGAATTACACAATAAGTCTACTCTGCCATTCAATCATGGCTGATCTATCTCTCCCTCTTAACCCCATCTCCTGCTTTCTCCCTATAACCCCTGATACCTACTAATCAAGGATCTATCTATCTCTGCCTTAAAAATTTCCTTTGAGATGGCCTCCACAGCCATCTGTGCAAGAATTCCACAGATTCACCGCCTCTAACTAAAGATTTTCCTCCTCATCTCCTTCCTAAAGATACGTCCTTTTATTCTGAGGCTGTGACCTCTGGTCCTAGACTCTCCCACTAGTGGAAACATCCTCTCCGCATCCACTCTATCCAGGCCTTTTACTCAGATAGAACTAGTGTAACAGGGTAATCGCTGGTCCGGTGCGGACTCAGTGAGTCAAAGGGCCTGTTTCCACGCTGTATTTCTAAACTAAACTAAACTAAACATTGTATGTAATTGGACATTGGTTAAAATAATATGCACCAATCCTTTCCACTCGTCACTATCATTTCATGTTTCATGGTAGTTTGTGTTTTTATGACAGTTGGCAAATCAATTTCCCGCCTGGGATAAATAAAGTTCTATTTTATTGTATCGTATAGTATCATAACTCTGTCTCTGTAACTAAACTAAACTCAACTAAACACACCAAACCCTTGCCATCTACAGAACACCCCTCCCTTATCCCCCATCTAAACACCTCCCCCTCATTCATTTCTCTCCAATCCCAACTCTATCACCGTCCCTCCCTCCCTCCCTCCCTCCCTCCCTCCCTCTCATCTGTCATTCCTCGACTCGGATGAGTGAGGTGGGAGGTAAGGAGTGTAGGGTGATGGAACTGCAGATGCTGGTTTACACCGAAGATCCACACAAAATGCTGGAGTAACTCAGAGGGACAGGCAGCGTCTCTGGAGAGAAGGAATGGGCGACGTTTCGGGTCGAGACCCTTCTTCAGACTATCAGGAGAGAGGGAGATACAGGGGACACACACACACACCACACATACATCACAAAGGCGGGGGCCAGGGAGAGTGGGGGAGCGCTGTCCGAATTCACAACCCGCAGTGAACAGGGAAGGTGAAAGATGGCTGGCACAATGTACGGTAAGTCTTTTAGAGATGGCGCGGAGAGGGGGGGGGGGGGGGGGGGGGGGTGGGGGGGGGGAGAGAAGGGGAGAAAATGGGGAGAGAGGGGGTGAGAAGGGGAGAGGGGAAAGAAGGGGAGAGAAGAGGAGAAGGAATAGAGACACTTTTAAGAAGCCAGACAACTTATAATAAAGTTTAGTGGGCATTTAATATTACCGGTCAGTTTTTCCTTGGTTCTGAAAACTCCAATGAGCCAATTAAAATGCCCGGTCAGCAAAAGAGATTGCCTACGGCTGCCCTTGACTGCCTTTTAACATGGCAACCCCACTCCACTGCACACGAGCTCAAAAGAACCATGACAACCAATTTTTACTGACAAAAGCACACTGAAATTTTTTTTCTTGACCAAACTGAAGCCGCGAGTATGCGGGAACTTCCCTCGAGCATAAAGGAGAGTTCCAGTGACCTCCTAGGACGACCTTTCGACCATGCTCCGAGTTTGAGTCGAGCGTAAACGCTTCTAAACTCGCAGATTAGGATGCCGCAGTGGGACAGCCCCTTAAGGTGTGGAAATGAAACTAATGTGGTCTTGGGATTTATGTCTGTTTATGTCGAAGAGTTATGTCTTCGACATGGACTTGGTTGTGTCGAAGGCCCTGTTTCCACACTGTATCTCTAAACTAAATACACTCCTGTCATGCGCCCCCTTTTTATTTCTTAAAACCGCCCATATTTTTGCAGAAAAGTATAAAACCACCACACAGGTCCCCCCCCCCCCCCCCCACCCCCCCCCACCCCCCATGCCCGCGCCACAACTCCCCTCCCCCCCCCCCGTTAGATGCGGGAAAAATGTTCCCAATGTTGCCCCCCCCGCCCCCCCGCCCGCCTCCCAGTCCAGACCCCCCCCCTACCACGAAGTTATAAAGGGATTGGACAGGCTAGATGCAGAATGTTGGGTGAGTCCAGATCCACCAGGCCACAGTCTAAGAATAAAGGGGAGGCCATTTAATTCGGGAGTGCTCGCGAGTATGCGGGAACTTCCCTCGAGCATGAAGGAGAGTTCCAGTGACCTCCGGGACCACCTTTCCGACCATGCCGTACAATCGCTGCGAAGTTTGTGCCGTGTCGCGCCAGTCGAGCGTCTCGCTCGTCTTGAAACGCTTCTAAACCGGCAGGTTAGGATGCGCATGTTTTTTAGGAACAGCCCCTTAAGGTGTGGAAATGAACTAGTGTGGTCTTGGGCCGGCTCGCAACCCCCAAAGACCACATTTGTGTCCGATTCAGCGGAATCCATTTTCATTTCTTCCTTGACTACTCTTTGTGGTACTACCCTATTGAGAAAAACGCGTTACTGAGTTCTTCTTCACGTGAAGTCCGCCTCCCTAGAACATGACGTCTCAGTCTGCAATATCTTACGAAATGGGGACACTGATAAGAAATCTATCCCACCCCCCCCCCCCTCTTTGGTCAATGTCACACTGTCTGAGTAATGTTCGAGTCTGTGCAGGTTGTGGATTAATTGGATCACGGTTAACAACACAAGACAGCAGATGGAGGCGACATACTGTGGAAATGCCCCGCAATTGGTGGGCGGCACTGTGGCGCAGCGTTCGAGTTGCTGCCTCACAGCGCCAAGAGACCCCCGGTTCGATCCTGACCATGGGCGCTGTCTGTACGGAGTTTGCATGTTCTTTTTTTTTCCCGTTGATGGATCAGATCACGCGCTCTTGCGATTTGGGTTTGGTTCAGCACTGTACATTTGCACGTCTTCCTGCACTACCCTTCCCTGGGCAAGATCACTGAGTTCTTCTTCTTGTGAAACCACCTCAAAGAGAAACTGAAGTCTCAGATTAAAATAACTTTCAAAAGTGGCGACTGATAAGAATCTAACTCTGCGACCCTCACCGCAGTGAGCTGCTGTGTTCAAGTCTCTGCAGATGTGAATTAATTGGTTTGTGGTTAACACCAAAAGACAACAAATCGAGGTGTAACATGCGTTGGAAAGTCCCCAGGAGCCCTTGTACATTTCTCCCTGTGTGTGTGGGATAGTGTTAGTGTGCGGGGATCGTGGTCGGCACGGGACTCGGTGTGTCGAAGGGCCTGTTTCCACACACTGTATCTCTAAAACTAAATACACAATGTTTTTACTTCTTAAAATATTTTTGCAGAGAAAAGGACTGGACAAGTTAGATGCGGAAAAATGTTCCCAATGTTGGGCGAGTCCAGAACCAAAGTTATAAAGGGATTGGACAGGCTAGATGCAGAATGTTGGGTGAGTCCAGAACCACAGGCCACAGTCTAAGAATAAAGGGGAGGTCCATTTAAAACAGAGATGAGAAAAAAAAAAACGTTTTCACCAGATAGTTGTGAATTTGTTCAATTCCCTGCCACAGAAGGCAGTGGATGCCAAATCACTGGATGGATGATAAGAGAGAGTTTGGATAGAGCTCCATCGGGGCTAGTGGAATCAAGGGATATGGGGAGAAGGCAGGCACGGGTTATTAATTGGGACGATCAGCCATGATCACAATGAATGGCGGTGCAGGCTTTCTTTAAGGGCCAAATGGCCTCCTCCTGCACCTATTTTCTATGTTTCTATGTTTCTATGTAGGATTAAAAAAGAATCAACCACTGAGTGACACCAGTGAGAGACATATTTTAAGATTAGTTTAGTTTTAGGAGATACATGCGGGGACAGGCCCTTCGGCCCACCGAGTCCGCACCGACCACCCACAGCGATGTCCCCGCACACCCATTACACTCTCCTATACACACCGCAGGGCCAATTTTACATTTATACCAAAAAGCAATCAACCTACAAGACCGGGGTAACCTGTACGTCTTTGGAGTGTGGGAGGAAACGAAGATCTAGGAGAAAACCCAGATGAAACAGGTAAGGGCACCAAGGGGCGGACAGGCTCGCAGATGCAAACTCTGTAGGCAGCGCCCTAGTCGGGATCGAACCCAGGTCTCTGGCTTCTTCTTGCTGTGAGGCAGCAACTCTAACACTGCGCAACAATGCTGGATATGGTGGGGGTGGGGGCTGCGATTTATAAAAGAAGACAGTGTTTTTGCGTTACAGACTAGTGGGTGAGTCTAGGACCAGAGGGCACAGCGTCAGAATTAAAGGACGTTCCTTTAGGAAGGAGATGAGGGGAAGACAGAGATAGGAGGGAGAGATAGATCAGCCATTATTGAATGGTGTAGTAGACTAGATGGGCCGAATGGCTAATTCTGCTCAATTACTTATGACCTTATGACTACATACCAAATATAGACGTTGTTTCTACCTTCACGTTCAAAGCATCCACTTTGAAAGAAAATCTTCTGAACATTATCGATTTGATAATTGAAAACCAAAGCATACATTTGGGTTAAAATATTATCAGGACTTGGAGACATCCATTTGGACAAATAACTGTTTAAAAGATGATTAAAACGAAAGGTGCAGAGATTTCCGAGGATGTTGCCAGGGACACTCGAGGGTGTGAGCTACAGGGAGAGGTTGAGCAGGCTGGGTCTCTATTCCTCCAGTGGAGCGCAGGAGGATGAGGGTGATCTTACAGAGGTGTACAAAATCATGAGAGGAATAGATTGGGTAGATGCACAGAGTCTCTTGCCCAGAGTAGGGGAATCAAGGACCAGAGGACATTAGGTTTAAGGTGAAGGGGAAAAAATTTAAATATGAATCAGAGGGGTAAACATTTATCACACAAATGGTGGTGGGTGTATGGACAAGTTGCCAGAGGATGTGATTGGCAGGGACCATCCCAACATTTAAGAAAACTGTTCAGATAGGTATATGGATAGGGACAGGTGTGGAGGGATATGGCCCAACGCAGGCCAGGTTGTAGCTGGGATTTGTTGGCCGGTGTGGGCAAGTTGGGCCGTAGGGCCTGTTTCTTTTTCTTTTTTTTTTTTTTTTTTTTATTTTTTTTTTTTGTTTTTTTTCTTTCACCAAAGATAGGACAGAAAATGCTGGAATAACTCAGCAGGACAGGCAGCGTCTCTGGAAGAGAGGTTTTGGGTTGACATTTTGGTCGAGACCCTTCCCTCAGACTGATGTCAGGGGAGAGAGAGATACATAGATAAGGAAGGATAAGGTGTGGAAATAGGGAAATAGAGATCAAGGGAAATGTAGAACAGATGATGTTAGCTGGGAGCCAGGCTGCTTCACTCTGATGACTATATCACTAAACATTGTTTATGCAATCTCTAGCAAATACCTTACAATGCAAGAAAGGTCATGATGATGTTAGTCGGGTCCTGGGCCATTGTCATGAGGAATTGTTGGGCTTTGATGATTGCTTTCTAACAAAACTATCTTCCTTAGTGCTACATCTGACTTCATTCCATTGGGTATTTTTCCCCTTGATTCCGCGTGAGGTACAGAAGTGTGAAAATGCACACGCTCCAGATTCATGGACAGTTTCTCCTAGATGTTATCAGGCAACTGAAACATTCTATCCACCAACCACAGAGTGCACCCTGATCTACTGTCTACCTAATTGGAGACCGTTGTCTTGACATTACTGGGCTTGATCTTACACTAAACGTTTATTCCCTTTATCTTGTTTCCGGTACATTGTGGAGTCTTAATTGTAATTAGTATAACGTGTTTCACATGAATGGATATCACGCAACATAAATGCTTTTCACAACTCTTGGTTCACGTGACATTAATGAAACTAAACTAATCTCTCATTTGGGGGCGCACTGGTGTCGCAGCGGGTAGAGTTGCCGCTCACAGCGCCGAGACCCGGTTTGATCCTGATTACGGGTGCTTGTCTGTACGGAGTTTGCACGGTCTTCGACTTGCATGAGTTTTCTTCAGTTTCCTCCCACATCCAAAGACGTGCAGGTTTGTAGGTTAATTGGCTTTGGTTAAAATATTATAAATGTCCCCAGGGTGTGTTAGGATAAGTGTCAGTGTGCGGGGATCGCTGGTCGCACGGACTCGGTGGGCGAGGGCCTGTTTCATGTCTCTGTTCTCTAAACTGATCTTGGAAATAAACTAAACTAAACGAATTATAACATACCATTTTGGAGAAATTGGACTCGGACTCTCACCATATTACACATGGGATTACTTAATCAGAATCAGGATCGCCTGACTCGGGTTGAAAAAAATGTCCAAGCAGTTCCTCATTTATATTAGACTGATTAATATCATGTCACGTCATAACGGGTGTTTCAATTTCCGAAATGTTATGTGGATAGTTCGTTCAGTTTCCCGTTTGTTCAGTTTTAGTTTAGTTTAGTGTAGTTTAGTTGAGTTTAGTCTTAGTTTAGAGATACAGCGCAGAAAGAAACAGGCCCTTCGGCCCATCGAGTCCGGCTGACCAGCGATCCCCGCACACTAACACTATCTGCACACACCAGGAAACAATTTACAATTTTGCCAAGCCAATTAACCTACAAGCTTGCACGCCTTTGGAATGTGGAGAAAACCGGAGCACCCAGAGAAAACCCAGCAATCACAGGGGGGGACAGCGCAAATTCCGTACAGACAGGCACCCATAGTCAGAATCGAACCCGGGTATCTGGCGCTGTAATCCATGCATTATCTCTAAAACTAAAATACTTCTTGTTTTCGAAAACTTTAGTAGATAATAGACACTAGGTGCAGGGCGTAGGTCATGCGGGCCCTTCAAGCCAAGCACCGCCATTCACTGTGATCATGGTGATCATCCCAATCGTACCCCGTTCCTGCCTTCTTCCTGTATGTCCCCTGAACTCTGCAATCTTTAGAAACCCTATCTAGCTCTCTCTGAAAGCATCCAGAGAAATGGCCTCCATCGCCCCCTGAGGGGCAGGAATGTGATGTTATGTTAAGTCAAAGGTTAGATACACTATGTTGGAGCAACTCAGCTTTTCTTGGTAAATATATTCCTTCTCTCCGAAATGTTGCCTCTCCCGCCTTAGTTACTGCAGCATTTTGTGTCTATCTGCGGATGTAAAACCAGCATCTGTGTTCTTTCCTACACATGTTCAGCTCAGTGTTGTTTACTGAACTTTGTCTGAAATAATCAGTACAATGATCAGCGTCAGGGTTCTGAGAAGTCAGCGACCAGGTTCTGAGAAGTTGAGGGGAAGGTTCTTGTAAATCACGTGACCTGGACTCTGACTGTGTAAAATTTGACAAACATGTTATAACCGCTGGTCTAACTGAGGAGCGGACAGACTAGGGTCCCAAGATGCAGCACAGAACGCCACAGGTTGATCCTTCTTCCCTTTGGTATCAAATGTACACTCCTCCCCCTTCTGTCGTAGAATCCATAAGAAACATAGAAACATTAGCATTAATAGGTCCAGGAGGAAGACTAGTCGGCCCTTCATTGTGATCATGGCTGAATCTTCACAATCAGTAAACCGTGCCTGCCTTCTCTCCATATCCCTTTGATCCGCTAGCCCCTAGAGCTCTATTAACTCTCTTTTAATGCATCCTGTGAATCGGCCTCCATACCCTCTGTGGCCAGAGAATTCCACAAAATTCACAACTCTCTGGGTGAAAACGTTTTTTTCTCATCTTGTTTTAAATGCATCCCCTTTAATCTTAGGACTGTGGGCCCGTGGTTCTGGACTCACCCAAACATTCTGCATCTAAGCCTGTTTCCAATCCCTTTATAACCTTTATTTGTTTCTATAAGATAACCATTCATCCTTCTAACTCCAGTGAATACAAGCCAGTCTTTCCAATCTTTCTCTTATGACAGTCCCGCAATCCTGGGGATTAAAATAGTGAACCTCGCTGCACTGCCTTCAATGCAAGGGATGTTCCTTCTCAAAATATAGGAGACTAAAACTGCACACAATACTCCAGATGTGTTCTCACCAGGGCCCTGTCCCAACTGCAGGACCTCTTTACTCTATATTTCAAATCCTCTCGTTATGAAGGCCAACATGCCATTAGCTATCTTCACTGCCTGCAGTACCTGCATGCTTACTTTCAACTGACCGATGTACAAGGAACACTCAGGTTCATTGCACTTCCATTTTTCCTAATCTGACATTCATTGGAAATAATAATCTGCTCCTTGTTCTTGCTGCCAGGTGGATATCCTCACATTTATCTTACATCGTACTGCATCTTCCCACTCACTCAACCTGTCCAAGTCACCCTGCAACTCCTAACCAACCTCTTTGCAGTCTCATTTAGGTTGGCTCCATGGTGGCGCAGTGGTAGAGTTGCTGCCTATCACAGCGGCCAGAGGACCCTGGTTTGATCCTGACTACTGGTGCTGTCTGTACGGTGTTTACACGTTCTCCCCTGATTGCAATGAGTTTTCTCGGTTTCCTCCCACACTCCAATGACGTGCAGGTTTGTAGGTTAATGGCTTTGGTTAATATTCTAAATTGTCCCCAGTGTGTGTAGGATGGTAGGATAGTGTCAGGATGAGCGGGGATCGTGGTCGGCACGGGACTCGGTGGGCCGAAGAGCTGTTTCAAGCTCTGTATCTCTTAAAACTGATCTGAAATAAACTAAACTAAAACAAACTTCAACATAAACATTTGGAGAATTGAACTCCCGGACTCTCACATTACAGATGGATTATTATCAGAATCAGATTGCTGTTTCTGCGGTTGAACTAGAATGAGGTGAGGAGCACACGTGCGGGCCATCAATCCGAGGAAGGCCGGTCTGGACCCGACGGAAGTCTCTGGACGCGGTGCTGATGGACTGCGCCAGACCAGCTGGCTGAGTCCTCATGAGGATTTTTAACCACGTCTCTGCCCAGTCCCCACGGTCCCACCCTGTCTGGAATCCGTCAACCATTGTCCCCTCGCCCAAAAAAAAACGCATTGCCTGACTCAACAGACATCGAGGCAGTCGCACTCACACCAGTGGTGATTGAAGTGTTTTGAAAAAATGGTCCGGGGTCACATTACATCAGTACGCCCGAAGCTTTGACCCCTCCAGTTTGCGTATCAGAGCGAATAGATCTACAGAGGACGCTGTAGCCACAGCTCTCCCAATGTGCACTGTCCCACTGGAGCCAGCGGGGGAGCTAGGTGCGGATTGCCTTTTTTGTGGACGCTACAGCTTCTGCTTTTAATACTATCCTTCCACCAAATGGTGGGAAAAATGGGAATTGGGACTTCCAACTCACCTGCTTGTGGATGTGTGATGGGCCCACACTCTGACTCTCTGGCTGGACCGATAGGAAGATTTTTATCCACATGCAGGTGGAGTGTGGAAGTACTATTTCCCCTAGTTTATCCCCTAATCAGTACCCCGTTCTGCCTTTTCTCCCCGGTACTGTCCCCTGACTGCTATCTTTAGGCCCTATCTAGCTCTCTCTTGAAATGCATCCAGAAAGACTGGCTCCACCGCCCTCCACCGAGGGCAGTGTTTGTGATGGTTAGTTAAGGCTCCTAAGGTACGGTAAATATGTTGGAGCAAAATCAGCATTCCTGGATAAATATTCCTTCTCTCAGAAATGCTGCCTTCTGCCCGCTGAGTTACTCAGCATTTGTGTCTATCTTCATTGTAAAACCAGCATTGCTGTTCTTTCCTACACATGTTCAGCTCGGTGTTGTTGCTGCACTTTGTCTGAAATAATCAGGCTCGATTGATCGTTTATCAACTCTCTCTCTCTGTAACCACACGGGTATATATCTCAATCCGAAGACACTGCAGCAGACTCAACACAAGTGTAAACTTCAGCGTATCCCTTGCATTTTCACACCCACAACATGGTTCCCCTACCACAAAATAACTGAGAATCTTCTTTTCAAGCTACTTTCTGGGAGAAATATAAATGTTTAATATTTAACAAGGGGGCGGCACGGGTGGACGCAGCGGTTAGAGTTGCTTGCCCTCACAGCACCAGACTGGTTAGAATGTTTAGCAACCCAAAGTCAGCGGAAAGACCAGCGATCTGTGAAGTTGACAGGAAGGTTCGTGTAAATCACGTGACCTGGAGTGTGGACTGGGTAATCTTTGGACTACTTGTTTATACCCTGGTCAACCTGAGGAGCGACCGTTGGTCCCACAAGTGCAGACAGAACGCCACAGGAGATTCTTCTTTCCCTGTGGCTATAAATGTACAATTCTCCCCTTCTGTCGTAGAAACTTAGAAACATTGAAACACAGCATATAGGTCCAGGAGAGCTATTCGGCCCATCATTGCAATCATGGCTGTTTCATTTCACAATCAGAAACCAGTGCCGGCCTTCTCCCATATCCTTGATTCCGCTAGCCCCTAGAGTATATCTAACTCTCTTTTAAATGCTATCAGTGAATCGGCTTCCACTAACCTTGTGGCAGCGAATTCACAAATTCACACTCCTCTGGGGTGAAAACGTTTTTTTGTCTCATCTCTGTTTTAAATGGCCTCCCCTTTATTCTTAGACGGTGGCCCGTGGTTCTGGATATACCCAACATTCTGCTCTAGCCTGTCCATTACCTTTTAACGTTTATATGTTTCTATAAGATAATCCTCTATCCTTCTAAATTCCAGTGAATACAGCCCAGTCTTTCAATCTTTCTCATATGACAGTCCCGCCAATTCCTGGGATTAAACTCGTGACCTACGCTTGCACTTGCCTCAATAACAAGGATGTCTTCATCAAATTAGGAGGACTAAACTGTACACAATACTCCAGATGCGTCTCTCACCAGGGCCTGTCCAACTGCAGGACCTCTTTACTCCTATATTCCAAATCTATCGTTATGAAGGGCCAACATGCATTAGATTTCTTCACTGCCTGGCTTTACCTGCATGCTTTACTTTCACTGATATGATGTACAAGGCACTCGGTTTCGTTGACTTCCATTATTCCTAGTCTGACATCATTGAAATAATATCTGACCTCCTTGTTTTGCCACCAAAGTGGATAACCTCAACAATTTATCTACTTTGTACTGCATCATCCCACTCACTCAACTGTCCAAGGTCATCTGCAACCTCCTAACCTCCTCTTTACAGTTCACACTGCAATCCAGCTTTGTGTCATCTGGCAAATTTGTAGGTGTTACTTTTAATATCCATCATCCCAATTCCGTTAATATAAATTGTAAATAGTTGCGGCCCTGCACCAGGGAGCCTTGTGGTACTCATCGCCACCTGCCTGCCATTCTGGAACAGGCAGCCGATGACCCCCTTCCTCGGCCCCCAAACCCCGCAATCTACCCCACGGACAGAAAGGAGGCGGAGTTGTAACAGGTTTGTAGCCAAGGGAAGACGGATCTCCTGTGGCGTTCTGTGCTGCATCTTGTGGGACAGTTGTTGCTGAAGTTGCTCTCAGTGTAGACAGGGTATTACTGCTGTCAACGTTAACACAGTCAGACGTAGGGTTCACGTGATTTACAAGAACGCTTCCTTTAGGTATGTTTACTAATACCTTACCTTTAGCCAGCGCTGCAGTTCTGCGCTTCCCC
>CM069160.1:25848411-25888229 GCA_035221665.1 Okamejei kenojei | reverse complement strand
GTTATTTATGAACTGCGTTGCTGTTTAACACAGATATACACATAGCTATATATCACCGTGGGATAACACACGAGTCTCTGAAAAGAACGTACTTTCGGGTCGAGACACCCCTTCAGCTGAGAGTCATGGTGAGAAAACACAGAGAGAAGAGAGTTTAAGGGTGTGAAACGAGAGTCAATATGTTGTGTTCAAGGAAAACTTGTAAATAAATCAATGTTAGCTGATGAGAAGGTACAACAAAGCAAACAGGAGATAATAAATTAGCTCTTCTCCTCTCCTCTCATCCCTACCCCTTCCTATGATCCGACCCTTCCTGTCCCCCTATTACATTTTATCTCGCATCTTTGGGAAGTCTTGGCCAAACCCCACGCAGGTCACGGGATAGCATACAAACTCTACAGACCCTCACCCACTGATTCGATCGAACCCGGACTGCGCTGCAAGCGCTGTAAAGGCCCTGTCCTCACTTCGCAGTTTTTCATCGGACTGCCGTCGATTTCAAGTTCGCGTGCACTCAACCTAGAAAAACCTGGAAACAGTAACGCGACTGTCAAGAGACCACACACAGACACACACAAAATCGATCTAATAACCACCACCACGCACGCACGACTACTAGCGAGCGACGCACACACCGCACCGCCACGCAAACGCAACTCACGCACGCGCCACCGCAACAGCACACACAAACACACACCCACTCACACCACACCCACACAAACACACACGCACGCACACAGCACGCACACGCACGCACACACACATCACAATCAAACACCCACACACACCACACACACAGAAACCACACAAGAGCAAAACCTCGCAACACCCTCAACCCGCACCACACACCCACACACACACACACACCGCACGACGCACTACGCCAACGCACACACACACCCACAACACACACAACACAACCACAACACGCACACCACACACGCACACAGACCACACCCACACACAACACGCAACGCACTCGGCACACACACACACCACGGCACACCGACGCACACACACACCACACACACACACTCCACACACATCGCCGCACACACACCCCCACACACACCCACACACACACCACGCCCCGCACACCACGCAATCGCCCACACGCACGCCCTGCACCACACCACCACACAACACCTCACAGCACGCACCACGCACTAGCACACACACACACACTCAACGCACACTACACTCAACACACAAACAACACACACACACACACACACACACACACACACACGCACACACACACCCACACACACCACACACACCACACCACGACACAACGCACGCACACACGCAACAGCAACAAAGTGCACAACACACACACACACAACACCCACACACTAAACACAGCACACACCACACACACACACACACACTCACAACACTCACCCATCGCACACACGCACACACACACAGCCAACACACACTACAAATAAAGAAAAGAATAGAAATACAAAAGAAAGCACCATTCACACACACACACAACACACACACACACGCAACACACGCCACTCCCCGCCTACCAACACACCAACATCCACACACACACACACACACACACACAAAACCACATAGAGGCCAGGGAAAGTGGTGACGCTGAGTCTCGAAATTCACTAATGGTGCAACAAGCTAAGGTGATACAGACAACACACCGCGATGAACAGGAAGTTTAAAACGGCTAGCAACAGTGTACGATGTTTCCTTTACAAAAGACGGGGGAATGGGGACACAAGGGGAAGGAGAAGTGTGGCGTAGAATGGAGGTGGAGATAGCTTTTAGGAAGCCAGACAGGGAGCAGGGGGGATAAAAAAGGACGTGGCCAGGGCGCGTGAGAGAGGGCCGCAAGCTGGGTAAGTTGGGCAGACATTTAATCATTACTGGTTACAGTTCTCCTTGCGGTTCATAAAACACGTGAGCTTATGATTTATTCCCCCAAGGAGCCTATTGAAAATCTTCACACCCGGGACTCACTCTCTCATCGATGAACTTAAACCAACTACGACCACCTCGACCAAATACCCATACACAAGGCAAGCCCCACAAACAACCTGGCACCTACGACCACAGGGATTAGCGAATCCTTCTCCATGGCGACCCAATCTTTGTCGCAAGAAAATGTTTTCAACATGTTGAAAAATTTGTGGCACCATATGAAGGCCACGACAGTTCCCAGAATACATGAACTCCTCATGACCATAGAAGGTACTCACCAGAGACCACCGAGCGAACATAATGGCGACCCTGTGGCGATCATGAGGCGAGTCTCCTGCTCTCACCTAAAAGGTTGCCTATGTGGAAATGCCTTCAGCAGCAACTCTACCGATCGCCCCCTTAGTCGCCCAAAGTGCTGTGAGCAACTCGGACAGCCGGGCAGCACGAGCGCGTGGACATGAGATGACAATGACCGACGTTGGAATGGGAGTCACAGACTCATCTCCCTCCACAGATACTAAACTGTTAGGATCAGTTATGTACGGGTGACCGATAACTTTAACTCTCGTTGGGCTGAAGAGAGCTTTTTTTCCCGCGCTATATATCTCTAAAGCTAAAGTTTCTCTGTAGATGAATATCCCGTTATGCATGTTTACAAATTGCGTTGTCATATATTTCAGGAAGAGAGTGCAATATGACAACCTCAACCCTGAAGATGAGGTCTGGCAACTTTGAGCCTTCGTGCCACGGATCGCTATCTCTCCACTGGGGAAAACGCAGAGCCATGTAACCATTAATGATGCATAGCCAATTGGAGCTTTTGATGCATTGCCCTGCTGCTATTCAACAGTATTTAAGAAGGAACTGCAGATGGTGGAGAATCCGAGGGTAGACAAAAGGCTGGAGAACTCAGCAGGTGCAGCAGCATCTAAGGGAGCGAAGGAGATGGCAGACGTTTCGGGTCGGATCTTCAGTAGGTCTTGAAGAAGGGATCTCGGACCCGAAAACGTTGCCTATCTCCTTCGGCTCCTTAGATGCGCTGCACCCGCGAATTTCTGCCAGCGCTTTTGTGTACCCGCGTATTCCAACAGTATAGGAGTGAGATGGCGAGGCGGAGGTGATTATTAATCATTTGAACAGTTTAGTTTAGTGAGTTAAAGTTGACTTTTTTGACATATTTTCAGTACATGTATTCTGGCTCTACAAACATCAGTGTCTATATAGATTCATAGAGTGAGATACAGTGTGGAAACAGGCCCTTCAGTCTCACCTTGCCCACACCAGCCAACAGCGCCTCAGCCTACACTAGTCCCACTGGCGTGCGTTTGGCCCAGATCCTGCTCGAAACCTGACCTATCCAGTTAACAGTTTCAGACGGTTTCTTAAATGCTGGATAGTCACCTAGCCTCAACTACCTCCTTGGCAGCTTGTTCCATTACACGCCATAATCCTTTCGGCCCATCGTATTACTCGCGCCCACCAAGCTCGGTCCCCAGCGCCGAACTAACACTATCCTGACAGAACACTGAAGAAGAACAAATTTACCGCAACAAACTAAGCTAATTAATGCAAACCTGCACCATCTTTAGAGTGTGGAAGAAAATCGGGGCCACGGAGGAAAACCTAAGCAGGTCACGGGAGAGAACATACAAACTCAGTAGCAGACACTACCCGTAGTCGGGATAGAAACCGCGGGTTTCTGGCGACTGTGCATGCATCAAACTCCTACCGCTGCACCACCCGTCCTCAGAAACTGCTGCTATATATTTAATTTCCAATGGGAGCATTGCCAGTGTGAGGGCATGGTGTTTGCCCAGCTTCTGTTGTCGTGTGGGCCAGGGGATGGGCGATCTGTGGACGAGGCAGCATACTTGAAGGGTGACAGGGCCTGTTGTCTGTACTTTTCCCAAACAATTTGAATGTAACGCGTGTTATCCATGTTATTTTAAGAACTGAATTTTATAGATCAAATTAAATTTTAACGTAAAAACACATTGTGAAATATATTGTTAATATTATTAGTGGTATGCACTTGGTTGAGGAGGAGGTGGGGTACGTTATGCGAAAGTGGGATAACGTGGAAACATAAGAAACATAGGGACAATAGAGTGCATTAGTCGGCCATGCCCTTCGGATGTCAGGCACCGCCACTCAATATGATCTCATGGGTCTGATCATCTCACAATCAGTACCCCGTCCTGCTTTCTCCCCATATCCTTAATTCTCGGTATAGAAGAAGCTAAATCTAAGTGACTCTCTTGAAAACAGCAGTGAATTGGTGTCCACTTCCTTCTGTGGCAGAGAATTCCACAGATTCACCAATTCTGGGGTGAAAAGGTTTTCCCGCAGATTCAGTTGTAAAATGGACGAACCCCTTATTGTGAAACTGACGACCCTAGGTTCTGGACTCGCCTCCCGCCCAAATCGAGGCAACAGTTTTTTCTGCATCTAGCCTGTCGCCAGATCCAGCTTAAAAATTTTATATGTTTCTATTCAGAATCCCCTCTACATCGTTCTAAATAGCGGAGTTGGATGCCGACAGTGCATGCCAAGTTCATCGGCAGCTGAGCTGCTGCGTGCCTACAGGCGTGCGTTGCTCTCATCCATAGTCGGATCAGAATTCGGGGTCTCCCCCTGGGGTCTCGACGCGTGCAAAGCGGCTGCTGAATTGCTGCTGCACTCGCTCCTCGTCAGTATCCCAATCACGCATTCCGTGGGGTGGCCTGGAGATGTCCGAGGTGACGACTGCGACGGACAGGGACACTCGGCCCGGAGCAATGACCGGTTCCCATTGGCGTGAACAGGCAAGCGCTGGTTAAGAAGCGCTAAGACTCCAGCTCAACTCTGCCGTGTCCGCCGGGTTAACGACAGCCCAAAATGCTGTGTAACTCGAGCGGGTGGGCAACATTCTCTGTAGAGAAGGGTCACGACCGCACACATCGCTCTATTACTTTTCTCCTAGATGCAGCCTGAGCCGTCGAGTTACTGCCGCATTTTGTGTGTATGCCCCCGCTGGTGACTGGAGCTCGTCTTTCCGCCGAGTTGGCACCGAGGGTGGGGGTTTGTCCGACAGCCAGGAGCAAGGCGTAGAGGTGCAGTGTACCCTGGCCGGAGGGAAAACAGTGTTCCTCAGGAGTAGGAACAGAGTTGAGAGCTGCCCATTGCTGGCCGGTTGGTGTCCGTCAGTCCAGGAGTCAGACCCTGGGACAGGAATGGGAACTCGTGGAAGGGACAGGGATGGGATCGAGTAGCAATTAAACAGCGCTTGCAGGCCGGAGACCGCAGGTTCGTATCTCCTGGACCACGGAATGAAACGCAGGGGAACGCTTTCGGTTAGCCTCCTCCTAGGAGAGGTGACTGTTTCCATGTCGCGCGTCCGGGCAGCTAAACACCAGTGGATTGGGCGGGCCTTTCCCGGAGGTCGGGCCCGGAGTATTCGCAGCGGCACGGGGCGCAGCTCGATGGGGGTACTACTTCGCGGAAGCGGCGAGCCCGTGCCGGGGGTCACAGAATGGAGTGCTGCCGGATCGCTGGCCCACGGACTGTTGACATCCTTGAGAAGCCACGCGGTGTGTCTGCGGAACCTTTTAGCCGCGGGGGATGTGGCGTGGTGGAACTTATACATCCGGAAGCAGGATTGCTCGTTGTTTCAACCCGAGGATGGCTCTAGTGCGGAGGAGTTGTATGGCCCCAACATGGGGGAACAATGGATGGAGGAGGTGACTGTGTACTTTGTGCCTTCCGCAACAGATGAAGAATGCTGTGAAGGTTGGGTGGATGTGTTGGTGTGTATAAATTGTATTGTTTGTTTCTTTTGTGGATTGCTGTACGACTGCTGGGAAAATTCATCTCTCTGAACTTTATTGTGTAGTGATGAGAGAACACTGACTCTGATTGGATTGATTGATACACAAGCTAGCACAGCTACCGAGATGTCTCGTGACGAGTTTGGATCCGCAGGTCTCTCGCTCCTGTCTCTCTTGCATCGACCGACCCCTCTCTCACGTTACACCCTGCACTCCTGATAGCTGGCGCACCCTCGTACTTAAGATATATATTTAGACATATAAATTATGAATAAAGAGAAAGTTTTGATACGACGTTATACAGCCAGCGCTTCAGTCTGGGTTTTTCTTTATCACGAATGACCTTTTGACATAATCCCAGATCCCTTGCGTTTTTCGAAATACCGACTTGCTGTATTCACAGGCGAATACAAGCCAATCAAACCGATTGTTGTCATCAAATGTCAGTCCAGACAGTCTGGGAATTAACCTTGAGTGAACCTGAGACTGCACTCTCCCTCTGAGATGGACAAGAATTAGTGTGAACGGAGTCAGCGAGGATCAGGGTGGAAGATTGCGAACCTTCAGTGGTCCCACCCTTTTGTTTTGTCGACCAATGCAATCAACTCGCAGGACGTTACAAACGGAAAGATCAGAAATGTAGAAGACAAGTTGTTCCAACACCTTTAGGCTGTGCACGGCCACACGCAAGAAGAAGAGAAGAAGCGTTGGACTCAGTGGGCGTAAAGGTCGCTCTGTCCCAGAAGCCGGTGTGCTAAAACAACGAAAACTCAAAGCCGCCAAGCCTCAGGCAGAGTATAGTTACTGAATGCTGAAACTTTGGTCTACAGTTCAAATTGAATAAACATGTATTTTAAAATTAAATATGATGGTTGCAATTGGAAATGTATTAAGGTCATACGTGATGATAGGAGCAGTGAATAGGCCCAGTCTTGTCCCCATCAGTCTACTCCGCCATTCAATCATGGGCTGATCTAACTCGTACCCATAACCCTCCTGGCACCCGTACTAATCAAGAAATGTACTATCTGCATGCCTTAAAAATATCCATTGACTTGGGGGTCCACGCAGCGTGTTCCTGTGGCAATGATAGATTCGTGTAAGATTTCAACTGCTCCCACTGACGCTGAAATAAAAAAAAGAATAGAAATTCCTTCCTCATCTCCTTCTTAAGGGAAAGTCCTTTAATTTGATGCTTTGACTTCTGGTCCTAGACTGTGTGCTCCCACTGGTGGAAAAGCCTCTCACCACTATCAGAGCCCTGTCAATATTCAGTACTGAGTTTCAATAAGGTCCCCCTCATTCTCTGAAAGCTCTCAGCGGTACAGGCCCAGTGCGACAAGATCGCTTATCATAGGATAAACGCCACTCATTCTGGATATATTCTCGTTAATCCTCCTCTGGACCGCTCCAGAGCAGCAACAGTAGTTCCGCTCAGAGTATGCGTCTCCCAACAATTGCTACAATATTCCAAATGAGTCCGACCACTGTGCCTTATAGGACCGCTAGAATTAGCATCCCATGTTTTTGTATACAAACATCTAATAGAAGTGAGAAGGCCGCAGGCAGGCTGAGTTTGTCTTTTTTACAAGCTGGAGATTTGACTTGCAGATTAACCTTTGGGAAGTCACGTGCAGCCAGGCACTCCCAGTCACTTTGTGCCTCCGATAGTCAGTGTGCCCTCCCCATTTAAAAACAAACGCCTTGCGGTGGGAGGTGATGAGCCTACGCCCGCATTGGCAGCCCTGGGCCTGTGGAGACCGGCAACCTGGGGCTGGGACAGGACCACGGAGGCGTGCGGAGAGAGGATCGCTATGGCGATATGGAGATGTCGGTGCGTGAGGTTTGTCAACTGATTGGCGCCTGAGCGATATAGATGAGGCCGGACACGTGGAAAGTTGAAGAACGCCGCTGCTGTGGGAGAGAACGCAATGGATGGACCTGGCGTGGGGGGTCACTCGTGAGGGAAGGGAGAAGAAAAATGGGGGACATGTCACGTGGAGGGACGCGAGGGAGAGAATTTGTCACTTTGTAAAGCCCCTTTATCTGTTGACAATTTGCATACTTGGGATTTTTGTTTATGTAAAGCAAATAATTTTTGCTTGTGACTTGTGTTCCGAATATTCACATTCAACCCAATTTGATTCCTTTGTGTGAAAAAGTTGCCCCCTCAGAGATCCTTATTAAATCTTCCCTACCCCGCCCGCAGATCCTTAAACCCATGTTCTCTCTATTCTCGAATTTCTCCTACTCTGGGCAAGAGATTCTGTGTGCGTCGGGCCGATCTATTCTTCTCATGGGGGATAGATTCTCGACTGCTGATCATCGGACAGGAGGTACAGAACGCCTGAAGGCCCGCACCAGCAGGTTCACGACCAGATACTTTCCTACAACCTAGTAGGTTCTTGAACTGAAAGTACAACCCTACTGTAATAAAAAACCCCCCCACGGTTGTAAAGGATCACCACAGATCACCTCGTGCATTACCATGGACTGTTTTGTTATCTATTTGTTTTGTTGCACTAATGTCTTGTTTGTTTGCACAGTCTTCCTTCTTTTAGTTTTAGTTTAGTGATACAGCACGGAAACAGGCCCATCGGCCCTCTGAGTCAATAGACAATTAGGTGCAGGAGTAGAGGCGACCATGGCCCTTCGAGCCAGCACTGGCCATCCAATGTGATCATGGGCTGATCATCCCCAATCAGTACCCCGTTCCTGCCCTTTTCCCCTCCCATATCCCCTGACTCCGCTATTTTTAACGAGCCCTATCTAGCTCTCTCTTGAAAGCATCCAGAGAACCTGCCTCCATCGCCCTCTGAGGCAGAGAATTCCACAGACTCACAACTCTCTGTGAGAAAAAGAGTTTTCCTCAATGGGTAGTACCCGCCAGGATTAGATGAAAATAACTCTCTGTTTTTTTTTTGATTTGTATACCGTCTCTATTGATATTGTTATTTGAAATTGTGTTATTCACTATTAAGATGTATACTATAATCTCTTTTCTTTTATATATATATAATACTTTTGTTTTAATTAAATATATATCACAAGAATATATATATATATTTTTTTTGTCTCTCTTCTTCTTTCTCTCTCTATATAATTTATAAATATTATTTAATCACCATTCTTATTGATTAAAATCTATTCTTTTCTTTTTCTACTTTCTAAAAAATAGAAGTTTTACAAGAATTATTCGTAACATTCGTATACGTATTGAAATGTATGTTGGTTGTTAGTATTTGAAAAGTTGTTATATCCGTTGTTATTGATGGATTTCTTCTAATAAAAATACTATTAAAAAAAAATAAAAAAAGTGTTTCCTAGTCCTTGTCTCCAATCTAAATTGCTTACTCCTTATTCTTAACTGTGGCCCCTGTTTCTGGACTCCCCCATATCAGGAACATGTTTCCTGCCTCTGAGCGTGTCCAAGCACATAACATTCTTATAAATTGTTTCCAATGAGATCCCCCCTCACATCCTTCAGGCGCATAACCTCGAGAGTGTACAAGCCCAGCTGCTCCATTCTCTCAGCGTAAAAATGCTGAGAGTCTGGGAGGGAGACGACCAGCAATCCCTGGCACGTCATCACCATTCTACACACATTAGGGACAATTTACAATTTATATCGAGAGACAAATAAATCACAAATCAGTACATCTTTGGAAGGTTTAACTCACTTTGGGAGGAAAACTGGAGCATCCCGGAGAAAACCCACGTAGGTCATGCGGAGAATGAACAATCTCCGGTACAGACAGCACTTGTTGGTCGGGATCGAACCTGGGTCACTGATGCTGTGAGGCAGCAACTCTACCACTGCAACGATACCGTGCCTTGTAGTAAACATTCCCTTGAATTTCCCACCTGTCTCTTTTGCGGCATCTTTTTCTAAATGCATCTTTTAAAATGATTTTCTATTTCAGTCACAGTCGTCCCTTATCTTTATCTGCCAGCTGTGTCTCAATTTCATCTCTAGACATTGTCCACTCATCTACGAACCTCTCTCACCTGTATCCACCCATCACTTGCTAGAACTTTGTCCAGTACTTACTTATTTTGTTCCCAACTGTCTAACTCCTACCATCATTAGTCTGAAGAAGGATCACAATCCGCGACATTGACTATCTATTTGCTCCAGAGTTGCTGCCTGACGCACTGAGTTTAGTTTTAGTTTAGATATACAGCATGGAAAACAGGCTCTTCAGCCCACCCGAGTCCACACCGTCACAGCAATCCTCGCACACTAACACTATCCGACAAAACTAAGGTCAAGTTTACACTTGATTCCAAGCCTGTACGTCTTTAAGAGTGTGGGAGGAAACTGAAGATCTTGGAGGACAACCCCACGCAGGTCGAGATGGGGGAGTGTGTAGCGGAAAGGTTACAGTTCCTTCCTATACACAGATCCGAACATGTTCTCCGAGAAGCTGCCTGACGCCTGCTGAGTTGCTAGCACTTTGTGTTCCACTTTTTTCATGAACAATGTTTACGTCTGGCCAGAGGGGGCGCCAGTTTGCCATTGCTCCAAGCTCAGTCGTGATCACCAGTTAGATTGCTGGTCGATTGACGTTTTGAAACCAAAACTGATGTTTCCTGAAGCCTGAATAATGACAAACAAACTGCCACAGAATCTCAAAGTTTCTGATCTGAAGACGGACCCCCGACTGAAAACATCCCCGTCCATTATCTCCAGAGTTCACACTCCAAACCTGTCCTATCCGGCCACCTGTCTAATGGTTTTCCAGTTTACTCCAGCATTTTGTGTCTATGTCATGCTGCGCAGAAAACTCAGCAGGTTCAGGCAGCATCTGTGGGGGAGAAGGGGCTAGACACTGGGTTTTCTGATTGACACTCTGATCTCAAAGGAGGGTCAGAAAAACAAGCAGGACTGGTCAGAAGAGGGGAGGTATTCCCGATAGAGCCGATTATTGGCTCGGGATAGCGTGATCACAAGAGGATCCTCCTCCATTGTCAGAGTAGAGCCCAGCACAAATTGAGAGGAACAGCATCTGTAGTATACCATTTTTGCTTAACTCAGTATGTTATAACTAAAGTTGCTTGCAAAAGTTTTCATGCCCCTTGAACTTTTCCCATTTTGTCACATTACAACCACAAACGTAAATGTATTTTATTGGGATTTTATGTAATCAGGCCAACACAAAGAGTGGTGCATAATTGTGAAGTGGAAGGAAAATGATACATGGTTTTCAATATTTTTTACAAATAAAAAACTGAAAAAAAGTTGTGGCGTGCAAAAGTATTTAGCCCCCCCTACAGTCAATACTTGTAGAACCACCTTTCGCTGCAATACAGCTGCAAGTCTTTTGGGTATGTCTCTACCAGCTTTGCACATCTAAGAGACTGAAATTTTTGCCCATTCTCCTTTGCACAATAGCACAAGCTCAGTCAGATTGGATGAGAGCGTCTGTGAACAGCAATTTCAAGTCTTGCCAAGATTCTCAATTGGATTTAGGTCTGACTTTGACTGGGCCATTCTAACACATGAATATGCTTTGATCTAAACCATATCCCATGTAGCTCTGGCTGTATGTTTAGGGTCGTTTGTCCTGCTGTAAGGTGAACCTCCGCACCAGTCTCAAGTCTTTTGCAGACTCTAACAGGTTTTCTTCCAAGATTGCCATGTATTTGGCTCCATCGCATCTTCCCATCAACTTTTGACCAGCTCCCGGTCCCTGCTGAAGAAAACATCCCCCACAGCATGATGCTGCCACCACCATGTTTCACAGTGGGGATGGTGTGTTTCAGGGTGATGTGCAATGTTAGTTTTCCGCCACACATAGCGTTTTTGCATTTCAGGCCAAAAACTTCAATTTTGGTCATCATCAGACCAGAACACCTTCCTCCACATGTTTGCTGTCCCCCCCACATGCTTGTGTGCAAACTGCAAACGGGGACTTCTTATGGCTTTGTTTCAACAATGTGCGTTTCTTTTCTTGCACTCTTCCATAAAGGCTCGATTTGTGGAGTGCACGACTAATAGTTGTCCTGTGGACAGATTCTCCCACCTGAGCTGTGGATCTCTGCAGCTCCTCCAGAGTTACCATGGGCCTCTTGGCTGCGCTTCTCTGATCAATGCTCTCCTTGCCCGAACTGTCAGTTTAGGTGGAACGGCCATTGTCTTGGTAGGTTTGCAGTTGTCCCTTTTCCATTTTTTGGATGATGGATTGAACAGTGCTCCATGAGATGTTCAATTAAGCTTGGGATTTTTTTTATAACCTAACGACCCGCTTTAAACTTCGCCACAACTTTATCCTGACCTGTCCTGGTGTGTTCCTTGGGCTTCATGATGCTGTTTGTTCACACTAATGTTGCACTAACAAACCTCTGAGGCCTTCACAGAACAGCTGTATTTATACTGAGATTAAATTACACACAAGTTGACTCTATTTACTAATTAGGGTGACTTCTGACGCTAATTGGTTGGGCACTGGATTTCATTTAGGGGTATCAGAGTAAAGGGGGCTGAATACTTTTGCATGCCACACTTTCAGTTTTATATTTTGTAAAGAAATTTGAAACCATGTATCATTTTCCTTCCACTTCACAATTATGTGCCACTTTGTGTTGGTCTATATAAAAATCCAATAAAATACATTACGTTTGTGTTGTAACGTGACAAAATGTGTGAAAAGTTCAAGGGGTATGAAAACATTTGCAAGCCACTGTAATAACCAGTTTCCTTTAAATTTCATCTGCCTGTAATTATGTGGGTGAGATTTATTACGTAGTCGGAGGCGTGTTTGCGGCTGGGAGTTCTCGCGCAGACGCTAGTAGTTTTGAGTTTAGTTTGAAATTGAATTGGGGAGAGGTCACAGCTTTAGACCATTCACAAGGTTGACTACGAGTAAGATCAAAATGTACTTAAATAAGCTTTGAGTATAGCAGCAAGGAAGTTCTACTACAGTTGTACAGGGTCTTGTTGAGACCATCACCTGGAGTACTGCGTACAAATTTTGGCCTCCAAATCTGGAGGAAAGACATTCTTGCCATAGAGGGAGTACAGAGAATGTTTGCACCAGAACTGATCCTGGGATGGATCAGGACTTTCATATGAAGAATAAGACTGGATAGACTTCGGATTGTACTCACTAGAATTTAGAAGATTGAGGGGGGATCTCATAGAAAACTTACCAAAATTCTTAATGAGTTGGACAGGCTAGATGCAGGAAGATTGTTCCCGATGTTCGGGAAGTCCAGAACAAGGAGTCACAGTTTAAGGATAAGGGGGAAATCTTTAAGGACCTTAATGAGAAAAACATTTTTCGCACAGAGAGTGGTGAGTCTCTGGAATTCTCTGCCACAGAAGGTTGAGGCCAGTTCATTGGCTATATTTAAGAGGGAGTTAGATGTGGCCCTTGTGGCTAAAGGGATCGGGGGTATGGAGAGGTATAGGTACAGGTTACTGAGTTGGATGATCAGCCATGATCATATTGAATGGCGGTGCAGGCTCGAAGGGCCGAATAGCCTACTCCTGCACCTATTTTCTATGTTTCTATGTTTAACAAGTAGAAGTTTGGGATGAACATCTCACTGTTTTCACTACGCCAAGAAATAAACTAATAATTAAGAGGACTGTGTTTTTGAAAATTTATCTTTGGACGGCATTGAATGTCTCGTGGAGAGCTCGTGGATGCATATTGATATAATCTCCTAAACCCCTGTCTTCAATCATAGTGGCTAGAAGAAAGATTCCTTGAACGATATAACAATCTGCCATTACAGCATCTCATATTTCACTTGGGTAGTTTACACCCCAGCGGTATGAACATTGACTTCTCTAACCTCAAGTAACCCTTGCTTTCCCTCTGTCTCCATTCCCTCCCCAACCTTAGTTCCACTGTCCTCCTGATTAAATATTACTGATGTGTGCCTCGTTGTCACCTTCCCCTCAGCTCACAACCATCCTTTCCACATTTTCCTTGAACCTTGTCCCCTTTTAATCTCTCTCGTTTTCACACCCGACCTTTCCAAATCTCCGTGCCTCCCCATCCCCTGACACCCAGTCTGAAGAAAAGGTTCCCACCCCGAAACGTCACCCGTTCCTTCTCTCCAGAGACGCTGCCCGTCCCGCCAGGTTACTCCAGCACATTTGCATCTGTCTTTGGTGCAAACCAGCACCTGCAGTTCCTTCCGGCACATGACACTAAATGAGAACTTTTTGCAACTTGATCGGCACCAGAAACTTGGCGACACTTGTGTGTACTTTGTGTATCGTGCGTGAAAACGAAGAGCTGGGATGCACGATGGCGCAGCGGTAGAGTTGCTGCCTTCCAGCGCTTGCAGCGCTGGAGACCCGGGTTCGATCCTGACTATGGGTGCTGTTTGTTCGGAGTTTGTACGTTCTCCCCGTGACCTGCGTAGCTTTTGTCCGAGATCTTCAGTTTCCTTCCACACTCCAAAGACGTGCACGTCTGTAGGTTAATTAGCTTGGTATAAGTGTAAATTGTCCCTAGTGTGTGTAGGATAGTGTTAGTGTGCGCGGATCGCTGGTCGGCCCAGACTCGGTGGGCCGAAGGGCCTGTTTCTGCGCCGTATCTCTAAACTAAACTAAACTTCACTGTACCTCGGTATACATGACAAGTATCAATAAATCAGTGCATGGGTCAGTCAATTTGCAATGTTTTTGTGTTTAATAAATATCATCTTATTCAGCCAGTGAACAGAATACTGTGGAGTTTCACATCACAAGAGGAAGGTTGACACATTGCACAGATTGGTTTCAGTAAACAGACTGTTGGGGTGGAAGTATCCTTGACGAGGATTGGCAACATAGTTAGGAAGGGTTCGTTTGGTTTAGTTTATTTTAGTGAAACAGTGCCAAACCAGGCCCTTCGGCCCATTGAGTATGCTAGCTATTTAATCTGAAGAAGGGTCTTGACCCGAAACGTCACCCATTCCTTCTCTCAGAGATGCTGCCTGTCCCGCTGAGTTACTCCAGCATTTTGTGTCTATCTTTGATTTAAACCAACATCTGTGGTTCATTCCTACACATTGTAACACAGTTGTTCAATTTTCAGTAGATATATTTGAATTGAATACATTTTATTTGTCAAGTATGTATACATATAAGGATTTATCCCAAGCAACAACACAATATACAGTCGACAATTACAAATAAAAACATTATCATTTAAACATGTGAAGAATGTAATAAAAAAACAGTGCAAAAGGAGGCTAGAGACTTTGGCCATTTAGAGCTACTTACTGCTTGGGTCGGGCAGCATCTGTGGAGGAAGAGTTTTGGAGACTCCATCGGTACTGCAGAGGTCCTGCATGAAACGTCGACCAGCCCTTCGCCTCCACAGATGCCGCTAAGTTCCTACAGCAGTTTGTTTTCTTCATCTCGGTGGTCTCCTGTGACTTGGTTGATTTGAGGGAAAACTGCTTTGGGGAATGGATGGCGGGCAAGGGCAGAGATTCCGTGGCTCTCTGCTCAAAACGTTACACTCTCTCTCCCCCACACCCCCATCCCAAACTCTCCCCCGCCCGGCGTAAAAACCTCCCGCGGACGGAGAGGGTCACTGCTCCTTTCCCATCGACCCAGAGAAGGGGAATCGAGGATCAGAGGACATAGGTTCAAGGTGAAGAAGAAAAGATTTAATAGGAAATCTGAGGGGTAAACTTCTTCACATGGAGGGTAGTGTGTATGGAACAAGCTGCCAGATGAGGTAGTTGAGGCTGGGACTGTCCCATCGGTTAAGAAACAGTTGAACAGGTGAGTGGATAGGACTCGTTTGGACGTCAGGCAAGAGGGACTAGTGTAGCTGGGACATGTTGGCTGGTGTGGGCGAGTTGGGCCGAAAGGGGCCTGTTTCTATACTGTATCACTATGACTCTGCGGACTCCTTGACCATCTCCCGTGATCTCGGCACTCCGTATTTCTCCTCCATGCAGCAATCTAAAAATGCCGACACATTGACTGCCAGCAAACAGCTCCCGTAACCTAGAGAACAAAGCGATGTTACAATGAAGGAGGCTGTAGAGGCCAAGCCAATGGATATAATTGAAGGCAGAGCTAGATAGATTCTTGATTAGTACGGGACTGTCAGGGTTATGGGGAAAAGGGGGTGAGGAGGGAAAGATAGATCATCCATGATTAAATGGCTTAAGTCTACTCCTGCCCCCTTGTGACTTATGACCTGAATAGACATTCTCCCAACTCACCCACAAACACCTCAAACAAGACAATGATGAGAGGCGTAGATAGGGTAGACAGTCAGAACCATTTTACCCAGGGTAGAAATGTCCTGCATTAGAGTAAAATAGTAAGATTAAAGAGAACTTACCAGTTTGAAGTTTGATCGTTATTTTATGAGGAGTAACGATGAGGGATTACGTGAAGAAGCCCCGCCTGGCGCTTGATTGGCATACTTCAAAGCAGCGGCATGAAAAACACAGAACATAATAGCCGGAGTAAGATAGTAAGGCTCAACATAGATTTAGAACTACCAGATGATCATTTATTTTTATGAGGGTCGGGAGTGGAGGGCACGTAATCCCTCATCGTTACTCCTCATAAAATAACGATCAAACTTCGAACTGGTAAGTTCTCGTTTAAATCTTACTATTTTAACTTCGAGTCACGTGAGTGACTACGTGAAGATTTTGTAGCTCTGTGTTTTTTATGTCGTAGACTCATTCTATTGAAAGGCAAATTTATCAACAAAATATCAATTGATAATATAATTTGATAATATAAACAAAGCAACAATTACAGAGAACCCAACACTCCGTGTCCAAACCTGACACCATGACTGGTTCCTTGTAACTTAAAATTTATTTTTACATCCTCCTACGGCCTTGAATCTTTGCTCGAGCGGCCCATCCTGTGCCATTCCTGTGAATGTATCTACCTCCTTAATGGAGTGATTTTCCACATCTCAATATCTAGTTCCACTGAGTCTTAAACATGTTTTAACCATCTAGAATGTAATTATCTAGAACCATCAGTTTTTACTGATACGTAATGTGTTTTTTTTGTGTGTAATAAGTAGTGCTGTCTAACTACTACAGAGACTCTTACCTACTTTAACATATTGAGTCAAATGCTGGCCCACACACAATTTTTGGCCGACAGGATATGCTTAAATTTTACCTTGTTTCCAGCTCTTCTTGGTCTGCTTTGTTTGGTAAATTCATAAACATATAAGATAATGTAATCTGTAGCCACATGCAATTATATAACGTTACATTGCAATGTTTGCACTCTTATGCTGATACTAAAGTCATGAGTATTATTACTTTCAATGTTAATTTTTTTAATCATTGATAGAATTGGAGTCCATTGCCTAAGGCAAGTCATGACTATGCTGATCTCCCAACTTCTGTATTTCAACTTTGGACAGATTATATATATATATATATGTGAGAAAAAAATGCAATCCACAAGGAACTCCCATATATCTAATATGATAAAATAACTTTTACTGTCGGCAAAAGACTTCCAATTCTTATAAAAAACAAAATATTGTTTTTTAATGCTATTTCTCCAAATTGCAGGTATAACATTCCTTTTGTACATAATTGTTATATTGTTATATTGTTTAAAACATTCATAGGCTTCTTTGGCCATCAAACTGTTATAGCAGTTTGACCGTCAAGCAGATAGCCAAATTCATATCTTCATGCCATGGATGAATTTGTACAACAATAATTACTGCAACTATGAGTCATCATAACTGGTTCAAACATCACTCTCAACATTAATGAGAACCATGACAGTCCGGTTTGGTCCACAACCAAAGCACCCCTGGCAGCATTCCTGCTACATTTTCATCAGACACTGCCTTATCAGACAGAATGAGGAACATAAAAGAACATCTTTCCTCATGTAATTTAGCGAAAATGCATCCACCGCTCCCTGCTCCCGGTTTTCCCCACGAGAAACATTTGAGCAATCGGTGATTTAATCTGGACACAAACAGATTAATGTTAAGTAATCCATATTACTGACAAAGTCTTTTCCCCATGATTTGTTGTCTGTGACAATGTTGTATCTTCCTTAGAGATAAACAGCTGAACTAAAACATTTTTAGAATACGCCACATCTGGTTACCCAGATAATCACTTGATAATGATCTTACTTGACCCATGTGATTGATATATGCCACAGCCGTGGTATTGTTCATCTGATTGGACATGCACACTTTCATAGTAGAAACAATAGGCATTTAATCCATAAAAAAACTCCTGATACTCTAATAATTAAATACAAAATGTTTGGAGAAAAAAGTTTCTTAGGACAATCCATTTTGCAATTCCTGATGTTATTGTCCGTAGTCTCCTAAACATAAGGACGTATTCAAATATTAACTTGATAAGAATAGATATTATACTTATCTTAGCCAAATAATCACAGAAGCTATCCATCATCCGAGAATACTTGCTTCAGTTTGCACGGCAGCTAAGCTTATATGTTTAAAGCAGCTTGTGGAACCTTTTCTATCCACCACTTTAATTCTGATTAAAGTATCCTTTGGTAATTGCATAGGCCTGTCAAAAAGGCCTGCATACTCTTATAATGCTTGTGTTTTCCCTTTTTTTGGAGCTTTTTTACTCTTTTTACCTAAGCGCCTTCTCGGATGGAGGGGACAAAAGTTTTGTCAACAAAGCAATGACACATATTTTGTAATATTGACATTTTGCTTCTCGGGAAAAAAAAAATTCCCCACCCATATGGTGCTGAAATTACTCCTAAACCAGAATAGTATTAGGAATGTTTATGAATGCCTCAAACATAGTTTTTTATCGGATGGGTCAGGACCCTTGCCTCTCAACAGGCTTGTAATTGCTGCACTAATTTGCAGCTGACATCCTGATCAACCTTCCGATTTTAAAATGTGATCAAGATAAACCAATGACCATGTGTCCCTCATTAGTGCAAGTGCTGATCTTCTAATCAGTGCAATTTGCTGTTCCAATAATTGTGTGAACAACCTAGAAATGAATTTAATCAATTAGACAATGTCTTAACTTGCAACAGCTGAGCCATCTAATTAATTTCAAATACCTGTAAATATGATAATAAATTGGTACTAAATACTATCCTTCAAGTCTTAAAGTAATGATTAACAATTTGTTAATAACAACTGTTTTTCAGTGTTGAAGATGTCCATTTTGATAAAATGTTTTTACACTGTAAAAGTGTATTAAAAATGATGTCTCGTATGGCTTTACCACCACATCTTCCTTTTCCCTGGGGAAATTTATGATACAAATTTACGTACCTCTTCTTTATTGGAGATATTTCGGGTGCAAACCTAAAATCAAATTTTTGGTTTTTCCTATACAGGTGAATCAATTCCTTCTACAAATGTTTTTTTCGTAGATCGTTTACACATTAAAATAAATCAATCTGTTGTTATACCATATCATTGATCATAACACACCTGTAATCTCCCACAATTGGAGATTTCATCAACTTCTTCTGTAACAAGTTTTTGCTCCTCTTCCAATGTAACATGAAGCCTTCTCTCCCCAACCATATGGGTTTCACAAAAGGCTGTGTTGGATAAATATTTATTTATCATACTGCTGCCTCTGTTTGATCCATTATCAAAATCTTTACATTGGATCATAATTTTTGCCCAAAGTTTAATGACTGTGAGATACCCTTTATGCTCACAATAAAAATACTCAAAGACTAAATCCTGGAAGCAAGAGATTTCTTTATATTTACGAGTCTGCAGACCGGGTGCCTCTCCAACTCGAGACACACTGAAGCCAGGAGATCATCCCCCTTTATACACAAAAATCTTACATTCAATTTCCTCCTCCGGACCTCTCTCCAATCAGGGTCAGAGGTACACAATCTGTAGGTACATCCCACCGTACATTCCCCTCGCACCTCCCATATCATACATCGCAATGTTCAAACATGTTCATGGTAATGAGCAAATTTCTTGACCAGGGGTGTGTTGTAATTATTCATTTTTTCTATTAAGCATGCTCAGTTGCTCATGACCTGGCCCACTTTTTGCTCACCTCCTTGTGAACCCTCCTCAGTTTTCCTATTCTCAGCACTAAAGCTAAGCTATAGTGACTAGGGTCCCATCCATCACTCCTTTCCACTGATAGGGATCTCTCTACATCACCCCCTTCTCTAGCGAGACAAAGCTATCTCTTCTTACTCAAGGCCTCAAGGATGGGTCTGGCAATTTTCAGACACTGCTGTCAGTAATCTCCTCTCCAGCCCCTCTCTGTTTGAATTCTCTTTAAAACTCCTTTCTTTAATAGGGTTTTAATCACTTTATCCCTCACAATCCTCCTTTTTCTTTTGCTACGCTACACTGATTAAACCCTCATTTTAAGTTCTTCAATTCGAACTGACGTAACATCGTCCTAACCTTCTCTCCTCCTGTAAATTCATAAGCTTCCCCTGGCCGCATTATCATTATTTTCTGTATTTCCCCTTTTTCTCTCCCATAGGCATGACTTGACAGCCTGCATCTGAGACTTATACTTCTGGTAATAAGTTCCCTAAAACAAGGGATACAACAGGGGATGAAGATCAGTCCAGCCACTGCACATAGAAACACAAGTCCCACCGTTCTCCACCATGTTCCTCCGAGGATAGAATCCCACCATTGGGTTCCCATAATCGAATTCCATTTTTGTATTGGAACATGCGGCCAACTTCCGGATCCCTTCTGATATGTCCATGCACTGCCTGTCCAATTATCATCGATGTTCAAACAGCAATTAGAGAGGTTGAATTTCCCGCCTACCCCTCCTTCTTCTGCCAGGAGGTAATCCAGGGCTAACCTGTTTCTGGTATATTGCTGCTCGTCATCTGCGTCTGCTGCTTTGCCAGCATCTCCAGCGCCCCGCAGTTTTGGTTGGGTAATTACCTCCAGTACTGCCAGAAGCCTTATGATTCCGGTTTAACATGTTATACTGGTGTTTCGGAGCCCCAGGATCCATCCTGTGCCCAAGTGAGCTGGTCCGTAGTATGAGATGATTCTTGCTGGATGGCCACTCATCATCTTCCAATTCTCCAATGTCTAATTTCCTCTTTTTCCGATATAGGTCATAAAATACAGGTGTTCCTAACGACCGGCCTTCTTTGGTGTTTAAAACGGAAGAATCCAGGTTTGTACCAGTATATAATAAAACAAGTCCACTCCAAATCTTCGGTAACACCTGAGTTATTGCCTTGTATATCCGCAATCCATAACAATCCTTAAGGGGCCGGGTCCACTAGAGGCAACCTTGTTCCCTATATTTCGCAATATGGGATCCCCTGTTAAGGGTTATTCCCGGTTGCAGTTCATAGTCCGGCTGATTCCACTCCATCAATCTCCATCCGGATAGCGCAGTTTTCCATATTTCTTAGTTAGATACCATTTAGGCTCCTCTAGGCACCACACTCGGGACTGATTTGGCCCTGGGTGACGATGCGCTGGCAGGGGCTGCTCTCCTACTAGGACGGGCATCCTTTGCCCAGGGCCTAGCGATACACCTCAGTCCCGGACCGGTTGGCATCTGTCAGGACCCATATACCTGTGGATCTCGGTCTTGTCCAATTGTCAGGTTCCACCCCATCAGGTCCCATATTTCAACAATGGATCCTCTCCACGGCCAACGTTGAATTCATCAGCGGTCCTCCGCAGACCCAACAGTTTAGTCACATTCAGGGTCCCAGCTATCAGGGTGGCCAAGTCCACAAACAGGTTTTTTTCCTCTTCAGGGATTTCGATCTGCTACTTGATTTCTTCGTACAGTGTATGGGTGCACTTGAGGCTGAATATGTGGGGGAGGGGGGGAGGCTTCGTGACTACTACCTTAGTAATCTCTTTCACTACTTCCTCCTTCGTCTTATCTATTGCCCCTTTTATGATCTGAGAAGGGAAAAAAACTAACTGTACACAAACCCATCTCTCTCCTCTTGGGCAGGTAAACGGCCCCAAACTTCCCTATATGCCCCCTATAGTGCCTGCCATCAAATACTCCTTTCCCCCCTCTTTACAAAATGAATCTATTCTTTCGGTCATGGCATGCTTTATTCACATGGGAATGATAGGTAAATGATCTGGTTTTTTTAAAAAAAAAATTACCCCTCTGTATTGAATAGGATGATTAACATTTATCACAATTATTAATACCTTTTACAACAATTTACATACAAAGCAAACAATACCACGACTGCTCCTTTCATACTGTCAGTTATACATTCAATGCTTTTCTTTTTAAAAATTACTGTTAGGGGTTTACTTCCCGGCTTCACAGTCCACTGTTCCTCCTCCTCAGGAACGGGTGGATCGACGGGTCTTTAACCCGGATCGCGTGGGTCCACCTTTCTCTTTTGTTCGTATTGCTGTCTCGGTTGTCAGTAATACTAGGTATGGGGCCGGTCCACCTGGGCTGGAGTTTCTCCTCCTTCCAATTTTTAACCAGTAACCCAGTCGCCGGCCTTTACAGCATGTATTGGAAAGTCAAGTGGCGGGCTTTGAGCCAATAATCCTTTCGCTTTTAATTCTGTAGGGAACGGGACATTGCCTGTAAATAGTTCCTCAAGAATACATCACCTCCCTCAAAGGTTGGTGTGCCTTCCACCTTCCAAAATAAGGCAATCCAAACAACATTTCATAGGGAGACACCGCAATATCCTTTCGTGGTGCCGTCCGTATTCGCAATAGAGCAATTGGGTAGACATTTAGTCCTGGGTAACCCTGTCTCCTCCATTAATTTAGTTATCTGAATTTTTAGAGTGGCATTCATCGCTCACTCTCCCCGAACTCTGGGGGTGCCATGGAGTATATGCAGCTTCCAGTTTATTCCCAAGGCGCGACAAATTTAAACAGGTGCACCTTGGAAGCAAAAATGTGTTCCATCGATCTGAGTCTATGGATTCAATTACTCCATATCGTGGGATGATTTGTTCCAGCAGTATCTTAGTAACTGCCTGGGCAGTGGCATTTATCGTGGGAAATGCCTCTACCCACCGTGGTGAAAGTGATCCACTATAACCAAAAGATATTTCCACTGCTGTACTTTTGGTAATTTTTCTGTGAAGTCCACTGTATTCTCTGGAAGGGTCTAATGGCCAATTGTTGTTCCATCCCCTGGGCCCCCCCCTCCCCCCCCACAGCTCTCTTCATACCTTCTCTTATTCACCTTCTGAACACACCTACACAACCAGACACCGCCTGCTTGGCTAAAGTATTAAATGCCTCTACAGGCATAAGTCCGTAGTATCGTGTCGCACAGAGCCTGAGCTCCCCAGTGCGATGCGAATGTAGTTGTTAATCAAATCTCTCGTCAATCCTTTAGTAATTATTGTTTTTTGTCCGGAGTCCACCACTTCCCGTCGTGGAGCGCCGGGCACCCAAACTCATTCATTTTATCTTCCTCCTCCTGCGAGAATACAGGTATCTTCTCTTTCCCTCTCTCAACGGTATCAGAGACAGGCATTTTTACCATTTCTTCTGTCGCTGCTGTCTTAGCGGCACTATCGACTGCCATGTTCCCTCTATGCTTCCAGCGAATTCCCTCTCTGGTGGCCTGCTACATGGACCACTGCTATTCTTTCTGGCAATTTTAGTGCTTCCAACGCTTTCTCAATTAATGTTCATGAGCCAAAACTCTTTCCTCTGGCTGTAATCTCCCTCTTTTTTCCAGATTTTCCAAAGGTGTTGTACCACCCCAAAGGCATACTTGGAGTCCGTATACACAGTTCCTTCTTTCCCTTTCAATAGTTCCAATGCCCTCAGTAATGCATACAGTTCACAGTTGCGCGGACCAACTGCTCCTGGTAACCTGCCTGTTCCACTTTTTCAAACCCTTCTACCAGGTTATTATAGCATACCCACTATTACCTTTTTCCATCTATGCATCGGGGAATGAATAAGAAGAAAAGAAGAACCATCAATGAACCATCTTTCCCTGTCTCAAGCAGGTCGTTCTTCTAAATCTTCCCTACTCTTTGTCTGAAGTTCTATTATCTCACTACAATATGTTCTGGTAACTCTCCTTCCTGCTCAGCACCTGCCGCGTACAAAAAACTGAGAGGGATTTAGGTTTTTTATCCGTTACTATGGTCAAATCATTTTTTCCATAAGTATAACCTCATACTTCAAAATTCTAGAATCCGTCAACCACGATGGACTTCTGAGTTAGTAACGTCCGGGACCGTGTGGGGAGTGGACAGCCACCAGAGTTCCCCCAAACGTCCCAATTTCCTACTTTTCTCCACTAACACTGCTGTGGCTGCTTACCGCTTGAATACATACTGGCCATCCCCGCGATACTGGATCCCAAGAGTTTGGAGAGGAACGCGACGGGCTGCCGCTTCCCTCCTTTCTCTTGGGTCTGTAGTACTCCAGCGGCAATTCCATTTTCTGCGTTCACAAAAGATGGAATGGCTGGTCAATAGACGGGAGAGCAGTACAGGGCAGTGATTAAACTGTTCTTTAATTTCCTAAACTGGTGTTCGTCCCCGGATTCCCACTTTACTTTTATCATTTTCTTCACTTTAATTTATCATATAGAAACCTAACCTGTCGGGTATAGTCATCTATCCATAATCTACAATATCAATCAGTCCAAGAAACTTCCTAATCTCCTTCTTATTCTTCGGATTGTCAGTCGGTAATTCCCGCTATCCTTTCTGGGTTTATTCTCCTTTTCCATCGCTTATCGTGTTGTCTAGATATTATTAACTTCTCGTTCTACAAACTGTAACTTACTTCTAGACACTCTCAACCCTTTTCCCCCAGAAAAAATTCAGGAGGGTTAATTGTTGCGTCGTCCTAACCGCCTCCTCTTCTTCCCTGACAGTATAAATCGTCCACATACTGCAACAGCTGTGTCTCATCAGTACTCGGGACGTCCTCTAATACTTGTTCTAATATCTGTCCGAACAGGTTCGGGGACTCTGTAAATCCCTGAGGGAGGTGGCAGTCCCCGATACTGCTGTTTCCTTTTGGTCTCTGGGTTTTCCAATTCAACGCAAAAAAAAGGTCCTGCTCTCTTCAGCCAGGGGACAGCTCCAAAAAGCGTCTTTTAAATCTACCACACTGAACCACTTGTGATTCGGGGGGTATCCGTCCCATTATGGTATACGGGTTCGGGGACTACCGGGTGTCGCGTTCTAACTACCTTATTTAATTCCCTGAGATCCTGGACAATCTGAACGTCCGTCGGTGTCCTTCCTTACGGGGGAGTACGGGGGTGTTATATGGGGACATACAACTCTCTAATATACCGTCCTTTAGTAAGTTCTCTATAATTGGCTGAAGTCCTCTTTTCCTTCCATAGAAATTGGATATTGCCTTACCCGTACTATCTCAACTTTCTTTTGTCAGAGCTATTTCAAAGGGTGGGATCTGCAGCCCACCCCGGTTTCCTTCTTGGCCCACACCTGCGGGGGGACTATTCTTTCCTCGTCCTCCGTGGTCAATTTATACAATTGGACATATTATCTGTCCCCCTACGGGGGGCTGTTCCATTCCTAATTGAAATTTGGCAAGTCTCTCCCCATCAAATTTATCCCTGCCTGGGGGTACCAAGATTAAATTTCCATAGTTTCCCGATTCTCATATTTCACCACCACCCTTCTACCTCGGGTAATGTCATCACTTTCCCTTCTACCCTGAGATTCTAACTTGTTTTTTACCCAATCTCATTCCTTCTGGTACCTTAGTTACACTTGATCTCTCTGCTCCCCCGAATCTACCATAAATATCAATATTCTCTCCCTGGGGTCCTAATTTCAAGTTTACCAGAGGTTCCCGTGTGTATCCCATACACCCCAGGGAGCGGAAACCCCTGACTCCCCTATTCTTCCTCCATGAGTGCGTTACGATGCACCTCCCGTCGTAGCTTAGGACATTCCCTCTTGAAATGACCCGGCTCTTTACACATAATAACACCGGGGGTGGCCCCGTTTTTATACCATCCTTCTGATCCTTGTTCCTTGTTTCCGGGGACCCCAACTTCCGGTCCCTCCGTTCACCTCTTCCTCGTCCTCTAATACTACTGCTTCCCCTTCCCCGGTCTCCATGAGCACCGGCCTTCTATCACCTTCAATTCCCCCCTTCTGTGCTACTTGCTGTACTGCTTGCAGCATCATTTTTGCCTTTCCCTTCTGTTTCTCCTCATCCGTCTTCCATATACTTTTGAGCCTCGGTTAACAACTGATTCAATGGTTTTTCATTCCAATCTTCCAATTTTTCCCAATTTCTTTCTAATATCTGGCCATGATTTTGTCACAAAATTAACCTTTAAAAACATACTGCTGACCTGCGATCGTATCAGGGTCTATCCCCGAATACTGCTGGACGTTCCTCCTAATCTCTGTAAGAACACTGTCGGAGGGTTCGTCCTTGTTCTGCTGATTTTCAAAAGCCCGTTCGAAATTCTGTCCCTTGGGACGGCTTCTTGATTCCCTTTATTATTTATCTCCCTGAGATCTCTCATACTTTTTCTTCCTTCCTCTGTTTGGTTATTCCAATTTGGCACAGTTATGGGATATTTATCTGTCCTGCATCTCTGCTCTCGCATCAGCCGACAACCCCTTATCCCAAACCTTTATTCCGCCTGTCTGACCATCTGCCTTTCTTCTGAAGTAAACAAACTTCCCAGTATCGACATCATTCCTCCCATGCATAAACATTTGGCCTAGGAACTGATCTATTTGTTCAGCCAGTCCCAAGGGGTTCGTCCAATAAACTTTTCATCTCCTTTTAAAGTTTCTCACCTCCATACTGGTGAGAGGCACATTTACAAAATCCATCCCACCGGCATTTCCCCTATCGGGACCCCTCCCGTGAGGGGCTTCATTCGAACAGACTGCCTTAATCCCTGTGCTCTGCCCTGTTTGAGATCGCGTCTCGGATGACTGCCTGGGGACTGTCTCATCTCGTCCTCACTTTTTATTCATATCTTCCTTATCTGACTGGCTCTCTTCTTCTCATTTGTACTTTCCGTAATTCTCTATGCTCGGTCTCCTCTGTGACAGAAGCGGACAGGTTTACTGCATGGCTTAGTGCGCTGCCTGACTCTGAGCATTAGTTGGACTCCTGGGCAGATGCAGCCGGCGATGATGGGGGTTATATTTGGGGGCTGGGATTCATATGGCGGGGGCGTCTCCGTGTGATCATCACCAATTGTTGGCCAGTCAGGTTCATCTCTCGTTTTCCGTCTTTAAGGGGAAACATCCCATTATTGGGGTTTCCAGCACTGGGCAATATTCCTTTACTATTTGATTCAGCGTTTGTCTTCTCATCAAAAAACATTTCAACGCCTGTTCACCAGTCCTCATTTGAACCCAAACCCGCGCGCACAACACTGCGCTCTCGAATAGGCTCCTTTGGCCATCAAAATAACAATAACTTTATCCCATAGTTTCTCTACTCTTAACCCCGGGTGTTCCCTTCACCCCATCCATACAACATTTCGCACCCAAGGACTATCGGGCGGAATGTTAGTACTCATTCAGTATGAGCCTATCCCGGTTCCCGGAATTACGTCTCCCGTTCCGGTCTTCCCATTACCTTGTAGGACTATTCCGTCCCGACAAATCGATCGCCCAGGCAATACTTAATAGCGGTTGTTTTCTTACCTGGGTCTGTGCCAAGAATCCTCGCACGTCCGTACGTATTTTACTTTACACCCCTCTTGCTTCTGAGTCTTTTCCAGCGGTATCACTCGCTCAAACTGCTGATGGCAAGCAAGGAGATCAGAGACTGCTGAAATCAGCCAGGGTGCACCTTCTCCTCTCTTCCTTGCCTTCCAACAAGCAGCCGGGAGTGGCGCGATAGCTTGCGAGCCCCCAATTTGTGAGATACCCTTTATGCTACAATAAAAATACCCAAAGGGACTAAATCCTGGAAGCAAGAGATTTCTTTATTTTACGAGTCTGCAGACCGGCGTGCTCTCCAACTCGAGAACACTGAAGCCAGGGAGATCATCCCCTTTTTACACAAAATCTTAATATCAGAATTTCTCCTCCGGACCTCTCGCCAATTCAGGGTCAGAGGTACACAATCTTGTAGGTACAATCCAACCGTAATCCCTCGCACCTCCCATATCATACATCGCATTGTTCAAAACATGTTTCGTTGGTAATGAGCATATTTCTTGACCAGGGGTGTGTTGGAATATTCCATTTTTTCTATTAAGCTTGCTCAGTTGCTCATGGACTGGCCACCTTTTTGCTCACCTCCTTGTGAACCTCTCAGTTTCTCCTATCTCAGCACTTTAAAGCTACAGCCTATAGTGACTAGGGTCCCATCATCACTCCTTTCCACTGATAGGGATCTCTCTACTTCACCCCCTTCTCTAGCCGAGGACAAAGTATCTTCTTCGTACTCAAGCTCAAGGATGGGTCTGGCAATTTTAGACATGCTGTCAGAATCTCCTCTCCAGCCCCTCTCTGTTTGAATTCTCTTTAATATAACTCACTTATTTAATAGGGTTTAATCACTTTATCCCTCACATTGACCAACTAGTCTTTCCTTTGTAATCAATGTCTTTGTTTATCTTGAGGTGATTTACTCCATTTCCCAATAATCAGGAGTTTAACATAACTTGATTCTGTAATTGACCTGCTCAAATCTAAAGTGCAAAAATGGTCCCAATAACAATTACAACACACACACAACTAATGGCAATTTGTCTTTTTATTTAAAAAAATGTTTTGGCTATTGCACAATGTTCTTTACTTGTTTTACTATAAAGTAGTGATGCCATGCTTTGCTTGTATGATAAATTCTTTGAAATCGATTTCCTTTATGTATCATATAATTGGGAGACATGGGTACATTTATAACGGTTCTCCACCGCTGGTTAACCTTAATAAAACATAAATGTTTTATCATTAACTCTGCTGTTTCAATCCATATACAGCTTTTATGAAGCTGGTAGAGAGACAATTAATGTTGGGTCACCATGGTTTCCTTATATGGCCACTCTTCATTTCAGGTATGTACATAGTACACCTGTATGCTATATTTGTGCTGTGGTGTGTACTTATAACCAGCCACCACTATCAATGCACCTTTAAGCGTTCTTTTTCATTATTACTTTGACTGCCCTGTCTGGTACTCTGAGAAAGTTTCTCAAGGAGGATACTCCCAAATCAATCTGAGGTAGATATTCCCACATTGGTAAATCCACCACCATATATATTAGTTTGGAAAACCTCAGGGTCTGTTTGTGGAATATTCTGGGCTTTTTTAAAAACACTTTTTGGTTGAATTTTTTTTTTTTTTAAATTTGGAGTCTTTCTCCATTAATTTATTCTAAGCCATAAAGCTTTTTTTGTCTGGAGGTCTTTTTTTTTAGAACATTTTAATCATGGCCTCTCTAACTTTCTTAAAATTCTCTCACATGGAGTTTTTCTCATAGCCAAACGTTTGTGGAGCAACTAAAGTGTTCCTAACTCGGTAACTTACGGGCACCGGTATCGAACGGCTCCACAACCGGTGCCGATCGCTGTGTTTTTCCCCGGGACGCCTTTTTAAACTCGATTTTTCCCCAGGAGTTTTTTTTTTTCCTTTTTAGGCTTTTAACATCCGTTTTTTTCCACCCGAGTATTTTTTCTTTTTAACTCCAGGTGGCTCTAGACACCAGCAACGGAGTTTGCGATATTGCACTTTTAGTAATCAATGACTTACTGGCGGGGGCCCGTACCTATGCTGTGACGAGCTGCGCTCTGCAGCTCTTTGCTCTGCCGGTCAGCGCTCGACATTCATGCCGATCATGCGCCAGGGGGGCTTCTTCACGTAGTCACTCACGTGCTCGAAGTAAAATTAAACTAAACATACAGAGCCACAAAGTGTGGAAACAGGGCCCATCATTGGCCCAACTTGTCCACATGCCCTATCCACACTAGTCCCATCTGTCTGTGTTTGGCCCATACCCTTTCTTTTTGTTTAGTTTAGTTTAGTTTAGGCCACTAGCAAAAAAGGAGTCAACACTCGCGGGGCTGGAACCTGGAAGAATTTGAGCTATTTCTGCTGACATCATCATCAGGTACTGGCAACAAGTGATGGCTTCACTGATTTGTCCGCTGGAAGCTTGCGTCCTTTTCAGGAGACGGACAATGACCAGCAGAGGCCAACATTTAAACATGGAGATGGACACGAAAGAGAAGTTTCATTTAGCATACAGCGCGGAAACAGGCCCTTTGGCCCAATCAGTGGAAAAGGTTGACCAACAACTCCCTGTTACACTAAGACAACTATCCTACACACACTAGGGACAAATTTAAATCTTTCAAAGCCAATTAACTGCAAACTGCACTGTCTTGGAGTTGGGAAGAACACCGGGAAAACCACACGGATCCCAGAGGTGAACGTGGCAAACTCCGTACAGACAGCACCCGCAAGTCGGGATCGGACCCGGGTCCTCTGGAGCTGTGAAGGCAGCAGCTCTTCTACTCTGGTTCACGTGGGACATCCCATCTATGTCCATTGTCTGTGCCATTTCTTGCTCTTCTTGATGCCACTTGTGATCTGTGACAATTTCTTGTCAAATGTTAGTATTACCCTCTTCTCCATCATCACCCGCAGCTCCCCACAGCCCCTTTCTCTCTCTCTCATCTCTCACTCTCTCTTCACTTCTAGCCCCTCTCACTCTCACCCTCTCTCCATCCTCTCCTTCTCCGTCCCTCTCCTTCTCCACCCCTCCCTCACTCACTCTTCCCCTTCCCCCCTCCCGCACTCTCTCCCCCTCCTTCCCCCTATCCCTCTCTCCCCCCCTCTCATCCCACTCTCCCTCTGCTCCCTTAAAACTTCGGTTCCCCTCTCTCCCCCTCTCTCCCTCTTCCTCTCTCCCCTCCCTCACCAGATACCATCTTCACTTTGGCCATTTTCGTTCACCCTGCTCTAAGGAAAGACCCTTCTAAGCTGTGTAGGAATGGATACTGCAGATGCTGGTTTTAAACCTCGAAGGTAGACACAAAATACTGAGTATTCATCGGTTTTTGAGCAGCGAGTTTTCCTTTCTTTTGTTGGCTGCCGCGTCCGTTTGATAGTTTCTGCAAAACAACAAGTCCCGGCATCCGTAAAGTAACAGACTGACGGGTGTAACAGAGATTAGTTTTGCAGGAAGGACTTGCAGATGTTGCTTTAAAACCGGAGATAGATACAAAATGCTGGAGTAACTTGCGGGTAGCGAGCATCTCTGCATAGAAGGAACGGGATGACAGTTTCTAGGTTAGAGACTCGTCTTCGATCTGTGCTGTGTGGTGTGTGTGTGTAGTGTGTGACACAGAGACAAGGATAAGTGTAAGGTGTGGAAAATGAGACAAGGGGAAAGGGATAGTTCAAAGAAAAATGTAGAATAGGTCATTGTTAGCTGGGAGGTGACAACAAGGCAAAGAGATAAAATGTAAACATGAACAGTCAGACGTGATCGGATATTGGAAGGAGGGAGATGATGGAGAGAGAGGGACTAGCACGATTAGATGAAATTAGAGAAGTTAATATTTATTGTTCGAGAAGTCATATTTATCTTGAAAGTTAGAGAAGTCACTATATATTGTCATTTAGAGAAGTCAATATTTACGTGTAGTAAGAGAAGTCAATATATACTGAAGTTAGTGAGGTCACTATTTACATGAAGTTGGCGAAGTCCAAATATCGTAGCAAGTGCTTTGAATGCTATTGGACCGACTTCAGCGAGGTCCATTGAAGTTCGCACTTCATCGTTCAGTAGTGGGACACAAAGTACTGCAGATGCTGCAGGTCTTGAGCAAGTAAAGTCCTGCACAGATTAGTCTGAAGAAAGGTCCCGACCGAAACCTTCGTCTGTCCACTTCCTCCACAGATGTGCCCCAACCCACTGGGTCGTAGAGTGATACAGTGTGGGAAATCTGCACTTTGGCCCAACCTGCCAACATGTCCCAGATATCATTAGATCAACTGACCGCATTTGGTCCCTATCCCTCCAAACCCGTCTATCCATTTTTGGAGTCTCGACCGAATTTCACCTATTCCTTTACATAAGTTCATGATGTGATAGCTAGAATTAGGCCATTAGGTCATAAAGATACTCCGCCATTTCAATCATGGTGATCTATCTCTCCCTCCTAACCCCATTCTCCTGCCTTCTTCATAACCCTGACACCTGTACTACCAGTGGGCCCGTCCAGTGTTGCAGTTGAACCAAAGGGGACTATTTGAAGGCTGAGGAGGAGGCTGGGCCAAGGTTTCGACTGGAAAAGGATCCTAGCAGGACTGGTGGTGGAACAGCAATGGCAGGAATTTATGGGATAATACAGAATTCTGCAGGATCATTTTTATTCCAAAGAGGAATAAGATTCTAAGGGTGAGTAACGAGGCAACTGTGGCTGACAAAGGGGACGTTAGGGGGTATGGAATAAAACTAAAAGAAAACGAGTTGTATAACATATCAATGAGTAGCGGGGAAGCCAGAGGATTGGAAACATTCAAAAGTCAAACAGAAAGGTAACAAAACCGGCAATACACCGCTGAAAAGAGGAAGTACGAGGGTAATATCTGGCCAGGAATATAAGAAGGATGTTAAAACTCTCATTAGGTTGTTAAGGCCTTCTTTAGGTTATTGGGTCCGTGAAGGCAGAAACAGGTGAAAAATGTTATGGGCGGAACAAGGGAAATGGAAAAGAGGTGAATAGGTACTTTGGTTCTGTCTTCATAAGGGAGACACAGACCAATTTCTCAGATGTACTAGAGGACAGCAGGATCTTGGGAGACAGAGGAACTGAAGGATATTTGCAATGGGCTGGAGAAATAGTATTGTTAGGTAGACTGATGGACTGAAGGCTGATAACTCTCCAGGGCCTGGATGGTCTGTATCCAGGGTACTCATAGAGGTGGATGCATAGTGATCATTTTCCAATGTTCTATAGATTCGGGATCAGCTCCTGTGGATTGGAGGATAGTAATGTTATCCCACTTTTCAAGAAAGGTGCAAGAGAGAAAGTGGGGAATTACAGACAGTTAGCTAACTTCGTTGGGAGGGCAGATGCTGGAGTCATTATTAAAGAGGTATTAATTACTCGGGGGAGCAGTTGGATAGGAGTAAATGATTGGTCCAAGTCAGCATGGATTTATGATGGGGAAATCCGGGTGATTAATCTTCTGGAAGTTTTTTGAGGGATGTGACAAGTAAATGGATGAACGATTAGTTCCACAAGTGGATGTAGTCGTATTGGGCTTTCAGAAAACCTTGATAAGGTCCACACAGAGATTAGTGTGGCAAAATTAGGCACATGGTTACTAGGCAGGTTTATTAGACTGGATAGAGAATTGGGTGGCCAGACAGGAAACAAAGAGTAGGAATACAACGGGTCCCTTTCAGAATGGCAGGCAGTGCTAGTGAGGTACCTACCGCAAGGCTCGGTTCTGAGGACCGCAACTATTTACAATTTATATTAACAATTTAGATTGTAAATTAGATTAGTTAACACTAGCAAAATTTGCAGATGAAACAAAGCTGGCTTGCAGATTTGGTGCACAGCGAGAGATGCTCGGAGGTTGCAGGTGACTTGGACTGGTTGATGTGAGTTTGGCAGAACGCAGGTAGATGCACGTATGATGTAGACTAAATGTGTAGGTTATCCACTTTGCAGCACGCACAGGAGGCAGATCTATTATCTCAATGGTGTCAGATTGGAAAAACAAGGGGGAAAATACACAAACCTCGCTGTGAAGTTGTAGCAGCCCTGGTGGATTGAGATTTGGACACCAGTGTTCACTCCAGCTCAAGCAAAACCGTAGTCACTGGGAAAGGTCTGCACCATTACCACGTCAGAGGTTTATACTATATATATATTTTTGTGTTAACTAACAACATGACAGTTCAGACCTCTAAGGTTATGATGACATAATGAATATTGTAGATGTGTGACCACACCACAACCAAAGGTTCAATGGGTATGCCATAAACTTAATTTGAGACCCGGACACTCCGGTATACTCTGCAAGACGAAGTCATGAACATAAAGGATCTATTTTTTTGTAGCTGTACCCATCCTATCCAGTCGTAGTTAGACACGATTGGGCCCATTGCACTGAACCCAGTGTCCAAGAGGATAACACCTTAGTATTTGAATAAGACGAGGACCAGGAATGTAGCTGGAGCCCACCGGCGGACACAGCGTCAGCAGAACATACCATCGCACATCTCTGTGAGTAACTTGGCCTGGGAAATTTTAACGTTGAAGATACCCTTCATAATCTGGTTATCAGAGGTCGCGACCCGACAGCGTGGTGTCCCGACCCCAGTGGGAAGTTATGATCAGAAGGCACTGCTGGCACATATATATACCATCTCTCTTGAAATATAGCTTGAGAGGAACACCAAGACATCTGTTATACGTACCGCGTGTTCTTTTTTGACGCATCTATATAGGACTTGTAACAAAGGACATTATTCATTCCTACAGAATCATATGAATCATAGAAAATTAGGTGCAGGGAGTTGGCCATTCGGCTAACGAGCCTGCACCGCCATTTCAATATGATCACGGCTGATCATCCACTCACTGGTATCCCCGTAGTTCCTGCCTTCTCTCACATCCCCTGATCCTTTAGCCACATGGGCCACATCCTAAAACTCCCTCTTATATTATAGCCAGTATGAAACTGCGCCTCAAATACCTTCTGTGGCAGAGTATTCCACTCTCACCACTCTCGTGTGAAAAAAAGATCTTGAATACTAGGAGATGCACTGTTACCTTGGTACTATCTCTTCAGGCGCTGTGATTACATCCACCGTCTAACATGACAGTCCATGCCCAGGAAGTGTCTTCTCTATAGTATGCAAACCAACAACTTGATTCACTCATGTCAGAGGGATTGTTCTCCCCAGTCACGGGGTAACCTGCAAGATTTAGTGTTTGGGAACAGCCATAGAAGGCTGTGTTGTCGTCCGCCAGAATGGGAGGACCAAGGCTGTGTAGGCCAGTCAGGGCATGTATCAAGCCTGGCTGGTTTTCAAGCCAAGCACCGACTAATGAGGGCAAAATGGAAGAAAGGGACATAACGAACATTCCTCCTAGTGTAGCGAGAATGAATTCATCGTCACTGCCCTGATAATGGCCACCTTGCCAGATAATCCCTGCACTGTTTGATTGAGGTATAGATGCAAATAATCGATATTTGGTGTTCCATCAATGCATAATGTCATTAAATCTTTGTAGAATCCAACATTATTGTGTTGTCTTTGATTTTACATGATGCTACACCAGCATTTTACTTCGGAGTCACGATGAGTGGACTTTGTGAACGGACCCCGCCAGCAGCATGCGCGACATTCCGTCGCTCGCATGTTGCTCGACAAGCTGGGGGGGGGAGATGTGCACTCTCTCCACAAGCTCCTTCATAAGGACCGGCAGGTAAGTACTTTACCTTACTCCACAGGATGGACAAAGGAGAACGGACGGCGACGCTCTCCAGGTGTAGCCGTGGTGCATCGACCAGCCAGCAGGCCTTTGTCACGGGAGCTGCAAGCACCACCGGCAGCTTCAGGGACATTATGTGGGGTAAGATTGCTGGAAGTCGGGCACTCCCGTTACACCAGCGCTTCCCCGAACTCAACACCTGAATGGTTCACAGCACGGAGCTGGAGATGCTGTTCCAGGATTAGAAGCCCCCATCAGGAAAAAAAGGGGGGCAAACAGGTATGTGGGAAGGAGCCTCACTCGTCACCAGAGAACTCACCCCGAGTTCCAGGACAGACCCTCGGGGCCTGGGCGGGGGACAGGTCCACTGCTGGGGAGCCTGCAGCTGCGCACCACCACGTAAACTGCCGGGGATATCTGCCGTAGAGCAGTCTGGCAGAACTGCTTGCTTGCGTTTTCGAGGCAGGGGGCCTGCAGGAGCAGGTGCTGCTGGCAAAACACCCTGGCAGGCTGCGGTCAAAGGGCGTAGGGTAGCTGCAGTAGACGGCGCGGGTCAGCTTAGCTCTGGGCGATTGCGGCCGACCATGTGACTCCTTGCACAGAATAGTGGCGCGACAATGGAAGGTAAGCCTGCACGGACTCGGGGAGCCAGGTTCCGGGGGCGGGGCGCCGATTAAACTCTACCTGCCTTCGTACCAGACATGTGGGGGCGCTACAGTCTTCAATCAGCACAGACTAGCAGAGAGTCCGTGCGGGACGGGGGGTCCGGTTTTATGAGCCTACATCGGGCGGTTAGGCCACGACGACTGCCATTTGGGAACATAGACAGCACCTTATGGAGGTGTGGTACGATGGTGGAAAGCCCCCGTGAATCGCAGGCCTGGGGAAGTCGGCTTGTCCGCTGCACATAGCAGGACATGGTCGCATTGAGCGGTTTGGAGCTCTTAGTGGAAGCAAAACTCCCTACAGGGGACAGGGAGGGGATGAACGGGGACTCGCGGGCATCTACAAGCCGCGGCCAGGAGTCACTCAACCTCTCGGTCTTCACAGCAGAAGTGCCAGCAGTTTTGGGGGTTTTTTTTTATGCCTCCGGCCGCTGTATTTGAAGATGACCCGGACTGCCAGAGCCGCTGAGCCCGAGCACGAGGGAGGATATGCTTGCGACGTGGTGGGCAAGGTTTGCACGCATCACAAACTGGGGAACCCCTGCACCACAAAATGGCGGGCACCATTGATTACCATGACCACTCACCAACTCCAGGGTCTGGTATCAATGACACAATGGACGAAATAAAACACCCGAGGGAGAACTGCATCAACCTCAGTGTTCCTGGTCAATGTCAGATCTGGGGACATTTGAGCACGGCCACCAGGATGCAGGATGTTCCGCCTCCAGCGTATCTTAAAGGTCCACTCAACGGGCAAATCGGCGTTTGCTAGGACCCTTGATGGGGACAAGTGTCCAGTGAGCAACAAGATGCCATGGCACTCTTAAGCAACGCCCAATCATGAGATCAACTGCTGCGGTAAAGAGCTCCATTAAAGCCCACACTCAACCCCAAATTTGCAGGGATTGTGCGTCATCTACCGCTCCACCGCTCATCAACTGTTTTGGAGATCTGTCCAAACAATGTGAAGGAAACTAGACGAGGAGGCCAAAACAGCGGGCTATGAAACCTCCTTTGACTCGACCTCACCCATACCACGACAACAATAATACACAACTGGAAACCGCGGGCAGCCGGATTAGCCGCAAAGGGCCTTATCCTCCACTTCCCAACCACAGCAGCCTTTTATTAGGGCAAGGCCAACAGCGGCCAGCATGACAGATCGCATGGCGCCATCCGACCACCTCCTACAAGTCCACCCAAAACGGGACTTATGCAGGACCCAGCCGTTAACCATGGAGGGTAGGGGCCTGGTTCCCTCTCTAGACAGTAGCATCCCTTCTGCACATAACTTGGTGGACGATTGTGGGCCTTCCTTTTGGGGGAATTTGGGACTATCAACCACTGACGAGTTTATTTCTTCAAAGTGTTCAAGGTTATGTCATTTGAATTCATCGATGGTAAAAAATCCCCATACCAGCATTCGCCTCATCGGAAATTTTTACTCTCCCAAAAAGAGGTTGACAGCAGGCACATGCCGAAAGATTTTTCGGCTAGCAGCAAAAGGGGTGATTGGAAAACAACGCACGAACCCCTTGAGTTTGTGTCCAAACTATCTTTCACCCAAAATCATAAAAAAAATGAGAGATGTCGCAATTATTATAGACCTGATGAGTTGAACAATTTTGCACAATTATACCACTTAAAATGGATACCTTAGAAACAGCCAAGCAGATGCTTTTACCCGGGGTACTTTATTGACTTGCATCAATTTAAAGATGAATACTATTACAGTGCCATCACTGAATCTCACAGTGGAAGAAAGTTTCTGAATTGTCTGGGAAGGAAACAGTTGTGGGAGGAATTAAAGCAATTGCCCAATGCGTCTCACACACGGACACCCAGACAATTTACAAAATTAGTGAAACCTATATTGGCTCTCCTTCGACACAAAATTACATAGTCATGGAATACTTAGATGATATCCTAATAGTGGGTTCAGACCCTCAAATGGTCTACCACGGGCAGTTGACAGGCAACTAAAAGCCTTTATTCGAGAAGCTAGATTGGTAATCTACATCCAGACAATGTCAAAATGCACCCATTCGGGACTATGGAGATTAATTTGGGGTTCACACTAGACACAACTTAATGATTGATCACCATCCCATCCCAAAACAAAGCTATCGCTATAAAGAAGCGTGCCACAGTCTTGCTTGCCGCCAGTGGTATCCCGGACCATCGGCAATGGCAAACTGTATTAGGGAAATGGTTGCTAACAATTCTAAGCTGCAACAATTCAGGCCGTTACATTACCAAACCATATACAAGAACAATAGATCGCCAGCATTAAAAGCAAATGCTGGGCTCTTTGTTCGTACCATTCCGATTACTCACAAAGGCTAGAGCCGAGATTCATATGGTGGATTGGACAATATTAGCGACGTGTCGCAAGACACCATACATAATATAGCAACCCATCGTCGGGCTACAGCAGACTGACAGCAAGAGAACAAAGGATGGCGGATCTTGCAAATGACCACCATGTCCAGTTGTGGTGGCAAGTGAGGGACGATCTTGAGTCTACCCGTCCTTTCAGTCACTCGGGAATAAAATTATATAGATCGATGTTAGGGGCTTTCCTGGAATGCGGGATTACTGGATTAATCAGGGACGTACATGTACGCCTCCCCTAATAGATAAACAGCCAAACGCAAAGTGGTGGCTTATATCATTTATATGGGTGATATCAGGGACGCTATATCTTGTGATGAATTGGCAAAACAAGTTTGGCACCTGGTGCATCGAAGAGAGAAATATTTGGATTACTGCGACCATTTTTGCCAGGGAAGCTTAATACAGTGGCAGGAACACAAGGCACGAGTATTCAACTCGAGTGGATGTTGAACCCCCAATTTTTGGAGACATTATAGACTCCACTTAGGGACACCTGATATTGACCTTTTTGCGTCCAGGTTGAACCAATCGGATACCAAGTATGCTGTCGTGGGAACATGACCATGGGGCAAATAACGCATGGATGTGTTTTCTATCAATTGGGGAAATGAGTTTTGCTACCACATTTCCCCCATTCGGCCTCATCAGTCGGGTTTGCAGAAATTAAACTGGACTCTGCAACCTGGCCTTTTTGATCATTCACCGACTGGCCTACGGCAGACCATGGTTACCCCGATGTCGTTGAATTTTGAAACGACCATGGCTTTTCGATTGGGGAAACAACCCAACTTAATTACACACCCATATCGGGGCAGTCACCCATGCCATGGTCCACACTAAACCTGTGGCCTGAGGTTCTAAAAGACACTCATCAAGGCGGGCATTCCAACACCCACGAGCCATGGAACTCATCTCATGCATCATCGAAGTGAAATCAACCCGGAGGCAAGTACTAAACCAGTCAGGATGTGAGGGAGGACTCATTTCTGCTCTCGATAACACACGATCTTCAACACGACAAGATACCTGATGTCTGGAATTCCTAGATGGATTCATTTTGATGTGGCCTTGAGCTTACAGTGCCATCCACAAGCGCAAGGAGGGGAATATCTCTCCATACCTGGACTTTAGTGTATAGGCTCAACCACATAAAACATTTCCTGCGGTGTACACTAAATTCATGAGGCGGAAGTGTTTAACACCAACCCTCCATGGACAGGATAACTTACACTGGGATGTAGGGATAATTCTGACCCTACTGAGGAGCTGGTCTCCAATGACAAGTTAAGCTCAAACAGCTCACCTCAAATTGTGACTGTGAATGCACTGACTACAGACCCAACGAGCTGGCATTACAAAAGCTGCGGCTGGATCGCATGTCTCCACCTAATTCAAAATGAATTTCTTTGTCAGGGACTTATTGAAGACAGCACAGGCCAGGGGCTCATGGGTTGCTGTTGGAGTTCGGCATTACTACTGCATGCACCCTCGGCATAGTACCATCTCAACACTACATTCGAATTTCAAGAACTTCAGAAGAAGGAGCAGGGTCCATCATCAGCATCAAACCTCCGCATCCACCTTTGAAGTATCAGACTATTGGCCAGGTTGCCTAGTGCTTGTTTGTGTCTCAGATTCTTCTCGTAT
>CM069160.1:25655422-25847911 GCA_035221665.1 Okamejei kenojei | reverse complement strand
GCGATGTTCATGGATCGGCCAATGGTCACCTGAACAATATCATGCCCACGGTCTATTTCCCAGGCTTTAATAAGAACATGTGTGGTTGAGAGTTGTTCCTCCCACAAAAGAATTCCCCAACCAGAAGCATTGGATGATACCAGGAGGTCCACAATTTTATGAGGATCGGATCTCGGACATTCAAGTCTGCCGACGCAGATTCATAGAATAAGTCCAGATACAACCTCTGTAAGGCAATCAAAAGGCTAAAAGGGACTTTGGCTCTAAATTGGTAGATATTCGGCAGCTGTGGCAGGGCTTGCATGCCATCAGTTCCTACAAGGCAAAATCAAGTGGCAGCTCAAACGACAGTGAGGCTTCACTCCCGGACGAGCTTAATGTGTTCTACACATGCTTCAACAGGGTGAACTCTGATGCGCTTTCCCGTAACTCATGACGGCATTGCAATCTCTATTGCCGATGTCGGAAGATCCTTCAGGAGGGTTAACCCTCGGAAAGCATCTGAACCTGATGGTGTACATGGTTGCATTCTCAAAACACGTGTGGACCAACTGGCGGGAGATTTTGTGGACATCTTCAACCTCTCATTACTGAGGTCTGAGGTTCCCACCTGCTTTAAAAGGGCAGTCGTAAGAGCAAGATGATAGAACAATTCATGTGTTTCAATGACCACTGACTGGTGGTACTAAGGTCCATGGTGAAGAAGTGCTTTGAGACGTTGATTATGCTTCATATCAAGTCCTTTGCAAGAACATGGACCAATTGCAATTTGCGCACCACCACAATATATCAATGTGGGATGTGATTTTGTTTGCTCTTCTATTTTCCTTTTGAGGTAGAGGTTTTGAGTTTTGTAATATGTTTAACACCGCCTAGAAGGTAGGTGAAGAATAAGCATGGATATATTGGTACATGTTGGTGTGGACAGGAATGTGGAGTTTAGGTTACAATAAGTCATGATCTTATTCAATGGCAGTTCAGGCTTCCGGTTGGAATATAAATCCTGCTCTTAATGTCTGTATTTGCATGTATTTCCTTGTGTATGTGAACATAAAGAAATGCTTCCATTTGTACACATTTGGTGCAATGTTATTGGGCAGGAATATTATAGTTCAGCAACAATTTTTTCTTCTACAGAAAAACTGTCAAATGTTTCGATATTGGCAGACAACAGATTCTTGGGATTCCTCGTCAATCTCAGATGTGACGTCACTGGAGATCCTACTGAGTATCAATGGTGGAAAGATGGAGGGAAAATTTCCCAGCATCACGAACTTACAGAAGAGAACAGGACACTTGTTATCAAACGTAGTTTGGTCAGCGACTGTGGAACGTATACCTGTATCGCCAAAAATCCCATCAGCTCCATCAAGCAAGATTATAATTTAACTTTCATGGGTAAGCTCTCTTATAATTATTCTTGGGATAACTCTTTGTGATCACTTTCTATTGGTGGGCTATGAATGCAACCTGTGTAAATCAGCCACCATAATAAGACAGACATGCAGCCTGAGTTAATATAGTTTCACATGAAATCTCCTTAAAGGCTCTACAGATCGAAGGGAATGCCCTTTTGGACAGTTAGTACATTTAGTTTTATTTATATACACGTTAATCTCATTCTACCTTTCCCACAGCCCTCCAAATTTTCTTTCCTTTGGATTTTCATCAAGTACCTGTGAACTAATACAATTAGTTTAGTTTGAAGATACGGGGCGGGGAGGAAAACAGTAGCGCTTGCCCCACGAGTATGCACCGACCAGTGATCCCCTGCCACATAACACTATCGCACTACTCACACACAACTCTAGGGGGACAATCTACACTAATACAAAACCAATGAACCCATAATCCTGTCGTCTTTGGAGTTGTGGGAGGCTAAACCCGAAGTATCTCAGGAGGAAAACTCCCGTGGTTATTCGGGGGAGAAAGCACACAAATCCGTGCGGAACAGCACCGCTAGTCAGGATCGAACTCCGGGTCTCTGCGTCGACTGTAAGCAGAAACTCTGCCGCTGCGCAACAGTGCCGCCATTGCAATGTCCGACCCCTCTGAACCCCTGACAGAGGAATATGTAGATTACACAATCTGCAATGCTGTCACACATAAAATAACGTCCTCTAAGGCATTTCTGTTCTTTTAGTCGTCACACTCATTCTTTGATCTGGTTCTCCAATGCTGTAAACATTTGGGAATAGTCTCTCTTTATCTTAGTGTCTACTGTAACCCTTTATGATTTTGTTTATTTTTGGAGACTCTATTTGCGGAATTCCACTTTGTCCTAAAACAACTCGCTAGCTTCTCCAGTCATTTCCATACGATTGAATGCACCCCATCCCTAAATAATGTTATTAAATTTCCTCTTCGCCACTTTTCCAAGCCAATCTTTACTATTTGATACCCAGGACAGCGGATTTGTATATTAGGAATTTTAGCTTTGATTTTTTTTTTAATGTTTATGTCAGACATCCCACGAATGCTTTTAACCACTTTCTCTCTCGTTCTGTGTATACACTTTTAGAAATGTTCCCTTTAATTTCTACCTCATCACCATTCTTCCAACTCTTGCATCATATCTTGATCAGCAGATAATTGTATTAGGTGCTTAAAAACACGTTGGTGGCATTCGGTGAGCCGTAGCAGTATTGTTTCTTACATCAATGTCTTACAGAGCCAGCAGCCCCGAGTTTCGACTCCTGACTTACTGGTATGACTTGTCTGTACAGAGCTCTCTGGATTAACTTTCTCTCACTGTGATCTTATATGATTTCTCAGTGCTCTCCATTTCCACCCACAACGGCACTAGATTTGCGGGTGTTGTAGGTCGCTATAACTATGTCACCTAGCAATGTGTTCAGGTGTTCAGGTGATGTTGGTCGACGTGGATTCGGTGGGCTAAAGAGCCCTGTTTCTTTAAACACTGCATCTCTAAACTCTAAAAATTATTCTATTTCTCTGACTCTTGCACTATCTTGTGTTCCCAAGCACCCAACCATCAGTGACCACCATGTATGAACCATTCATACCCACCAACAAAACTTTTTAATCACTACATATGTTGCAACATCCTTATCCAGAAACAGCTTTCTCTCCTCCAATGTATTTATTACGTCCACATCATGTAAACGCAACATCTAATTACCCTCCTCTGGCATAAGAATAGGAGAAATGAAATGACAATAGTGAAAGGAATGAAGTAGCAACAAGAATCGTCCACCATTTGAGAAAATTTGCCTTTGGGTTCTTTTTAGGAATGGCCAGAAAGATTTGTTCTATAGGACCATAGAACTGTACAAGCTCCAGGCACTTTGAACCACTAGTCTGTGCTGCCCATTGATGCCAAGACCAACTCTGCCTACACAATCTATATCCCTCCATTCCTTGCATATATATATATGCCTATCCAAAGTCTCTCAAATAATACAATCATATCTGCTTCATATCATCCCTGGTAGTGCATCCAGGCACCCACCAGCCTCTGTAAAACAAACTCTTGCCTCACACATTTTCTTTAAACCTTTACCTTCAATCTATGTTCTTTAGTATTTGATTTTTCCAACCTGAGAAAAAGGTTCTGACTCGCTACCTGATCTAAGCTTCTTATCTATATAATTAAAAATCTGATCTTCAACTACTTCCTGTTTGCACTGCTTATTGATTTTAGAAAAAACGCTGACCACTTTCGACATCTTACCTCAGTCACCCTCCAATGCGCAGGACATGAGGATTATTCCACATCTGTTTGAAAAATAAAAGACTTATTAATCTCTCGTTTAACAACAAGTTGAGTTGTTCTCGCTCATGTCAAATCACGCCATGAGTCAATGCACCCTTCATGTGGGAGTGGAGAGGCGGACCTATATAACACGGCAAGTTAGTGTGGCGATGTTGCCTCAGCTTATATGACCAAAGATGGAGAGAGGGGAGAGCGGTTCACTGCTCTCTGTCTGAGCTTTGAATTATACTGAACCACATGTCTACTAAAAATGAGTGGTTTTACTGACGCTTAATGTGGTTTAGAAAATATAGTTTGAAAATGTCAAAAGTGTTTTTGGTTTGAAAAAGCAAAAGTGTTTTATTTATTCTATGAAATAGCTAAATATATGACGGTTTTTGGTTTTGAAAATTGACTTAAAAGCTGCGGAGATTTTGGTTTGAAAAATGCCACATATGATATGTAAGGTTGTTAGGTTATGAAATGCAGAAAAAAGGTTTTCCGGGTTTGAAAATGCAGAAGGCAGCGTCTCTTCGGTTTTGAGAAATGCAAAGCGGTGGTTACGAATGTTTGAACAATGCAAATGGGGGTGTTGCAATTATGACAAAAGCGCATGAGAAAAAATGCACTTGGTTTGGGTGGCCTATGTCCACCCCCCGCAACTCCTGCCTGCATTACCAAAGGAATTATCATAGAGAATAAAGCGTGAGTCAAACTGCCAGGCCCAAACCAGCTGTGAGGTGAGTTAGATGCAGCATACCCGGCTTGAGTGACTGAGCCGCTCAGCCCCAATAATTCCATTACGGCCCACAACATTGTGTCAACCATACAATAGAGCTCCACCATCTGTGCGATTATAATAGGTACCTCTCGTTAGAAAGTGAAACACAACACAATACTTAGATCGCTTCCACGAACCGCCCCTCCCCCCGCACTGGCCACAATATTGGGAGCAGGTGGAAATATTCGCGCTTGGACGGGAACCAGCCCTCCTCGTGTTCGACCGATCTGGGATAAAGGCGTCCCCAACTTAACAGCTCTAGTAATTTAATAAGATTCTACAAGGTCTACTACCACATATCTCTGGCCGTCTCCAGAGAAGAACATCAGATTGAGCGGCTTGGCAGATTTGTGCAACTTCTCCATGTTAAATCACGGCAGGACTTTTTCCTAATTTGTTATTGTGGGTTTTGGAAAGGAACTCCTGGATTCATCTGCTAGATGCACAGCAGCCACTATAATGCTCTATCTTCAAGATCTGACCATCCCAACATCAGGAGACGAGCAAGCCCTGTGAAGAATAGTGGCAGCAGGTGACGCACGATGGGGGAGAGTCTGCTTTCCCACATTTACATCCAACTTTACAGCGCTCCACAGACTTCGGGTTCAATCCTAACTAGGGTTGGCTGTCTATATTGGGGTTTGTCCATTCTCCCCTATGACCGTGTGGGTTTCGTTTTCTCCGAAGATCTCCACCACTCCAATGAAGTGTTGGCTTTGTAAAGTTAATTGGTTGGTGTAAAATGTAAATTGTCTTGGTGTGTGTAGGATAGTGCTTAATGTTGCAGTGGAATCCAATGGTCGGTGTGGAATTGGCACGCCGGCCAAAGTGCCCTGTTTCCGCGATGTATCTCAAAAATTTAATAACTAACGGTGACATTGGAAAGCATTTGACTGGAGACCTGTAGGGAAGAATGAAAATCATCCATTATTAGTGGCACAGCGGACTAAGTGTTTTACATCCTCCCTTGATGAGGTTGGGTGAAAAATTTTTAAGTTGGTGCTGCTCTGGAAGTCACACGTGTTGTCAAAATTAACATGAGTGGTACAGTTTGGTTGTAGGGGGCCACAATTGTCAGTTTTTACAGTTGCTATCCTGGTAATTGTTTGAATTTTATTTTTCATTCCAGGTCTCACCGAGGAAGGGCAGTATTATTGTTATTGTGTGGGTTGCAGGACTGGTGATTTCTCCCGGGTCTCTTCTTACAATTCTGATGCATACCAAACCTGAGAAGAAATACACTAGGGAGGGGTATCTGTCATCGGTATGAATTTGCTCCTGTATAAACATAGGCACATCTGAGGTTAACTGTGAATATTAACAAAAGCCCAAGTAATATTGCTATCAATACACTTTTATACACCATACTGGTTATCACCCCCCCCCCCACCACCCCCGCTATTTTCACTCCCTTAACTTGTGGATTACAATTGTCCATTGTTTGTTGCTGTTGTGAAGTTGGTGGCCTCAACAGACCTGACCACAGACTACTTAGACAGATCTCTGTCATGTCTCGAAAGTGTCTTTTTGGATAAAATTATTTAAGACTGAGAATAGACATAAAATGCTGGAGTAACTTTAGCGAGACAGACAGCATCTCTGGAAAGAAGGAATGGGGTGGAATTTCATGGTCGAGACTCTCTTTCTTGGACCAATAACGGTCACCCATTCTCTCCAGAGGGATGCTGCCTCGTATGCTGTGTTATCCAGCATTTTGGGTCTATCTTCGGTTTAGACCAGCATCTGCAGTTCACATTCCTTACACTATTTTAACGACGGAGAATCTATCAGCTCTATCAGCTCCAATTGTCTTGGTTCCTTTGCCATTGGAATCTAGTTCATTGATTTGTGAAGGACCATGTGCTTCTTGCGCGTGCAACTACTCATGCTTCACGTTACAAGGAAACACAGCACGCACAGGCCGAGTCACTTCGACGAGGAACACAAATTGTTGGTGCAACTAGGTCCGGGTATTAGGGCATTCATCTTCCCTGGATAGAAGGAATGGGTGACGTTTTCTGAATTGAGTTCCTTATTCAGACTGGGAGGGACGGCAGTGCTATGGAAGAGTATGGTGTGAAAAACGAGCATATCAAAGAGGACGAAGGTCAAGGCGAACTAATGACAGTATAGCCGTCATTGTTAGCTAGGGGAAGGTGACATACAAAAGCTCCTGCAAGATTAATTATATAATCAGGAGGACAGTGAGGCTGGTATGGACAGAACTAGGAAGGGGAGAGAAGGAAAGCAAGGAGCTTACTTGAAATTAGCCGAGGTAGTCAATATTACATTTGCTGTGTTGTAACCGCCTACCCAAATGAAAAATATGAGGTTCGCTGTGTGTCACTCTCGACAAGTGGAGGAGGCTCAGAACAGAAACGGTCATATTAGTGGAATGTAGGCTGGGAGGTTAAGTGATGCACCAGGAGCTCATGTGGCTTTGCTCTAACAGAAAGAGGTAGTATTAGTGATCATGTTATGAGTCATGCATTGTAGTTATGCCCATAGTTGTAGCATCTGCGGGTCCTGCTGCATTCCTTTAGATTTAAGTGGAAACGCATTCGAAGATGAAGTTGTATAATCATCATTATCTTTGTGTGAAGACCACTGTTATATGTACAGAATTACAATCGACATGGTGTTAAGAAGTGGCGATGTGAAACCACGCTCACTTTCTCTGGAAAAAAGAGTCCCTTCGGCCGACAAACGCTCCAATACTAGCGCTCATGAGCGCCCATCCCCGCCACTGGCATGCAATATGTGATTGGTGGAGAGGTGAATATTGCGTTGGGGGACCAGCCTCCGTGTAAACATGGGTGGGCTTGTCCCCACTTAGTCTAGTATTACATATAATGAACACTTAGTATGTATTAATTAATATCCGGGTGGTGGTTAACGTGTACTGTGTGGGTTGTGTTAGTTGTGTATGGAGTGTGTGGTAGTGTGTCGATGTGACGGCAGCAGGCCGCGCCCCCTACCACCACCCCCCCCCCCCCCCGTTGAGGGGGACTGGACCCAAAGGGTCCCACTTGGTCTAGTAACTATTAAAAGTCGGATCTTGTATGTTGTGTTTATTTGTGTGTGTGTCTGTGTATAATCACATCTTCGCGAAAAAATGACGTGGTAACAGTAACATTTTTACATATTCCGGTAGACATTTTTCCGTGGAGGCCAAAATCTACTTACCTGAAAATTTCATGATCTATTTCTCGACTTATACTGAAAATGTTTAAAAATATAACAAAACTTTGAATTTAAAAACGACTGTCTTTCGCTGATGACGTCACAATGGGTCTGCTCCGCACACCGTTCTTCCACGCGCTGCGAGTGACGAAACCCCCGACCTCTCAGCTCCTCGGTTGGGCCCCTCTCCGTCCCCCCAGCCTCTCTCTCAATAGACAAAGACATAGGTGCATGATAGGCAGAAGCCAGCACCGCCAGTCTTATGATTCATGGCTGATCATCCACAATCAGTACCCCTTTTCCTGCCTTCCACCCCATAATCCCTTTACTTCCCACTATCTTTAAGATCCCTATCTAGCTCTCTCTTGGGTGAAAAAAAATATCCAAGAACCGGCCTCCACTGAGGCAGAGAATTCCACAGACTCACCACTTCTCGAGTGAAAAAGTATTTCCTCGTCTCCCTTCTAAATTGCCAACCCCTTATTCATCTGAATGTTCTAAATGGCTCACCCTCCCTCTCCCCCCACCCCACCCCTGGCCTCTCTCTCTCCTCTCTCTCTCTCTCTCTCTCCTCCCCCCCCCCCCCCCGTCCTCTCTCTCTCCTCCCCCCCGGCCTCTCTCTCTCTCTCCCCCCCTGCCGCGCCACTCTCTCTCCCCCCGGCCTCTCTCTTTTCCTCCCCTGAACCTCTCTCTCTCCCCCACGACCTCTCCCCCCCCCCCTGTACTCTCTATCTCTCCCTCCCCCCACCTGCCCTCTCTCCTTTCTATCTCTCTCCCTCCCCCCCCCGGCCTCTCTCTCCCCCACCCCGGCCTCTTTCCTCTCTCTCTCCCCCCTCCGCCGCCTCGTCCCTCTCTCCCCCAGCCTCTCACTTCACCCCCACCCACGGCCCTCTCTCCACACAACCCGGCCTCTCTCCTCCACACCCCCGGCCCTCTCTTCTCTCCCCCCCCCTCCATCCCCCGACCATCTCTTACCCCCCCCCCACCCCCCCCCCCCTCCCCAATTCAAAAGACGGCGCCGGAGATTAAGTCAGGCCCTGGACTGAAGCCGCTGAACTCGCAGTCCTTTGGTCTCTGGCCGCCCGCTCGCAGGTTCCACAAACATCGAGGTCACGTATGATATACAGAGGTGATTTAACGCATATATATAGACATGTTCCCTTTTCCACTGGATGCCTATCTGCCAATTTCACACCTTTGCTAATCAACCAACAGATAAGGGATTGGCCAAGTTATGGAATTTAGCAATGTTACAACATTTTGAGATTTAAAAAATCTGCAATTTATCCCATCAGATAAAGCATAAAAAAAAGTTTAATTTGACACCTAATTCACTTTCATATCTTCAGTATTAAAAAAAGTTATGGGTACACAAAATGCTGGAGAAACTCAGCGGGTGCAGCAGCATCTATGGAGCGAAGGAGATGGGCAACATTTCGGGCCGAAACCCTTCTTCAGGCTTTATGGCCATTTTCATGCTGAAATTAGCATCTTGTTCCCTATTGCTTTTCCATTGACTTAACTCAAAAGCTGTGATCGAGGACAGTCAAAAGCTCATAACTTTCTTAAAATTAAGAGAACTGAATGACATTTTCAGTTGTTATAGATTGAGGCATTCTGAAACAAATATGAAACAATCTTACTTGGATGAGCTGAAATTAAAGCATATAATTAGTTAGTTACCTAATTGTAGCTAATTACAAAATTCAATTACTAGATCTAAACTTCTATCGATTTCTTAAGAAAAGCCTAAGTGTCCAAATAACATTCACACAAGAATTCACAATATAACATGATTTTAAAATCTCATTGTCATGAATTTATAGGCCAAATGGAAGGAATTTAAAGTTTAATTCCCGTAAATTAATGGGCATTTAAATCATCTTGTAAGTAGGTTTTTGTGGAACGCGATCGATTGGAACGTTGCATTTGTGGTGAATTTGAATTGAATGAACTTGCCCCGTATCGGCAGGAAAAATACTGCCGGTTTGTATGGGGCCAAAATCACATTTTTGCCAAGGAAATTTTGATTAAAGTCATCCTAAGAAACAAGTTTATATGTAAAATAAACGACTTACATTTTGTTTTGTCCCCTACGTGAGATCCGTCCCATTGTAGGCATTGAGTGCGTTAGAAGTAGCTTTTTATTTTACTCCAGCGATTAAATTGTCCCACGATTTAAAAAAAAACTTCAGAGAACAGAAGTCAGAATGATTTTTCTGCAGCAGCTTAACAGCCTGGGGAAGTTCGCTCCGACCGGTAAGAGAAAACGGCAATTTAATCCCGCCCCCCGCCCCCCCCAAAGGCGCCAAAGTTGCGCACACAGCCAGTAGCAGAACTGCAGCGCCGCTGAAGGTAAGTATTGTAACATCACTATGAAATGTAACATCATTTCCAGAAGTAACCAGAGGGTAATTTTGTCTAGCCCTGGGCTTTGCACTCACTGCGGGTAAGTTATCAGAACTTCTGTCAGTACAGCGCTCTGACGTCTTGGCCCAGTTCTGAGCTGGCTTGGTTACCTAGTGCTTAGAACACAATATACCAGCACCCTAATCAATCTTGTGTTCATCTGTTAATATTTTGGCCATTCGATGGATGCAGCAAATCGTTCCTGTCAAGCCGTTATAATAGATGCCACAAGGTGGTATGGTGGTGCATCAGATGGTGTTTCTGTTATCTTCAGTAATGGTTTTGAGTTTGTGTCCTGCCTTTCGGAAGTGTGTACATTCTCCTTGTGACCTTGTGGGTTTCCCCTGGATGCTTCTCTTTTCCCTTGGCAGGTTATGTGACTGCTGTAAATTACTGTTAATGTTAACAAACGACAGAAAAAATCAAAAACAAAAGGGAAAAATGCCACAGGGAAAATAAAAAAGGGGAAAAACATGGGTTTGACCCCTAGGAGCGAGCATCGGTCTCCTTTTGTGTCATAATAAATGTGCATGTATTTTGAACAATTCATGTTCTTGGATTTCTCCACAGCATATCTTAGAAGTACATTTCATTTCTTCGGCCTGGCTTTCTGCAAAGCACTGTTTGATGTTGCCACCTTCTTCATCCTTTGTCATTTATTATCAATTGGAGGTACGTGCACACATTTTCTTTTCCGGCATGAAAATGATCATTGTATTACTCCGCAGGATGGTTGGATTGGAATGAGTATCTTAATAGGCATCTCAGTAGCTCAAACAATGACCGTTTAACTGCATTTGGCCAGTACGTACTGGAGTTTAGAAGGATGAGGGGAACCTCATTGAAATTTACCGAATAGTGAAATGCTTGGATAGAGTGGATGTGGAGACGATGTTTCCACTAGTGGGAGAGCCTAGGACTCTCATAGCCTCATAATTAAAGGACATTCCTTTAGGAAGGAGATGCAGAGGAATGTCTTTTGTCAGAGGTTGGTGAATCTGTGGAATTCTTTCAGAAGGCTATGGAGGCCAAGTTAATGGAAAATTCTAAGGCAGAGATAGATAGATTCTTGATTGGTACGGGTGTCAGAGGTTACGGGGAGAAGGCAGGAGGATGGGTTTAGGAGGGAGAGATAAATCAGCCATAATTCAATGGCAGAGTAAATGGTGGGCCGAATGGTCTAATTCTGCTCCTATCACTTATTGCCTAATGACCTTAAGTACATAATAAGCTGCTTTACCTGGACCATTAGCATTCTCAGAACCCACAACCCCAGCCAGGGGCAAGAAAAGCTGCTGGAGGTTTAAACGTTAATGGCTAAACACGACTGATTCCATTCAGAGCTGCTGGCCATTGAAAGAGCTAATAGTCAAATCAAAAATGGAGTAATTCTTCTACAAAAACATGGACTAGTAGAACAAAAGAATGGCTCGGTGCCAAGTCTGAATGACTTTGTAAATTATATGGAACACAATATGAAGGACTTTTCATGTCTTTTCAATAAAGGCATTAAAATGGCAGGCTGCAGTAATAACATGTGCTTCTTCAAGGCCATAAAGAAGCCAAGATTGAAAAAAATAGCTGACGCTCCAGAGATAAGTAATAACTTGTCATTGGAGGAGCTTGATTTGGACCCAGCTTTCCTATATTGTGAAAGGCTACAGAATTTTTCAGTCATGGCATATTCAGACTTGGCAGGAGTGTTTTACTGATAAGAAAATGTATAATTGTGCTAACTCGCCTTTGTTCTGTGAGTGGGAGCCGGAGAAGCACCGAGCAACGTTTGTGCTCATTGTATCTCGCCACTTCCGTTTGACGATTTAATTAAAGATTGCCATGGTCCACCTTCAACAGTTGTTGCATTGTTCGGTCCAATATTTTGAAATGAACTTCAGAAAGTCATTCACCAAACCACTCAACAGTTGCAACTCAGATTTGAAAATGTTTTATTAACGAGAATGAGAGTTGCCTCAACGGCAGTCCCGCACCACAGATGAGGTTGCCACTAACATTGACCTTTATAGGCGGTCTACATAGATTTATTAAAATGTTAAATTGTGGAATATTACAAAAACTAAAACTAAATTCCTGGTAGTTTACACAGTTAAGAGAAAATGTGTTTGAAATGTTCAAAATTTGCTGAGTGACAGGCAGATGGCAACTGCTCCTGACAAAACTATTCCTGTTTGGCACAGACATTGTGAGCCAAAGGGCTAGTTCCAGTGCTGCAGTGTTTTATGTCTTACGGTCTAAAATGGAAACTGAGCAGGTCAGGTAGAATCTGTGGAAGGAATAGACAGATGATGTTTTTGGTTGGGACCCTTCTTCAGACTCGACCGGATTCAAGTCTGAAGAAGGGTCAGAACCCAAACACAAAGTTCCTCCATTACTTTGTGTTTTTCTCAATATTCCAGCATCTGCTGTCCTTGGACTAATAGTGCTGCTAGTTATGTTGTTGTGGGTCCAAGAAAACTGCGTCCAGAAATGCAATTATAAGACACTGTTCAGGGCTCTCGCTTAACTTTTTTTCCCTGTTGCCAGCCGGGCAACCGTGACAGCTTTTTAGGTTGCCAAATGATGGTTTAGGTGGTCATTTAAGACGGTTTGCATGACGCGTGCGATAATGTGCTCGGATGAAGTGTGTAGTTACCAGTCAGAATTATGCTCAATGAAGCATTCACATATTATTTTCCAGAAGGAACTGCAGATGCTGGAAAATTGAAGGTAGACAAAAGCGCTGGAGAAACTCAGCAGGTGCAGCAGCATCTATGGAGCGAAGGAAATAGGCAACCCATCAGTCTGAAGAAGGGCTTCGTCCCGAAACGTTGCCAATTTCCTTCACTCCATAGATGCTGCCACATCCGCTGAGTTTCTCCAGCACTTTTGTCTACATTCACATATTATTTCTGCTTCAAATAACTCACAAACTAAACATATTCACCAATCAAGACATGATATATACCACAATGACATGCAGCAAAATTATAATACAATATCTCAACTCTTTTTACACATTGCAATTAATGCAATTTCTATTAGTTCTTTCCACTTCCGAACAAAAATGTGGTTGGATTATTCAGCAAATGATCAACCTGTGTCAATAAATCCTGGACCATGCACACTACAGATTGATGCAAGCATGTTTTCTGTGAAGGACTGAAAATTACCATGACATGGCCATAGCATGGTTTGTTATTGCTATTGGCACAGAAACACTTCGGCTTCCCACATAATTTATCCATTACAAAATATGCAGGTTGCAAGGAAATTTCTAAAGGCATTTTATGATAATAGCTGTTAAAACCGACTACACCCATCTGACAGGTTAAACATTACACTAACTGACAAGAGATGGCCAAAGGACATAACTGCAGCAAATGTTCTTTTGGTAATATGTTTAAAGGTTTCTAAACACATAATAACATTGGGAATTAAAACACATTTGATTGCATTCCGTTATCAAACATAATCAATGTTCGCTCTGAAGACCATGAATCACAATAGGCTCAGGGGGTGTGTGAATAGATGACGGCGGGGGGGGGGGGGTTGAGAAGGCAATCGGTGCGGAATGGATGGATTGAGGCAGGTGAATTAGTACGTGTTGGTTGGAGTATGTAAAATTGTGAGGGGAGAGCATGGGGGTTGTCAGTGGTGTTGAATGGGGGATCAGTATGGGATGGATGGGGGGGGAATCAGTACCGGATAAATGGGGGGGATCAGTACAGATGAATGAGGGTAGACAAAAATGCTGGAGAAATTCAGCGGGTGAGGCAGCATCTATGGAGTACAGGATGGATTGGGGGGGGGGGGGGGGGGTCAGCCCAGGATGAAGGGGGGGGGGGATCAGTACAGGATGAATGGCGTGGGGGCTCAGGACAGTGTGGATCGGACGGTCTGTGCAGGATGAAAGGGGGATCACTACAGGATGAATGAGGGGATCAGTATAGGATGAATGAGGGATCAGTACGGGATAAATGAGGGGATCAGTACAGGATGCATGAGGGGATCAGTGCAGGATGAATGGGAGAGCAGTAAAAGATGAATGGGAAGATCACTACAGGATGGATGGGGGGTTTGGTGCAGGGTAAATGGAAGGTGGGTCAGTACGGGATGAATGGGAGGATCAGTGCAGTATGAATGTGGGGGGAGAAGTGCAGGATGGATGGAAGGGGGGTCAGTACAGGATGAATTGGGGGACCAGTGTAGGATGGATGGGGGGGTGGCAGGAGAATCAATGCGAGGTGGGTAGGGTGAGAATAGATTGGGGGGGGGGGTAGATGGGGAGGGGAGCACAGGGGATGTCAGTGAGGACTGAATAAAGGAGGGAATGGGGATCAGTGCAGGATGGAGAGGAAGGGTCCGCAGATAAGAGGGGTGGAGGGGGGGTATGAGAGAGAGAGGGGGGGGGAAGGGGCAGAGGAGGTGGGGAGGAAGGAAGGTCGGCGCTCCTTGGACAACATCGCCCCGCTTCCTTGGCCGTCCCTGTCCAAGGCCAAAGTGCCGCCGCCAAAGGGGCAGGTGGTTGGGATCTCCTCGCCACCACCTCCTCTCCTCCGCCAGCCGACAGGAAGGTGCGGGGCCGAGCGAAGCAGCTCAGAGATCCTATAAGCTATAGGATCTCTGGTGCAGCTGCTTCAGACGGCGGAAGGAGGCCTCCCCCTCCCTCCCTCCCTCCCTCTCTCTCTCCCCCTCCCTTTCCCACCCTCGGCGTGCGAGAGGGGTTGTTTTGAAAGTGCCGTTATCAGGGCGATAGCGGCCGCTGCTGGCAAATCCACCAACGGCGCTTCCCTCTCACACGCCGAGGCCGGGAGGAGGGAGGGAGAGGGAGGCCTCTTTCCGCCGGGCGGGGTGCGGGAGGAGGAGGAGATGGAGCCGCTGTTCCGGCCGCTGTTGCCGCTGTTCGGGACCCGTCATTCGCTCCGACCCTTCGTCACCACGCACCTGGTATCTTTGTCCCGCAATCAAAGATACTAGAGGAATACAGCCACAGCCGCCGCTGTCGCCAACACAAAACGTCACGCTCCTATTCTCCTGACCCGCGGAGTTACTCCAGTTTTTTGTGTCTATCGGTATAAACCAATATTTGCTTGCCAAGCCAGGCAAAATGAGTCAGCGTTTAGGTTGCCCGGCGGCAGTTTGGGTGGTCATTGGCACCCGGGCAACCGCTAATTTTGAGCCCTGCTGTTTTGCTTCAGTGTTGGCACATGAGAATCACTTTTCCCAAGAGTGAATAGTGATAACGCCCACTGGAGAAATTGGACTGGGTGCTCTGGGCACTGGTAACCTTTGTGCCCTGGCCAGATTTCCATGTCAGATGATTCATTTCTTGTGTAATATCCACCTGTTGGGTAATTGATATTGTTCTGGGAACTCCACCTTGTTGGGCAGTTACAGGACAACTGAATTTTAATGTCACAGCTCTGATCTTGGACAGCTGATAGTTCCCTCAGGATTATCGATTACCCCGACTGCATGTGGTGATTCTGCCTATGCTGATTTTTCTCCCTCTTTCCCCCTCCTGCAGCTGGCTGTGCTGATCTTCTTTTCTTTGGTTTCGTTATTTGAGTGAGTGTGGATTTCTCAGAACTATATTAGACCTCAATCCCCACCACTTCCACAAATGATCAGTGGGGAGGGTCACAAGTCAACCATGTTTCCATTGAAAAGCTCAAGAGATTAAGTTGCTTCCCATTAAAAATGTGGTTTTGATTACAGAGAAAGGGAAAGGACAGGGAAAATTAAAGTAAAAGTCTGTTATAGGGTTGACTTCAAGATATCGTTCTGAGTTCCAGCTATGGTCTACCACCGGAAGGTAAGTATAGCGCGAGGAACACAGTTATATCTGCAACTCTGAAATTCCCATTACTTGTTTGCCTATCCAAGGCACTCTGTTCCAATCTCTGGAAGGATAAGGGATTAGCAGGTGGACATAGGGAATGGTTCAAGGACATATTCATGTGGCATGAGCTGTTAAATGGAGCCATCTTGGAATTGTCCTATTAGACATTACCGTCCAGCTCCAGTTAAGAATCTCAGACACAACTGGACTGATGAGATTGAGGATTGGAGATTCAATGGTTCTTGTGAAATCATGTGGGCTTCTATATAACTGACTGTTGTGGATATCAATTGAAACAAAGCATGGACCATCTCCTGGAGAAACTCAGCGGGTGAGGCAGCATCTATGGAGCGAAGGAAATAGGCAACGTTTTGGGCCGATACGTTGCCCATTTCCTTCGCTCCATAGATGCTGCCTCACCCGCTGAGTTTCTCCAGCACTTTTGTCTACCTTCGATTTTCCAGCATTTGCAGTTCCTTCTTAAACATGGACCATCTCCTGATGCCCAGCAGCTCCATAATGCATCCTCAATATCTGGCCATCCAAACACCAGAAGAAGCAGTCAGTGCAGAATGTTAGTTAGTGATAGGAGAAGAATTAAGTCTACTCTGCCATTCAATCATGGCAGATCTATCTCTCCTTCTGAACCCCATTCTCTTGCCTTAGTTCAATTTAGTTTATTGTCACATGTACCGACACACAGTGAAACGTTTTTGTTGCGTTCTAACCAGTCAGCTGAAAGGCAATACACGATTACAATCAATGCATTTACAGTTTATAGATACATGATAATGGAATAATGTTATGTGCAAGGAAAAGCCAACAAAGTCAGATCAAGGATAGTCCAAGGGTCATCAAAGAGGTATATAGTAGTTTAGCACTGCTCTCTGGTTGTGGTAGGATGATTGAGTTGCCTGATAACAGCTGGGACGAAACTGCCCCTGAATCTGAAGATGTGTGTTTTCACACTTCTATACCTTGCCGAGGCAGTGTGAGGTATAAATGGAATCAGTAGAAGGAAGGTTGGTTTATGTGATGGCCTGGGCTGTGGTCCAGGATGTAGCTGTTCCCAAACTAGGCTGTGATGCATCCTGATAAAATGCGTTCCATGGCACATCTGTAGAAGTTGGTGAGAGTTGTTGGGGACATGCCGAACTTCCTAAGCCTTCCAAAGAAGTAGAGGTGTCGGTGTGCCTTCTAGGTCGTTGCTTCAATATGGGTGGTCCAGGAGAAGTTGTTGGTGATATTGACTCCAAGGAATTTGAAGTTTTCGACCATCTCTACTTCGGCACCATCTATGCAAACTGGCGTATGTATACCGCTTCGCTTCCTGAAGTCGATCACTATCTCCTTTGCCTTGCTGACATTGAGAGAAAGATTGTTGTCCCGACACCAGGTCACGAGGTTCTCTATCTCCTTCATGTACATCTCAGCATTATTTGATATCTGGCCCACAATGGTGGTGGTGTTTGCAAATTTGAAAATAGAATTACATTTGTACATGGCTGCACAATCGTAGCTGTACAAGGAGTAAAGAAGGGGGGCTGAGAACGCTTCTTTGCGGAACCCCCATGATAAGGATTATCGTGGAAGATGATTTGTCCCCTATCCTCACTGATTGGGGTCTGTTGGTCAGGAAGTCGAGAAACCAATTGCAGAGACGAGTACTGACCCCATTCCTGTGAGTTTGGTGAAAAGCTTGGATAGTATAATGGTATTAAAGGAAGAGCTGTAGTTTATGAATAGGTGTCTCTCTTCTCCAGGTGTTCTAGAGATGAGTGTAGAGCTAGGGCGGTGGACCTGTTGTAGTGGTAGGCGAACTGCTGTGGGTCATGGCCGCTGCGTAGAATGGATTTAATGCGTTCCATAGCTAGTCTCTTAAACATTTCATGATGGTGGATGTCAAGGCCACTGGACAGTACTCGTTTAGGCATAATGTCTTGCTTTTCTTCGGCACTGGGATGATGGTTGTCTTCTTGAAGCAGGTGGCGTACCTCAGAACGGAGTAGGGAGAGATTAAAGGTGTCCGTGAATGGTCCTGCTAGCTGGTTCATGCTACTAAGGACACGGCCAGGAACTATCAGGTCTATCGGGTAGCGCCATCGAGTGTGGCAGCCTCGCCAGCAGCTGTCCATCCTTTCACCCTTTTTTGTGATTTTTAGTATGTCTAAAAATATGTCTTAAAGGTTCTTAGTCTTTTTTTATGTGGGGGGTTGGGGGGAGGGAATAGGGGGAAACTGTTTCCCCGTCACTGAACTGGTCGAAGATGCGTCTTTTCTCCGAGTCCATTCTTCCCCTCCCCCCCCCCCCCCCCCCCCCCCCCATCTGGTTTGGTGCGCCCTTTCCTACCGGAGACCGGCATCAGCTTCAGCAGCGGCGCAGCACTGAATTAACATCAGGGAGCAGAACTATGAGGCGATTCCCGCCTTACCGGGGATCGCCTCCGGCGAATTGGGCCTGCTGATTAACACCATGGAACTGTGGTTTGCGGAGCTTCTAGCCGTGGGCAGCGCTGATTTTAACATTGCGGTGTCTAGGGATCTTTTGCCGAAGGTCGCCAGTGTTGAATCTCCGCCCAGCTTGGCCTGAGGGCTTCGGGAGCCGCGGTCTCTGGTAGAAAGCGGCCGATTCGGAAAATCCAAGCTGCGAGTGTGTTCTTCCCTTCCGACGCCGGAGCTCCGATCATCCCGGTGAGAAAGCCTGAACATCAGCCCTTCCGTAGCAGCGACTGCGGAGGGCTCAAAGGCCCCGACCACGGGTGAACAAAGAGGAAGCTGACTGAACTTTATTGCCTTCCCTCACAGTGGGAAACGTTGATTCTACTATGTGGGGGTGTTCATGTTAAATTCTATTGTGTACTGTATTCATTTTTATTCGTATGGCTGCATGGTAACTCAAATCTCACTGTACCAATTGGTGCATGTGACAATAAATGTAACTTGAACTTGAACTCCATCTGAGCCAGTTGCTATTCATGGGTTTAACCTCAGGAAGGCCGATCTAACCTCTGCTACAATCACTGTACGGAGAGGCTCATTGGAATCTGAAGGCCCAGGAGTCACCCCCTGTTGGCCTTCTGCTCGAAGCGAGCATAGAAAGGATTCAGTTCATTGGGTATAATCGCACAATCACCTGACCGTGCTTTTTAGCCAGTTATCTTATTCAGACCTTGCCACATCCTCTGTGTGTCCGAGTGATTATACTGAGACTCCAGTTTGTCCCGGTATTGTTTTTTGACATCCCTGATGGCTTTGCGAAGATCATAGCGGGGTCGTTTGACTTGTACGCAGCAGACCTGGCCTTAACCTGTGAATATACCTCATGGTTGTTCTCCCCAATAACCCCTGACACCCGTACTAATCAATAATCTAACTATCTATAGTTGCCTTACATTGAAGTGCTCCTCAGCATACTGTGGCAAAGAATTCCACAGATTCACCACCTTCTGACTAAAGAAATTGCTCCTCTCCTTCCTAAAGGAAAGTCCTATAATTCTGAGGCTATGACCTTTAGTCCTAGACTCTCCCACCATTGGAAATATCCTCACCACATGCACTCTATCCAAGCCTTTCACTATTCGGTACATTTCTAGGTCGTCCCCCCTCATCCTTCTATATTCCAGTAAGTACAGGCCAGTGCCATAAAACGCTCATCAAATGTTAACCCACTAATTCCTGGGATCATTCTTGTAAACCTCCTCTCGACAATCTCCATCCTCAAATGTGTTGCCCAAGATATGGAGCCAGCACATCCTTCCTCAAATATGGTGGCAGCAGATGTGATGCACAAATTGGACTGGCAATTCACGGGAAAGACTGAAAAGGCCCCTTTAATTATCCATTTTTGGCTAACAGAACAATTCTGTGCTTTGTTAACCCATCCTTAGGGCCATGTTGAGTCAGTTGTTGCAGGTGTGATGTCTGAGCCTTGTGACATGTTTGTGTCTCTGAATTTATTTTTAATTGCAGGCTTTTCGCCATTGTTTGCTCTAACGCTAAATACATGGATCTCAGGACTGTTGCTTTCTTCAACATATATTCAAACATTTGCGGACCAGCTCCCGAGATCAACCAAAGGTATCTATTACTGTCTAATTCTTTACACCTGGATATGAATTCGCAGCACCTCTCCAAGTGAATTATGATTATTTTACAAAAATGATGGCAATGAACAGTTTGAATTATTAATCTTTGATCTGCCTTTTTACACCAAACCCTCACTCCCACCCCCGCTCCCCCCCAGTCCCTAGATGATTTTTTTTTCAAAAATGATGGCAATGAACAGTTTGAATTATTAATCTTTGATCTGCCCTTTTACACCAACCCCTCACTCCCACCCCCGCTCCCCCCCAGTCCCTAGATGGCCTGAAGGATGAAATAGTCCCACATTGATACCTAATTGTGGTGATGCTTTCAAATAAATTAATCTTTATTGCCACCTGTAACACGTTGCAGTGAAATCCTTTGCTTGCATACCCAAGATATGCAAATAGTCTCCACATATAGAGCGCTGACAAGGTTACAAATGAGGGCCTTCTTTGTTTCTCCCCCCACCCCCCCCCCCCCTTCATGGTAGTCCCCCCCTTGCCGGGTCCTGGTAATATCTGGAATAAAGGTTCTGGATGGTGGCATGGTAATGGTCCCACTCATGGCTCACGGAGATGATTGTAATTATTCTTGGATATTTGCAACAACTTCATATCCCATGGCTTGTATAAGTCAGTCTAGATTATGTCATTCCCATTTCAATTCCTACCTCATGTCCTAATTCAGGGACTTTTTGGCACTAATGTACTGAAACATCTCTTGTTGCTTCACAAACACATTACTAAATAAAATCTGTCAGGAGGCCAAAGAAAGCAATAATGGGTGAGATGACCACAGGAGTTGAGCTTTAAAGGAGGGGTGCAAGATGGAGAGTCTCGGGTGGGAAATTCAGAGCATTGGGCTGAGGTTGCTGAAAGTACATCCACCAGTGATGGCGCTATGAACTGTTTGATTGAAAGATACAGCGTGGAAATAAGTCCTTCAACCCACCAACTGCACGCCAGCCATTGATTACCCATTCACTTTAGTTCTATGTTATGCCACTTTTGCATCCACACCCAACACACTAGGAACAATCTGCAGAGGGACAATTAACCTGCAAACTACATGTCTGGGATGTGGGAAGGAAATCGAAGCACCCAAGCAGTTACAGGAAGAATGTTCACAAGGTGCCTTTTGTCTCTCCCTGGGCTTTCCACACTGCCAGTGTGAATTTGGTTTCTGAAGTCCTTTCAGTCCAGTTTCTGCCCTGTTTCAAAACTATTCGGTTTGTCCATGTTTCGGAAACTCATTATTGCCACTAACCTGACCAATCATATAACCATATAACCATATAACAATTACAGCACGGAAACAGGCCCTCTCGACCCTTCCAGTCTGTGCCGACCATTTGTTTTCCCCTAGTCCCATCTACCTGCACTCAGACCATACCCCTCCATTCCCTTCACATCCATATACCTATCCACTTTACTCTTAAATGTTAAAATCGATCCTGCCTCCACCACTTCTGCTGGAAGCTCATTCCACACAGCCACCATTCCCCCTCACGTTACCCCTAAACCTCTGTCCCTTAATTCTCATGTCATGCCCTCTTGTTTGAATCTTACCTACCCTCAATGGGAAAAACGTATCCACGTCAACTCTGTCTATCCCTTTCATCATTTTAAAGACCTCAATCAAGTCCCCCTTAACCTTCTGCGCTCCAAAGAATAAAGACCTAACTTGTTCAACCTTTCTCTGTAGCATAGTTGCTGGAACCCTGGCAACATTCTAGTAAATCTCCTCTGTACTCTCTCTATTTTGTTGACATCCATCCTATAACTAGGCGACCAAAATTGTACACCATACTCCAGAATTGGTCTTACCAATGCCTTGTACAATTTTAACATTACTTCCCTACTCCTATATTCAATGTTCACTTCTGAGCTCACTTCTGCTGCTTGGAACATTTGTCTCATGATGCTATTGTGAAATGATTTGTACGTATCTGTTATTATGGATTTCAAACTATTTTAATTTTTTGCTTTTGCGGAACATTTCGAGGCATGAAATTTTGGTTGAAGTGCCTGCTAATCTACGGTGATATGGTTATGTTGATATGGTGGATTATCAACACAATTTTGTTTGTCATCGATTTTGGTATGTATACAAATATTATTCTGAACATATGAAAATGATGAAGGGTGACTGGAGTGGTGTATGTCAGTCAATGCATTGTGAGCTTCACCCGGATCGCCAGCACCCACAGTTCTCTGAACAATAGCCCACAACATACAGCATTGGTTACCTGCTGCTGGGGGGGGAATGACATTCTGACATATGGTGAAAGGGGTGCATGGGGCAAACAAGGTTGAGAACCACTGGTTTAGAGGGATATGAGCTAAGCACAGTGCAATGGGACTAGCTTAGATGGAGTATCTTGGGCGGCATGAATGAGTTAGGTCTAAGGGCCTGTTTCCATGCTGTATGACTCTGACTCTACTGTGGGATGAAATTGCCCTACATTTGTGTCAATTTGCAAAGTGGATACTCCGCAGTGATGCATCACTCTTGGAACAATTCTGGAGTAATGTCTGACCTCACTCCAAACGGAACCTTTGGGGAAGTGGCTTTGAGAAGAGGATGTCTCAATTAATTTGTGTTTAACATATGGTTGGTTGTGGCACATATCAACTCCAAACTTAGGAAGAGTCTGGTCCCGCTACAATTTGCCTACTGCCATAAGAGGGGATGTGATGGCACTGGGTCTCCACCGTGCATTAGACCACTTGGACAATAAGAAAGTGCACGTCAAGCCATTCATCAATTACAGTTCAGCATTCAGCATCATTATCCACTCTCAACATTATCAAGCTCAGGGAATTGCATATCTGTACATCCCTATGCAACTGGATCCTCAACCTCCTCATCAACAGACCACATCAGCACAAATTGGCTCTTCAGCTTTGATAACCATCACCACAGGATCACCTCAAGGTTGTAGGCTCAGTTCCCTGATCTGCTCACTCTATACACATGACTGTGTATCAGCACACAGTTCCAACGCCATCTTCAAACTCGCCAATGACACTACAGTTGTTGGACAAATTATGAAGAATGATAAATCGGAGTTTAGGAGGGAGATTGATAATCTAATGGAATAGTACCAGAACTACAAGAGGAATCGGTCTACCCCATGACAGAAGGGGGAGAAGGGGAGTAGTTGTACAGGTTGATGACCACAGCGAAAAAAGAATCACCTGTGGCATTCTGTGCTGCATCTTGGTGGAACCAGTCTGTTGCTGAAGGTGCTCCTCAGGTTGACCAGTGTGTCATGGAGGGGGTGAGCTGTTATTGTCCTGGATGCTCCACAGTTTGAGGAGCATCCTCCCCTCCAAGACCACCTCCCATGTATCCAACAAGTTCAAGTTCAAGTTCAAGTGAGTTTATTGTCATGTATCCCTGATAGGACAATGAAATTCTTGCTTTGCTTTGGCACACAGAACATAGTAGGCATTTACTACAAAACAGATCAGTGGGTCCATATATTATTATATAAATACATATACACATGAATAAATAAACTGATAAAGTGCAAATAACAGATAACAGATAATGGGTTATTAGTGATCATAGTTTTGTCCGAGCCAGGTTTAATAGCCTGATGGCTGTGGGGAAGTAGCTGTTCCTGAACCTGGTCGTTGCAGTCTTCAGGCTCCTGTACCTTCTACCTGAAGGTAGCAGGGAGATGAGTGTGTGGCCAGGATGGTGTGGGTCCTTGATGATGCTGCCAGCCTTTTTGAGGCAGCGACTGCGATAAATCCCCTCGATGAAGGAATGTCAGAGCCGATGATGGACTGGGCAGTGTTTACCACTTTTTGAAGTATTTTCCTCTCCAGGGCACTCAAGTTGCCGAACCCAGCCAGTCAGCAAGCTCTCTACTGTGCACCTGTAGAAGTTAGCAAGAGTTCTCCTTGACAAACTGACTCTCCGTAATCTTCTCAGGAAGTAGAGGCGCTGATGTGCTTTCTTGATAATTGCGTTAGTGTTCTCGGACCAGGAAAGGTTTTCAGAGATGTGCACTCCCAGGAATTTGAAGCTCTTGACCCTTTCAACCATCGACCCATTGATATAAACGGGACTGTGGGTCCCCATTCTACTCCTTCCAAAGTCCACAATCAGTTCCTTGGTTTTGATGGTGTTGAGGGCCAGGTTATTGTGCTGGCACCATATGGATAGTTGCTCGATCTCTCTTCTATACTCTGACTCGTCCCCATCAGTGATACGTCCCACAACAGTGGTGTCGTCAGCGAACTTGACGATGGAGTTCGCACTATGACCGGCTACGCCGCCATGAGTATAGAGAGAGTACAGCAGGGGGCTGAGCACGCAGCCTTGAGGTGCTCCCGTGCAGATTGTTATCGAGTCTCACACATTTCCACCAACACGAACGGACTGTGGTCTGTGAATGAGGAAGTCAAGGATCCAATTGCAGAGGGATGCACAGAGACCCAGTTCTGAGAGTTTGGTAACCAGCTTGGAGGGGATGATTGTGTTAAATGCCAAGCTGTAATCGATGAATAACAGCCTGACATATGAATTGTTGTTGTCCAAGTGGTCCAGAGCAGAGTGGAGGGCTAGAGAGATTGCATCCACCGTTGATCTGTTGTGGCGGTAAACGAACTGCAGTGGGTCCAGGTTTTTGTCGAGGTAGGAGTTGATTTGCTCCATGATCAACCTCTCAAAGCACTTCATCACCACAGGCGTTAGTGCCACTGGTCGATAGTCATTGAGGCACGTCACCTTGCTCTTCTTGGGCACTGGTATAATTGATGCCCTAATTGAACACCGCCCCAGGACAGAGGAGGCCTTCCAAATGAGCTTGTGAATTCTGTTGCCGTCCGCGGCCTTTGCCCTGCTACGCCAGGACACAACATCAAAGAAGATGGCACTAGCCACCACTAATTTGTAGAACATCTGCAGCATCGTACTGTGGACATTGAAAGAGTGGAGCCTTCTCAGAAAGTACAGATGGCTCTTTCCCTTCTTGTACGGTGCCTCAGCATTCCTGGACCAGTCCACTTTACTGTCGAGGTGAACTCCAAGGTACTTGTACTCCCTGGCAAACTGCACCTCCACACCATTGATGGGACCAGGGGTGTTCCTCTCCTCCTAAAGTCCACCATTAACTCTTTTGGATATCATAGGATAAGTTGATGTGATTTGACTCATGGTATCTTCAGGAAATTGAATTTCTGCTCGAATCTTTTGCCAAATTGAATCAAGTAATCTGAATTTAAAAGTCTGTAACTATAATTTCCGTAGCACAAAGATAGTTGATATAAGCAGTGTGAATAGTATGTTGTGTCCCAAATAATAATGCTACATGGTACTATTAGAAAAAAAATGCTTGCAAACAGATTTAAATTCTGGCACAAATTATGTCAATCCCTTTGGATCTATTAAAACATTTTGGCTTTTATTGCAAAGGAGTTGTCGTTCAGAAATAAGGAACTATTATAATTATACAGGGGGTACACAAAAGGCTGGAGAAACTCAGAATAATTATACACGTGTTGGTGAGCCAAACCTGAGGTAACATGCATCATTTTAATCCCCTCAGTGGAAGAAGTATTTGGTAGGTACACAAAATGCTGGAGAAACTCAGCGGGTGCAGCAGCATCTATGGAGCGAAGGAGATAGGCAACGTTTCAGGCCGAAACCCTTCTTCAGGGTAGCTAATGTATCCCCACTTTTTAAAAAGGGAGGGAGAGAGAAAACGGGGAATTACAGACCAGTTAGTCTAACATCGGTAGCGGGGAAACTACTAGAGTCAATTATTAAAGATGGGATAGCAGCGCATTTGGAAAGTGGTGAAATCATTGGACAAAGTCAGCATGGATTTATGAAAGGTAAATCATGTCTGACGAATCTTATTAAATTTTTTGAGGATGTAACTAGTAGAGTGGATAAGGGAGAAGCAGTGGATGTGTTGTATCTGGACTTTCAGAAGGTTTTCGACAAGGTCCCACACAAGAGATTGGTATACAAACTTAAAGCACACGGTATTGGTGGTTCAGTATTGATGTGGATAGAGAACTGGCTGGCAGACAGGAAGCAAAGAGTAGGAGTGAACGGGTCCTTTTCAGGATGGCAGACAGTGACTAGTGGGGTGCCGCAAGGCTCAGTGCTGGGACCCCAGCTATTTACAATATACATTAATGATTTGGACGAGGGAATTAAATGTAACATCTCGAAGTTTGCGGATGACACGAAGCTGGGGGGCAGTGTTAGCTGTGAGGAGGATGCTAGGAGGCTGCAGGATGACTTGGATAGACTGGGTGAGTGGGCAAATGCATGGCAGATGCAGTATAATGTGGATAAATGTGAGGTTATCCACTTTGGTGGCAAAAACAGGAAGGTAGACTATTATTTGAATGGTGACCGATTAGGAAAAGAGGAGATGCAGCGAGAGCTAGGTGTCATGGTACACCAGTCATTGAAAGTAGGCATGCAGGTGCAGCAGGCTGTGAAGAAAGCGAATGGTATGTTGGCATTCATAGCAAAAGGATTTGAGTACAAGAGCAGGGAGGTTCTACTGCAGTTGTACAGGGTCTTGGTGAGGCCACACCTGGAGTATTACGTACAGTTTTGGTCTCCAAATCTGAGGAAATACATTCTTGCCATAGATGGAGTACAGAGAAGGTTCACCAGACTGATTCCTGGGATGGCACGACTTCCATATTAAGAAAGACTGGATAGACTTGCCTTGTACTCGCTGGAATTTAGAAGATTGAGGGGGGATCTCATAGAGACTTACAAAATTCTTAAGGGGTTGGACAGGCTAGATGCAGGAAGATTGTTCCCGATGTTGGGGAAGTCCAGGACAAGGATAAGGGGGAAGTCTTTTAGGACCGAAATGAGAAAATCATTTTTCACACAGAGAGTGGTGAATCTGTGGAATTCTCTGCCACAGAAGGTAGTTGAGGCCAGTTTGTTGGCCATATTTAAGAGGGAGTTGGATGTGGCCCTTGTGGCTGAAGGGATCAGGGGGTATGGAGAGATGGCAGGTACAGGATACTGAGTTGGATGATCAGCCATGATCATATTGAATGGCGGTGCAGGCTCGAAGGGCCAAATGGCCTGCTCGTGCACCTAATTTCTATGTTTCTATATTTCAGAAGTATTTGGTAGCATTGGAGGAGGTTGAAAAGCAGTTTATTAAGCTAATTACTAGGATGAATGGGTTGTTCTGGCCAGGACCCGCTTCGGGGGTGAACGATGTGGTGAAATAGTGCTGTTACTCAATGGGAAAATTCACTGCAGACCCTTTCACAGCCGTTGATGGGTGTTGTGGGTATCAGTTTATGTAAACAATGCCCTTCTAAATGGGAGACAGCTAATGATCTTGATTTGGTTTCAGATTAAATTATTAAAACCTATTTTTAATTGCAGATCTTATCGGGAACATAATAATTGGTGCTGCAATTATTACAGGACTGCCATTTCCTGCAGCATGTACTATATTGATCCTCCTGCAGCATTGTACAAGATTCTCAGGTATCCTTTCTGGTCTAATTTGCACACACATAAATTAGCAAACATCTCCAAATGATTAGCTTTAATAAAACAAAAAATGAGGAAATCATGACCAATGAACTCTCCCCAACCACTCCACACACTTCCATCCCTCCACCTCACAAAGGCAGAGGACATCACTCCATCCATAATCACCTTCTATGTTGCTGTGACCTATGGGATGGTGTCAGTGCATTTTTGGTCAGTTGTGAGCAAGGCCGGCCTTAGTAGGTGTGGGGCCCAATTGGGAACAATTTTGGAGTGCCCCAGGTTCCCAGCCAAGGTCTATAGAATCATAGAAATATAACTAAAGTCTATTATTGAGTGTGTTATGTGTGTGTGTGGGACAGAAGGGAGGAAGGAGAGAAGGGAGTGAGGGAAGTAAAGAAAGAAGGGAGGGAGGGATGGAGAGAAAGGAGGGAGGGAAGGAGAGAAGGGAAAAGAGAGAGAGGAAGGGGAGAAAGAAGGGAGGGAAGGAGAGAAGGGAAAAGAGAGAGAGGAAGGAGAGAAAAGGGAGGGATGGGGTGAAGGGAAAAGAGAGAGGAAGGAAGGAGAGATGGGAAGGAGAGAAGGGAGGGAGAGGACCGGCGGCGGGAGCGGATGCCGGGTTCCGGGCGAACGCGTGTGAGCTGAGGCCGGGGTTTGTAAACGTTGCTCCAAACCCCGGTTCACAGCGTCTCCCTGGAGAGAGAGAGGGGTGGAGCCGGGGCTGTGTACATGAACCACGGCGACAGGAGGGGCTGGAGCGCTGCCCTGGGACCGTGAGGGACCTCCCCCTTCTCCATTCCCCCTCACCCCCCCCTCCCCATCTACGCCTTTCTTCCCTCTCCACCCCTCTCTCCCCCTTCTACCCAGGGTAGATCTACCCGAGCCGAGAGTAGATTACTCCAAAGATCCTAGAGCGGAGCTTTGGATTACTCTAGCGCGGGGCCCCCTTTAGGTGCGGGGCCCAATTGGGAGCAATCGGTCCAATCGGCTTAAGGCCGGCCCTGGTTGTGAGGTGGTGCAGGGTATCTGGAACAATTATGGAGGCACTGCTGACCTGACTAGAGGAGTCTTTAGGAAAATAGCCGTGAGAAATGGGAGTCTTTTTTTCATGTTTCATATTTCTGCAGTCAAATGTGCTGTGATTTGACATGGAGGTGAGAAACTAGAGAACAATGCATCTCAATTGCCCACTCCTTCTCCCCTCTCCCATCAGGCAAAAGGTATAGAAGTGTGAAAACGCACACCTCCAGATTCAGAGACAGTATCTTCTTAGCTGTTATTAGGCAACTGAATCATCCTACCACCACCAGAGAGCAGTGCTGAACTACTACCTAACTCGTTGGTGAACCTCAGACTATCCTTGATCGGACTTTACTGGCTTTACATTGCACTAAACATTATTCCCTTATCATAGACATAGGCATAGAAAATAGGTGCAGGAGGACACCATTCGGCCCTTCGAGCCATTCATTGTGATCATGGCTGATTGTCCCCAATCAATAACCCGTGCCTGCCTTCTCCCCATATCCCTTGATTATACTAGTCCCGAGAGCTCTATAACTCTCTCTTAAATCCATCCAGTGATTTAGCCTCCACTGCCCTCTGTGGCAGGGAATTCCACAAATTCAAAACTCTCTGAGTGAAAACGTTTTTTCTCACCTCAGTCTTAAATTGCCTCCCCTTTATTCTAAGACAGTGTCCCCTGATTCTGGACTCACCCAACATTGGGAATATGTTTCCTGCATCTAGCTTGTCCTGTCCTTTTATAATTGTATACGTTTCTATAAGATTCCCCCTCATCCTTCTAAACAGCAGTGAATACAAGCCTAGTATTTTCATGTACAGTATATATACACTGTAAATGGCTTGATTGTAATCATATATTGTCTTTGCTGACTGGGTAGCATACAACAAAAGCTTCTCACGGTACCTCGGTATATGTGACAATAAACCAAACTGAACTGAATTCTGATAAAGGAGAGGATGTAATAGTGCTTTCCTACATTACTGATAGGGATGAATATGGGGAGGTGATTCCTCTTGTCCTGGCAGCCATCCCTTTTGGATATTTGAATCTGTTATTGTTAACAGCAAAATTTGACGTATGCCTGGAATGCCTGGAATTTGCTGCTGCTGGGAGGGGGGGAGGGTGCTTGAGGTAGTAAAGACAGTGGCGTTTAAGAGACCTTTGGATAGGCATATGTATATGCTGAGAATGGCAGGATATGGATTATATGCAGGCAGTTAAGATTTCATAGAATCATAGAAAATAGGTGCAGGAGCAGGTCATTCTGCCCTTCGAACCAACACCGCCATTCAATATGATCATGGCTGATCATCCAACTCAGTATCCTGTACCTGCCTTATCTCCATACCCCCTGATCCATTTAGCCACAAGGGCCACATCTAATTCCCTCTTAAATATAGCCAATGAACTGGCCTCAACTACCTTCTGTGGCAGAGAATTCCACAGATTCACCACTCTCTGTGTGAAAAATTATCTTCTCATCTCGGTCCTAAAAGATTTCCCCCTTATCCTTAAACTGTGACCCCTTGGTCTGGACTTCCCCAACATCGGGAATAATCTTCCTGCATCTAGCCTGTCCAATCCCTTAAGAATTTGGTCTTGTCATCATGTTTGGCACAGACATGGTGTTCCAAAGGGCCTATTCCTGTGCTGTACTATTCTATAAGGAAGTATAAAGTAATTCTGAATGTACAAATGTGTGCATTGAGTTGTTATCTGAGTATTATAGTGTAGGCCAGAAAATCCGGGGAAAATTATAATTGCCAGAGAAGAGCTAATGAGAAATTTGTTGGAGCTCTGGTCTGACAAGTCCCTGGGCCCATTAAGATTTTATCCTCAGGATTTAGTAATGATTAGTCATAGAACTGATATTTTTCATTTTCAAACACTCTTGCAATTCAGGGAAGGTTCAATTGGATTGAAAAATAACACAAGTAACATTTTTATTTTGAGAGGGCAGGTGTCAGAAAACACGAAACAACAAACCATTGGTATAATGTTTATCATGGGGAAGATGTTAGAATCTATTATTAAGGATATTACGACAGAATGTCTAAAAACATTCACGGTCAAGGGCAAAGACAAGGTGGTTTTGAGAGAGGAGAAATTGTGTTTGACCAATTTCTTGACGTCATTTGAAGAATTATTGTAGTATGGATGAAAGGGAAGCAGTGAATGTATTGTATATTTGATAAGCTGCCACATCCAATGTTATAGACAATAGGTGCAGGAGTAGGCCATTTGGCCCTTCAAGCCATAACTGTCATTCAATGTGATCATTGCTGATCATCCACAATCAGTACCCTGTCCATCCCATATGCCCTGACTCTGCTATCTTCAAGAGCCCTATCTAGCTTTCTCTTGAAAGTTTCCGGAGAACCAGCCTCCGTCGTCTTAACTCTCTGTGTAAAAAAGTGTTTCCTCATCTCCGTTCTAAATGGCTTACCCCTTATTCTTAAACTGTGGCCCCTGGTTTTGGATTTCCCCAAGATCAGGAATATGTTTCCTGCCTCTAGCATGTCCAAATCCTTAATAATCTTATATGTTTCAATATGATCCCCTCTCATCTTTAAGACTCTCTTGAAAGCATCCAGAGAATTGGCCTTCACTGCCTTCAGAGGCAGTGAATTCCACAGATTCACAACTCTCTGGGTGAAAAGGTTTTTCCTCATCTCTGTTCTAAATGGCCTACCCCTTATTTTTAAACTGGTTCTGGACTCCCCCAACATCGGGAACATGTTTCCTGCCTCTAGCGTGTCAAATCCCTTAATAATCTTATATGTTTCAATAAGATACCCTCTCATCCTTCTAAATTCCAGAGTGTACAAGCCCAGCCGTTCCATTCTGTCAACATATGCCAGTCCCGCCATCCCGGGAATTAACCTTGTGAACCTATGCTGCACTCCCTCAATAGCAAGAATGTCCTTCCTCAAATTTGGAGACCAAAACTGCACACAATACTCCAGGTGTGGCCTCACTAGGGCCTTGTACAGCTGCAGAAGGACCTCTTTGCTCCTATACTCAAGTCCTCTTGTTATGAAGGCCAACATGCCATTCGCTTTCTCCACTGCCTGCTGTACCTGCATGTTTATTGTGGAAATAAACCTTGTGTGAAAATGGTCACGCATTAGTACAGGCAGAAGAATGGCTGACCAAGAGGAAATGGAAACCAGACAGTTTTTCTACTGGTTGTTAAGATGTCACAAGTTGCCAAGGACTCTTGATAAGAACTTATGAATAATGTATTATGACAGTATATTAGGAGCAGAATTAGGCCACTCAACCTATCAAGTCTATTCCGCCATTCAATCACGGCCGATCTATCTCCCCCACCCAGTGTTTCAACTTTGAAGGAAATTACCTGAAATTCGGGAAATTCGGATTGTCATCGGGTAATTTTAGGGAAATTAAATAACTTTGGGAAATTTCCCAGCCAGGTAAGCCTTCCCCGACTACGCATGGGCAACTGTTGCCGCAACTGCACACGCGCGGATCCTGGCCCACTGCGCACGCGAAGGGATTTTGGGAAAACATTTTTTCCGACCATCTGCCCCAGCGCAGTTGAGGCAGGCCCATCACCATTGAAAATGGTGCCGGTGACGTGGTAGGGACGCAAAATGACGCCGTCTCCTTGCACATGCGCAGTTGGGGCGGCAATCCCCCCTCATTCCAAAGACGTACAGGTTTGTAGGTTATTTGGCTTGGTATAAATGTAAATTGTCCCTAGTGTGTGTAGGATTGTGTAAGTATGCAGGGATCGCTGATCGGTGCGGTCTGGGCGGGCCAAAGGGCCTATTTCCATGCTGTATCTCTAAACTAAATCTCCGATTTCTGCATTCTCTCCTCGTTTAGAAAATAGTCTACGCCTTTATTCCAACTACCAAAATGCATGACTTTACACTTTGCTACACTATATACCATCTGCCACTTCTCTGCCCAGTCTTCCAACCTGTCCAAGTCCTTTTGCAGAGTCCCTGCTTTATCTACACTACCTGCCCCTCCACCTATCTTCGTATCATTGTCCACACTGTGAGGAAAATGTGATAAAGGTTCCAAAGGTATGATTGTTAAATTTGTCGCAAAGGTAAGTAGGAAAGTAAGTAGTGAGAAGGGCATTAGTCATTTATAAAGAGAAAGTAAAAGATTAAGTAAGGTGAATTATGGTGACGAGGTAAATTCAGGCTTTCCTATGGGTGCCTGTACGAGTTAGATCTGCAGATATGTATCAGATGTATTTCTGAGCTGATTGTACACAATATCGCTAGCAGCATGACAAACCAGTTCCTTGAAACACCTTAAACATTGATGCATGAATTCAATCATTTGTGTAAATATGTTGCAATGGACTTCATCTGTTCTTGTTTTCATTTCTCTAAAGCATCTCCAAGATTCAGACAATTGCTGCATATCGCTAAAGTTATTTTGCTCATTTTGTTCATTTTCAACGTCATCGCAATCACTTCCTGGATGGCGTCGACAGGTATGTGCTAAAATATACGATACGATACGAACTACCATGTCCGAGAGACAGTTCTGCAGCCTGACCTACTGCCATCGTTCAGTCAGGTTGTTGATGATCCAGGACACGTCAAGTTGGGAAAACGGGAAGTACAACGGGATCTGGGGGTCCTTGTACATCAGTCTATGAAAGTAAGCATGCAGGTACTGCAGGCAGTGAAGAAAGCAAATGGCTTGTTGGCCTTTATAACAAGAGGTGTCGAATATAGGAGCAAAGAGGTCCTTCTGCAGTTGTACAGAGCCCTAGTGAGACCACACCTGGAGTATTATGTGCAGGTTTGGTCCCCTAATTTGAGGAAGGACATTCTTGCTATTGAGGGGGTGCAGTGTAGGTTTATAAGCTTGTACACTCTGGAGTTTAGAAGGATGAGAGGGGATCTCATTGAAGCATTTAAGATTGTTAAGGGCTTGGACACACTAGAGGCAGGAAACATGTTCCCGATGTTGGGGGAATCCAGAGCCAGGGGCCACAGTTTAACAATTAAGAGTAAGCCATTTAGAACGGAGACGAGGAAACACTTTTTCTCACAGAGAGTTGTGAGTGCGTGGAATTCTCTGCCTCAGAGGGCGGTGGAGGAAGGTTCTCTGGATGCTTTCAAGAGAGAGCTAGATAGGGCTCTTAAAAATAACGGAGTCAGGGGATATGGGGAGAAGGCAGAAACGGGGTACTGATTGGGGATGATCAGCCATGATCACATTGAATGGCGGTGCTGGCTCGAAGGGCCGAATGGCCTACTCCTGCACCCTTACTTGTCTATTGTCTATTGACACCAGTGGAGCATCCACCAGCATCTTCTTCAGTTTCCTGCCTAGCAGGCTGGATGGTGTTAAAAGCATTGGTGAAGTAAAAAAACATGACTCACAGTGCTTCCCGGATTATCCAGGTGAGTATAGAAACGATTATTACTCTGTATTTATATAAAAATAATGTACTCTGTATTCAGCATGGTGATTGAAATATAATGTGAATCATAGTCCGTATATTGTGTACTGCGTGACCTGTTCCACCAGCACTTGCCCATGGAATTGAAAGGATATTTGTGTTAGACTTTTAGAGATACAGCACAGCAACAGACCCTTGGCCAACCAAGTCCACATCAACCAGCGATTAACCCCATACACTACCACTATCCAACACACTAGGGACAATTTACAATGTTATGGAAGCCTATTAGCCTACAAACTTGTACGTCTCTGGAGTGTGGCAAGAAACCGAAGCACCTGGAGAAAACCCACACAGTCACAAGGAGAAGGTACGATCTCTGTACCGACAGCGCCCATAGTCAGGATCAAACCCGGGTGCCTGGCACGATGAGGCAGCATCTCTACCGCCGTGCCACTGTGCTGCCCTATTGTTGACGTGAATAGTCAATTTAGTTATGTGGCAGTCTGAAGAAGGGTCTCAACGCGAAACGTCACCTATTCCTTTTCTCCAGAGATGCTGTCTGACCTGCTAGAGTTACTCCAGCATTTTGTATCTGTCGATGGTTTATGCATGCACTAATAATATAGCTACCTCAGTAACATTAACCCCGCCTTAGTTAACATCAATCATAATGCTTTCCCCTCCCTGGGTATAGTTCAGTAACAGAATGTAACCAGTGCTTGCTGATGTGTGTTATATCCTGTGCCATTATTAAAGGATGCTATATACTTCAAGAGTGTGTGGATCGCTTATTTACATGGTGTCGAAGCTGGAAGATACCTGCGTCTCCTGTCTACCGGGTTTTATTTCTTTCTTTTGTTTTTTGTGCTTACTTGTGTTTAATCTCTCCGGCCATGGCGTTTTCTTGCAGAAAGCCCGCGCAGCTTGTCTTTGATTCTGATATCTCTGAGCGCTGGGCCACGTTTGAATTTGATTTCACCCACTTTGTCAACGTTGTGCTCCGCACCGAACCTGACTCCGTTAAAGCCTCCCTCCTCCTCAACCTTGCCGGACCTGATGCCATGTCGGGCCAGAAAAACTGGCTCTGAGCGATGGAAAGGGTCGCCTCGGCCCCGGGATGGCCACGGTGAACGGTTTCGAAGTATTGTTCTCGTAGTGCTTTGGGCACCACCACCTTGTGCCCCTTCACAATCACACCATCATGCAGCACCAACTCGTCACGAACCAAGAAGTAAGGCACCGCTGCGGCCGGCAGGGAAGAACGGCGGTCTGGCCAACCCTGCTTGATGATCGCGGCCAGCTGCTGTAGCGAAGCGTCTGCTGCCGTGTGCTTGGCCAGGGACTTCAACTGACCGGAGGGCACGAAGTTAACGTTTAGGACTATCAGATCGGACGTCTCGTACGGATGTTGGGTTGTGGATGAGAGAGGCGCCCGAGACAGCGTGTCAGCAACAAACATGTCCTTGCCCTTGCGATAAACCACCGTGAAAGTGAAGCGTTGTAGCTGGAGCATCATGCGCTGGAGCCGGGAGGAGGCCATGTGTATCGGCTTGTTGAGGATGGTGACCAGAGGCTGGTGGTCCGTCTCAACAGTGAAGCAGTTGCCCAGGATATAGTCCTTGAATTTGGAGCAGGCAAAGACAACAGCCAGCAGTTCTTTCTCAATCTGGGCATAGTTTTGTTCAGCGGTCGTCATTGTGCGGGATGCGTAGGGCACAGGCAGTTGCACCCCGTCATGGATCTGCAGGCAGGCGGCCCCGAGGCCAAACTTAGATGCATCACACGTGAGAACGATGGGGCGCTGGAGGTCGAAGAACTTCAGCGTTGGCATGCTGATCAGCTTGGATTTGAGGGTGTCAAATGCTCGCTGGTGTTGCGGGAACCAGGCCCAGGCAGTGTCCTTTTTCACCAGATCCCGCAGAGGGGCACTCAGTTCGCTCAGGTCGGGGATGAACTTTCCCAGGTAGTTGACCATGCCCAAGAAGCGCTGCAGGCCAGGCACGTCAGCAGGTGCAGGCATCTCGGATATTGCGGCCGTCTTCTGCGGGTCGGGCTTCAGCCCCGATGCCGTGAAAACATGTCCCACGTAGGTGACCTCAGGGACCCGGAATCGGCACTTCTTCGGGTTGAGCTTCAGGTTAACCTCCTGGGCCCGCTGCAGCACCTGGCGAAGGTGGTGGTCGTGCTCAGCGACATTCTTCCCATAAACCAGGATGTCGTCGACAATGATGGCACACGGAAATTCAGCAAACAGTTGTTCCATGGTCCTTTGGAACACCTCGCTGGCAGAGTTGATCCCAAACAGCATGCGGAGGAAGCGATACCTGCTGAAGGGCGTGCTGAAGGTCGTCAGGTGCGAGGATCGCTCGTCTAGAGGTATCTGCCAGAACGAACTCTTGGCATCAAGAACCGAGAACACGGTGGCAGGGCCGACCTGTGCAGCAACATCCTCCACCGTCCGCATGGAATAGTGCGGGCGCCTGATGGCCAAGTTTAAGTCCTTAGGGTTGATGCAGATCCGTATTTCGTTCTTGTCTTTCTTCGCAGCGACAAACATAGTAGAAACCCACCGGGTGGAGTCCGTTACTGGCTTCAGGATGCCCGTGGCCACCATCTCGCGAAGAACAGACTTGACCTTGCCCCTCATGGCAAAGGACACACGGTGCGGGGGACGGACGACCGGCGTGATGTCAGGATTGAGGGCAATCCTGTAGCTGCAGGGCAACTTCCCCAGCTTCGAGTCAAACCGGTCCGGGAATTCGGCCAGCGGGTTCAGGGGCACCTCTACCAGGTGGACATCACTGTGGAAGCTCACCAATCCGAGGTCCTGGCTAGCGGGTATGACAGTGTTAAAGGCGGAGCTGAAGTCAATGAACAGCAACCTGATGTAGGTGTTATTACTGTCCAGGTGAGTCAGGGCAGAGTGTAGGTCCGCCGATATGGCGTCCTCTGTAGACCTGTTGGTCCGGTAGGCAAACTGATGGGGGTCCAGTGTGGGGGGGAGGCTGGCTTTGAGGTGAGCCAAGATCAGCTGCTCGAAGCACTTGGCTATGACAGGGTGAGTGCCACTGGCCGGAAATCGTTGAGACTCCCTGTCGTTGATTGTTTGGGCACTGGCACAATGGTAGATGTCTTGAGGCAAGTGGGGCGACACCCTGGGCCAGAGACAGATTGAAAATGTCAGTGAGGACCACGGATAGTTGTCCAGCACATGCCCCGAGCACCCGCCCGGGGATGCCATTGGGGCCGGCAGCTTTGTGCTCATTCACCTTGCTTAGTGCATTTTGTACAGAAGAGGTGGAGAGACTGAGGGGTTGTTCATGCAGGGGTGGGGCAACTTTGATGGCTGGAGTTTTGTTGTCCCGGTCAAAGCGGGAGTAGAAATGGTTTAGCTCGTCAGAAGGGAGGCATTGTCTGGGGGGGGGGGGGGGGTGTTGACTTTATGGTAATCGGCAATGGATTTGATTCCTTGCCACATGCGCCTGGGGTCAGAGTTGTTTCGGAAATGCTCCTCGATCCGCCGTTTGTGATTGAGTTTAGCATTCCTAATTCCCTTTTTCAGATTGGCCCTGGATGAGCTGTATCCCTTAGCGTCGTCAGATTTAAAAGCAGCGTCGCGAGCCTTCAGCAGGAGTCTGACCTCCCTGCTCATCCACGGCCTCTGGTTAGGGTAGGTCTTTATCTCTTTGTGGGTAGTGACGTTGTCCGTGCAGAATTTTATATAGTCCAGAACGGTTGAGGTGTATGAGTTGATGTTCATTTGGGAGTTGAAGGTGGCCTGAGTGGCAAACAGACACCTGAGTGGTAAAACAGAGACAGCCCCCTCAGGCCAGACCTTCACTGTCCTCACGAGTGTGTGGATCGCTTATTTACAATATCTATCTTCACCAAACCATTGAGATTGCTCACAGGAGCTGCAGCTGACAGGATGTGACTGATGGTGTCCTGGAAGGAATTTTGATGAGGGCTGTAAAATTTCAGCAGGTAGATTCGATAATAGAACATAGAACAGTGCAGCACAGTAACAGCCCCTTCGGCACACAATGCCTGTGCTGAACATAATGCCAAGACCATGTGTCATCTCCTATCTACCTGTGTTTTACCCATATCCTGCATTCCCTGCACCATATGCCTATCCAAAAGCCTCTTAAATGTCACAATTGTATTTGCCTCAACCACCAACCTTAGCAGCATGTTCCAGGCAATCGGCACCCTCTCTGTAAAAAAGGATGCTCCACACAACTCATTTCATCCTGGAAAATAGGTTCTGACTACGCTATCTATGCCCATCATAATTTGATATACTTTGATCAGATTTGCCTACAGCCTCCAGTGTTCCAGAGAAAATAAACCAAGTCTGTCCAGCCCTAATCCAGGCAACATTCTGGTAAACCTCTGCACCCTTTCCAAAGCCTCCACATAATGGGGCGGCCAGAACTGCATGCAGTATTCCATATGTGGCCTAACTAAAGTCCTATAAAGCTGCATCATGACATCCTGACTCCTATATGCAATGCCTGACCTAATGAAGGCAAGTATACAATATGCCTTCTTTACCACATTATTTCCTTGTGTTGCCACTTTCAGAGACCATAGGTTAGACCCCAAGTTCCGTCTGCACATCAATGTTGTTAAGGGTCGTAAATTTTCCCCATACATTTGAGCTCCCAATGTGCAACACCTCGCATTTGCTCGGCTTAAAATCTATCTGCAATTTCTCTGCCCATTTCTGTAGCTGATCGACAGCCCTCCACACAGTCTGTGACCTCAGCAATCTTGGTGTCATCTGCTTACATGAGCAACTGTCTACATTTATGTCCAAGTGATTAATATATATCACAAACAGCAGTGGTTTCAGCACAGATTACTGTGGAACTCCACTGGTCACAGATCTCCAGCCTGAATATTTTCCTTCCACCACAGCCCTGTCTTTTATCATAAGCCTGTTCTGAAATGAATCCATATGACCTAGTCACAGTTAATCACATGCATCTTAGTTTTCTGCATCAGCCTACCAGACTTTAACGAAGGCCTTACTAAAATCCATGCAGACAACATCCGCCGCCCTACCCTCATCGATCTCCTTCGTCACTTCCTCAAAAAACTCAACCGTTAAAACGGTGAAGAAAGGGTACACAAAAAGCTGGAGAAACTCAGCGGGTGCAGCAGCATCTAAGGAGCGAAGGAGATAGGCGACGTTTCGGGCCGAGACCCTTCTTCAGACTGATCAGGGAAACGAGAGATATAGACGGTGATGTGGAGAGATAAGGAACAATGAGTGAAAGATATGCAAAAAAGTATCGGTGATAAAGGGAACAAGCCATTGTAAGCTGTTTGTGGTGTGAAAATGAGAAGCTGGTGCGACTAGGGTGGGGGAGAGATAGAGATAGAGGGAATGCCAGGGCCCCAGGGCTGAGGGAGAGGTGGGAAGGGGAGGAGACAGCAAGGGTTAACAGAATTGAGAAAATTCAATATTCAAGCCAAAGGATGCAGACTCCCCAAGCGGAATATGAGGTGCTGTTCCTCCAGCTTGCGGTGTTGCTCACTCTGGCCGTGGAGGAGGCCCAGGACCGAGAGGTCGGATGTGGAATGGGAGGGGGAGTTGAAGTGCTGAGCCACCGGGAGGTCGGGTTGGTTATTGCGGACCGAGCGGAGGTGTTCGGCGAAGCGATCGCCAAGCCTCCGCTTGGTCTCACCGATATAGATGATCTGGCATCTGGAGCAGCGGATGCAGTAGATGAGGTTGGAGGAGGTGCAGGTGAACCTCTGTCGGACCTGGAAGGACTGCTTGGGTCCCTGAAAGGAGTGGAGGGGGGAGGTGAAGGGACAAGTGTTGCATTTCTTGCGGTTGCAAGGGAAGGTGCCCAGGGAAGGGGTAGAGTGGGAGGGGAGGGAAGAATGGACAAGGGAGTTGCGGAGGGAGCGGTCTTTGCGAAGGCAGACAGGGGGGGAGATGGGAAAAGATGTGGCGGTGTGGAGGGGTCACGTTGGAGGTGGCGAAACTGGCGGAGGACTATATGTTTGTATTTGCCGGCTGGTGGGGTGAAAGGTGAGGACCAGGGGGACTCTGCCCTGTTTGCGAGTGGGGGAATGGGGAGCGAGGGCAGTGTTGCGGGGTATGGAGGAGACCCTGGTGCGAGCCTCATCAATAGTGGGGAGGGGAATCCCCGTTCTCTGAAGAATGAGGCCATTCGTGATGACCTGGTGTGGAACACCTCATTCCTGGGAGCAGAAGATGCGGCGTAGAAGGAGGAATTGGGAATAGGGGATGGAGTCCATACAGGAAGCAGGGTGGAGGAAGAGTAGTCCCAGGTAGCTGTGGGAGTCAAGTAGGTTTGTAGTGGATGTCGGTCAGGAGCGTATCACCTGCAATAGAGATGTGAGGTCAAGGAAATGGTAGGGAAAGTGTCGGAAATGGTCCAAGTGTATTTGAGTGCCGGATGGAAAGTTGGTGGTGAAATGAATGAAGTCAGTCAGTTGGTGTGTGGGTGCAGGAGTGACACCAAAGCGGTCGTCGATGTAACGGAAGGTAGAGGTCGGGGATGGGGCCCTGGTACGCCGAGAACAAGGATTGTTCGACGTAACCCAACAAAGAGGCAAGCGTAGCTGGGGCCATGCGTGTCCCCATAGCTACGCCTTGTGTTTGGAGGAAATGGGAGGAATCAAAAGAGAAGTTATTGAGGGTGAGGACCAACTCTGCTAGGCGGAGGAGGGTGTCAGTGGACGGGTATGGGTTGCTCCTCTGGTCGAGGAAGAACCGGAGGGCTTTGAGACCGTCCTGGTGGGGGATGGAGGTGTAGAGTGACTGGACGTCCATGGTAAAGATGAAGATGAACGGTGAAGAAATGTTGGCCTTCAAAACAAGAGGATTTCAGTATAGGAGTAAAGAGGTTCTTCTGCAGTTATATAGGGCTCTGGTCAGACCACATCTGGAGTATTGCGTACAGTTTTGGTCTCCTAATTTGAGGAAGGACATCCTTGTGATTGAGGCAGTGCAGCATAGGTTCACGAGATTGATCCCTGGGATGGCGAAACTGTCATTTGAGGAAAGATTGAAAAGACTAGGCTTGTATTCACTGGAGTTTTAGAAAGGATGAGGGGGGGGGGGGGGGGGGGTGGAATCTTATAGAAACATATAAAATTATAAAAGGACTGGACAATCTAGATGCAGGAAAACTGGTCCCAATGTTGGGTGAGTCCAGAACCAGGGGCCACAGTCTTAGAATAAAGTGGAGGTCATTTAAGACTGAGATGAGAAAAAACGTTTTCACCAAGAGGGTTGTGAATTTATGGAATTCCCTGACACAGAGGGCAGTGGAGGCCAAGTTACTGGATGGATTTAAGAGAGAGTTAGATAGAGCTCATGGGGCTAGTGGAGTCAAGGAATATGGGGAGAAGGCAGGCACGGGTTATTGATAGCGGATGATCAGCCAAGATCACAATGAATGGCGGTGCTGGCTCGAAGGGCTGAATGGCCTCCTGCACATATTTTCTATGTTTCTATGTTAGCTAAGGGGCTGCCCCACTTGGCCGTCATTTGCACGTAATTTACGCTACATCATTTACACGTCATGGCACGCACGTGATGCGCACATGGTGCTCATTACACGCGCATGGTGCGTGATGACAAGGGCTATGATGCACGGCCGCGCGTGGCGTCTGCGTGACGCGCAAATGACCGCCAAGTGGGACAGGCCCTTTAGACACGCCATGTCATGTACAGTCGGAATAAAAAGCCACATTAAATTTCAAGTTTCCCAATGAAACAGAGAAGGATAACATCAACTTTATTGGTACATCATTAACATAAATGTAGCTGCTTGCAGTGTAGCTGCTGCTGCTTGCTGCTGCTGGCGCCGACAATGGCGGTCACGGTGTACTGCTCCTTGCTGTTTTGTATGTGTTTGTTTGTTTGTGTCATTTGTGAAAACCCTATAAAGATTACTTTCACGAGAGAGGTACTCATAAACATCGGACATACGGTACCTCCAAACATCGTTCCGGATTTCTCTCACTCGCTGGATTATTTGGAGCGACATACTCGTCGGCGGGGCTGTGGCTGCGTTCAAGGTCTTGAGACGGAGGAGGACCCGTGGGAAGCGCTCTGGAACACTCGCCCGACTCCGGCGACGATGATCACACACACCACTCCAGAGCATATTCCTGGCAAACGTACGTTCTCTCAAGGACAAAGTGGACGAACTGCAACTCCTGCATCGGACAAACAAGGACTTCTCTCGAGCTGCTGCCCTGTGTTTCACTGAGACCTGGCTTTGTGAGTCTACCCCGGACAGCTCGCTGCAACTGGCTGGCTTCCAACTTCACAGAGCAGATCACGAAGTGGAGGCAGCAGGGAAATCAAGAGGCGGTGGAATATGCTTCTATACCAACCAGGACTGGTGCAGTGACATCACGATACTGTCAAACTTCTGCTCTCCCAACCTAGAATCCCTCTTTATAAACTGCAAACCCTTCTATTCTCCGAGGGAATTTAACTCCTTTATTCTCGCTGGAGTTTTCATTTCCCCTCAAGCCTGCGTATGTGAGGCGCAAATGCATATCGCTGACCAGGTTATGAGGGTAGAGACCCCGGACTCCTTGGTCATTGTTTTGGGGGACTTTAACAAAGCTAACCTCAGCCATGACCTTCCAAAATACAGACTTCATGTTACCTGTGGCACCAGAGGGGAGAGAACACTCGATCACTGTTATACGGCAATCAAGAACGCATATCGCACTGTTCCCCGGGCGGGTCTGGGTCTCACTGATCATTGTCTAGTTCACCTTATTCCGACCTACAGGTAGAAACTAAAAGCTGCTAAACCTGTGGTCAGAACAACGAAAAGGTGGACAAGCAAGGGCATTGAGAACCTACAATCCTGCTTTGACTGCACGGATTGGAATGTGTTCAGGGAAGCAACCACAAGCCTCGATGAGTATACGGATACTGTATCATCATATGTCAGCTTTTACGAGGACAGTTGCATTCCAACTAAGACCCGGACATGGTTCAACAACAGCAAGCCCTGGTTCACTGCAGAACTCAGACAGCTCTGACAGTCTAAAGAGGAGGCCTACAGGAGCGGAGATGCAGACCTCTACAGGCAGGTCAAGTACAAGCTGAGAAGAGGAATCAGATCTGCCAAGGAAAAGTACTCTGAGAGGTTGAGGAGCAAGTTATCAGCTGGTGACTCTTCTTCAATTTGGAAGGGCTTGCAAGAAATTACCAGCTACAAGAGGACATCCCCCCCGCTCTTTGGACAATCGCCAGCTGACCAACGACCTGAATGAGTTTTACTGTAGGTTTGAAAATCAGAAACATAACCCTGGTACCCCCTCCCCCCCCCCCCCCCCCCCCCCCCCCTCCGACCAACACAGCCAGACCCCAGTCTACAAAGAATGAACCGTGCACCCTCTCCTTCCCATTCACCACTTCACACCTACTTAAGGCAAGACTCCAGTTTGAAAAGACTGGTTCATTTACCACCCCAACCAACACTTCATACCCACTCACAGTCTAACCTCATTCTGCAAAGACTGGGCCTTTCTACGTCCACCCCCCTCCAATCGCCACTTCACACCCAATCACCCACGGCCTCTGTGCTTATCCAATATCATCAATAAAAATAGAGGAGGTGGAGAGGCTTTTCAGAGGACAAAAAAGCCGGAAAACTCCGTGACCTGACATGTTTCCTCCTCTACTCTTAAGCTCTGTGCCAAACAACTGGCACCGGTATATACAGACATTTTTAACCAATCCCTGCAAACATGTACTGTTCCTGCCTGCTTCAAAGTCTTCTCTATTGTTCCTGTACCCAGAAACAGGTGAAATTATCAAGGGGAACAAGGACATGGCAGACCAAATGAATAACTACTTTGGTTCTGTCTTCACTAAGGAAGACATGAATAATTTGTCGGAAATAGCAGGGGACCAGGGATCAAATGAGATGGAGGAGCTGAGTGAAATCCAGATTAGTCGGGAAGTGGTGTTAGGTAAATTGAATGGATTAAAAGCCGATAAATCCCCAGGGCCAGATAGGCTGCATCCCAGTGCTTAAGGAAGTAGCCCCAGAAATAGTGGATGCATTAGTGATAATTTTTCAAAACTCATTACATTCTGGAGTAGTTCCTGATGATTGGAGACTAACTAAGGTAGCCCCATGTTTTAAAAAGGAAGGGAGAGAGAAAACGGGGAATTACAGACCAGCTAGCATAACATAGGTAGTGGGGAAAATGCTAGTCAGTTATTAAAGATGCGATAGCAGCACATTTCAAAAGAGGTGAAATCATTGGACAAAGTCAGTATGGATTTATGAAAGGTAAATCATGTCTGACAAATCTTATAGAATTTTTTGAGGATGTAACTAGTAGAGTGGATAAGGGAGAACCAGTGGATGTGTTACATCTGGATTTTCAGAAGGCTTTCGACAAGGTCCCACATAAGAGATTAGTATGCAAACTTAAAGCACACGGTATTGGGGGTTCAGTATTGATGTGGATAGAGAACTGGCTGGCAGACAGGAAGCAAAGAGTCGGAGTAAACAGGTCCTTTTCAGAATGGCAGGCAGTGACTAGTGGGGTACCGCAAGGATCAGTGCTAGGACCCCAGCTATTTACAATATATATTAATGATCTGGATGAGGGAATTGAATGCAACATCTCCAATTTTGCGGATGACACGAAGCTGGGGGACAGTGTTAGCTGTGAGGAGGATGCTAGGAGGCTGCAAGGTGACTTGGATAGGTTGGGTGAGTGGGAAAATGCATGACAGATCCAGTATAATGTGGATAAATGTGAGGTGGCAAGAACAGGAATGTAGACTATTATCTGAATGATGGCCGATTAGGAAAAGGGGAGATGCAAGGAGACCTGGGTGTCATGGTACACCAGTCATTGAAAGTAGGCATGCAGGTGCAGCAGGCAATGAAGGAAGTGAATGGTATGTTAGCATTCATAGCAAAAGGATTTGAGTATAGGAACAGGGAGGTTCTACTGCACTTATACATGGCCTTGGTGAGACCACACCTGGAGAATTGCGTACAGTTTTGGCTAGAATTTAGAAGATTGAGGGGGGATCTTATAGAAACTTACAAAATTCTTAAGGGGCTGGACAGGCTAGATGCAGGAAGATTGTTCCCGATGTTGGGGAAGTCTAGAACAAGGGGTCACAGTTTAAGGATAAGGGGGAAGTCTTTTAGGATCGAGATGAGAAATATTTTTTTCACACCGAGTGGTGAATCTGGGGGATTCTCTGCCACAGAAAGTAGTTAAGGCCAGTTCATTGGCTATATTTAGGAGGGAGTTAGATGTGGCCCTTTTGGCTAAAGGGATCAGGGGGTATGGAGTGAAGACAGGTACAGGATACTGAGTTGGATGATCGGCCATGATCGTATTGAATGGCGGTGCAGGCTCAAAGGGCCGAATGGCCTACTCCTGCACCTATTTTCTATGTTTCTATGATTACTTGTCTTAATGACTACAGGCCTGTCGCACTGACCTGTAGTCATGAAGACACTTGAAAGGCTTGTGCTGGCCAAGCTGAAAAATATCATAAACCCCCTGCTGGACCCTCTGCAGTTTGCATATCGGGACAATAGATCTGTGGATGATGCAGTCATCCTGGGCCTGCACTTCATCCTACAGCAACTGGACCACCAGGGGACCTAAGCGAGGATCCTGTTTGTTGATTTTAGCTCTGCATTCAACACCATTGTGTCAGAGCTACTACACTCCAAACGTTACAAGTAGACTGTGCCTGAACCCCTCTGTCGGTGGATCACCAGCTTTCTGACAGACAGGAAGCAGCATGTGAGGCTGGGAAAGCACATCTCGGACCCGCAAACACTCAGCATAGGAGCACTGCAAGGCTGCGTACTCTCTCCTCTCCTCTCCTCTCTCTATACCAACGATTGCACCTCCACAGACACTCTGTGAAGCTTCGCAGTTTGCGGACGACACAACCCTGATTGGACTGATCCAGGATGGAGAGGAATCTGCCTACAGGCAGGAAGTGTCACAGCTGGCGTCCTGGTGCCATCGCAACAACCTAGAGCTCAATGCTCTTAAGACAGTGGAATTGATTGTAGACTTTAGGAGAGCTCCTCCTGCCCTCACCCCACTCACCATCAACAACACCACAGTCACATCTGTGGAGTCTTTTAAGTTCCTGGGAAAACATCATCTCCAAGGACCTTAAGTGGGGGGCTACCATCGACTCCACAGTCAAAAAGGCACAACAGAGGATGTACTTCCTACAGCAGCTGAGGAAGCACAATCTGCCAAAGGCAATGATGGTCCAATACCACACGGCCATCATAGAGTCTGTTCTCACCTTCTCCATCATGGTCTGGTTTGACTCAGCCACCAAGCACGACACCTGGAGGCTGCGGTGAATCGTCCGATCAGCAGAGAAGGTTATTGGCTGCAACCTTCCCTCCATTGATGAACTGCACACTGCAAGGGCCAGGAAGCGACCGAGCAAGATCATCGCTGTCCCCTCTCAACCCTGGCCACAAACTCTTTGAATCACTTTCCTCTGGAAGGCGACTCTGGACTGTCAAAGCTGACATAAAAACAATACAGCCAGACATAAAAACAATTTTTATCCACGAGTAGTTGCTCTACTCAACAGCCAAAAATCTGTAGCCTCTCTTTGTTCTGGTATTTTGTTGGTTCACATACTTGATCAATGGTATTTTATCATTAATGTTTTATTATTATTAATGTTTAGTGTTTTCTGAGTCATTCGTAACTGTCACTGTATGTCACGTTGTTACTTGTGGGCGGAGCACCAAGGCAAATTCCTTGTATGAGATTAAAAAGAAAAACCTGTGGCAAATATGATTCACTGAAGGCTAATATGTGTCATTAAACTGGGATGTAAAGACTATTGAGCAAAGTAGTTTTTAAAGCAAAAAGCAAACTGATGGAGGAATTCATTGGGAGAGGCAATATCTGTGGAAGTAAAAGGATGGTCGACATTTCAGGGCACGAATCAGTCCTAATTCAGGGGCTCAACCTAAACAGCTGGCGGGCAAAATCTCCCAACTGCCTCTGATTTCATCAAGTCTGGCGATCTGTCCTCCACAGCCTCCAAACTTAACATTTCCCAGGACTGCATTATCCATTTCTACATCCTCCCCAAAATCCACAACAAAACTGTCCTGGCAGACCCTTTGTTTTTTCCTGCTTTTACCCCCCCCTGAACATATATCCATATACCTAGATTCTAGCCTATTCTGCCCAAGATGTGTCAAGGAGTATCTCTGGAGAACATGGATCGGCGATGTTTCGGATCGGGACCCTTCTTTAAACCGACCCGAAACTCGCCCATGCATGTTCTCCAGAGATGCTGCCTGACCCTTGTGAAAGATCTCATGCCATTTTTCCCAAAAGGGCAAGTAAGCCTTCTCCAACCATTGAAACTTACCAAATAGTGAAAGGCTTGGATAGAGTGGATGTGGAGAGGATGCTTCCACTAGTGTGGGAGTCTAGGACTAAATGTCATAGCCTCAGAATTAAATGATGTCTTTAGGAAGGCGATGAGGAGGAATTTATTTTGTCTGAGGGTTGTGAATCTGGAATTCAGACGGCTATGGAGGCCAGGTAAATGGATATTTTTAAGGCCGAGATAGATAGATTCTTGATTAGTACGGGTGTCAGATGTTATGGGGAGAAGGCAGGAGAATGGGGTTAGGAGGGAGAGATAGATCAGCCGTGATTGAATGGCGGAGTAGATGTTGGGTCGAATGGCCTAATTCTGCTCCTGTCACTAATAAACATATGAACCACTGCCACCATAACTGAGAATATAGGACAGCACAATGTCACTACAAGTAGTGCAGCTGTCTGACAGTAGCTGTTGTTCCATTCCGATCTTCAGTGCTGTCTGTTCAGAGGTTCAATGTTCCCCTCATGATTGCATGGGTGTTTCCCTGGTTCTCTCATTTCCTCCCACATCCCAGAGTAATTATGTGGGTTGGTGTATAATTACAAATTATCTACACCTGTAGGTGAATGGCAGGAGAATTGGGGAGTATTAATGGGCATATGCGAGAGAATTAGTTACAGGGAAAGGAGGGAGGGGATCTCGGATGGAGTTATTGGGCTGAATGGCCACCTATGTTATAAGGGAATACAAAATATGAAACTCGAATCCATAATGCAACTTGTTTGGTTTGTGTCACATTAATTATTGTTCAGCCCAGCTCAGTGCAAACTGGTTCCCTCCTCATTCCCTCCAATTGTGACTGCATTTAAAATACTTCATGGGTGGTGAAAGGTGCAGTGATATAGCAGATTTCTGATTTTCAATGGAGAAATTCACTGCAGACCCTTTCATGGCATTTGACAGGTTTTGTTAGTTTCCACCTTCTGATAAGACAGGCAGCTAACAGGCATTGACTCACGCTGCCTCGGCAAAGCCAGCAACACAATCAATGACAAGTCACACCCTGGCCACTCCCTCTTCTCCCCTCTCCCATCAACAAAAAGTACTGGTGTAAAAATGCACACCTCCAGATTCAGGGACAGTTTCTTCCCAGCTGATATCAGGTAACTGGTATTTACCTCATTGGTGAACCTCAGACTATCCTTGATCGTACTTTGCTAGCTTTATCTTGCACTAAACATTATTCCCTATACACTGTAAATTGCTTGATGTCTAATCATGTATTGTCTTTCCACTGACTGGATAGAAACATAGAAAAATAATTGCAGGAGTAGGTCCTTCCGACGTTTGAGCCACCACCACCTTTCAGTATGATTATGACTGATATCTAAAATCAGTAACCTGTTCCTGCTTTTTCTCCATATCCCTTGATTCCTTTAGCCCTATGAGCTAAATCTAACTCTCTCTTGAAAACATCCAGTGAATTGGCCTCCACTGGCTTCTGTGGCAGAGAATTCCACAGATTCACAACTCTGGGTGAAAACGTTTTTCTTCATCTCAGTCCAAAATGATCTACACTCATCCTTAAACAGTGACCCTTGGTTCTGGACTTCCCCCACCCAACATGGCGAAAAATTATTCTGCATCTCGTTGTCCAATCTTTTCAGAATTTGATATGTTTCTATAAGATCTCCTCTCATCCTTCTAAATTCCAGTGACGACATGCCCAGTCAACCCATTCTTTCATCATATGTTAGTCCTGCCATCCTGGGAATTAACCTAGTGAACCTACGCTTCACTTCCTCAATAACAAGAATGTCCTTCCTCAAATTAGGAGACCAAAATTGCACACAATACTCCAGGTGCGGTCTCACCATGACCCTGTACAACTACAGTAGGACCTCCTTGCTCCTAAACTCAAATCCTCTCGCAATGAAAGCCAACATGCCATTAGCTTTCTTCACTGCCTGCTGTGATTACATGCTTACTGATGTACAAGCACACCCAACTCTTGTTCCACTGCCCCTTTTCCTAATCTGACACTTCAGATAATCTGCATTCCTATTCTTGCCACCAAAGTGGATAATCTCACATTTATCCACATTATACTGCATCTGCCATGCATCTGCCCACTCGCCCAACTTATCCAAGTCCCCCTGCAACCTCATAACATCCTCCTTGCAGCTCACACTGCCACCCAGCTTTTTTGTCATCCTTAAACTTGGATATGTCACATTTAATTCCCTTGCCTAAATCGTTAATATATACTGTAAATTACTGGGGACCCAGCAGCAAGCCTTGCGGCACCCTACTAGTCATTGCCTGCCATTGTGAAAAGGACTCCTACTATTTAATTCCTACTATTTGCTTCCTGTCTAACAACCAGTTCTCTATCCATGTCAATACCCGACCCCCAATACCATGTGCTCTAATTTTGCACACTAATCTCTTGTGTGGGACCTTGTCAAAGACTTTTTGAAAGTCCTGATACACCACATCCACTGGCTCTCCCTTATCTATTCTATGTGTTACATCCACAAAAAAAAATCAAGATTAGTGAAGCATGATTTCCACTTCATAAATCCAAGCTGACTTTAACCGATCCTGTCACTGATTTATAAATGCGCTGCTATAACATCTTTAATAACCGATGGATAGCACGCAACAAAAGCTTTTCACTGTGCCTCAGTACACATGACAATAAACTAAACTGTAACTATAATGATCTTCATTTGGGTTCATATTTTGTGATTCAAACTCCTCTTTAATTGCAGGCTTTACACGAGAGTACGTTATAATTGTTGCTGCATCGATGGTGGGACTGGTACTTTCCCTAACATATGCGATTATGTTTCTCTGCTGGACAGTTAAAGAGTTCCCAGGTATCTGATATTGTCTAATTGCACTTAAACATAAACTCGCAGGCATTTCCAAGTGATTAGCATTAGCAAAGCAAAAGAGCAAAACATGACCTATTAACTCCTCCCGACACCGATCCCTCCAACTCACCAACAGCTCCTGTAACTTGTGGAATGCAATGACTCCACATTTTGCCCAGTTGTGAAGTGGTGCCTCGGAATGACACAGAAGTATTCTGGCTTGACTCCAGCAAGGTCACTAGAGGAGAAGTGACCTTGAGAAGAGCCTCTGAATTCATTCATGATTCACGCATCGTGCTGCGGAAGTCAATTTAGAGCCAAGGACTGAGGGTAAGGAAGCCCTCGATCTGGTTGGGTAGTAAGCACACCTTACTCCATAACAACGTAAGGCTGAACGTGCAGGGTGTCCGCACTCACATCTGACTGTGGATGCATGGAAATATTCAGTTTAGTTTAATTTAGAGATATGGTGGGGAAATAGGCCCTTCGCCCCAGTAGGTCTATACCCACCGGCGATCCCCGCACATTAACACTATCCTACACTGGGGACAATTTTTACATTGATACCAAACCAATTTACCTACAAACCTGTACATCTTTGAAGTGTGGGAAGAAACTGAAGAACTCAGAGAAAACCCAGGCAAGTCACGGGGAGAACTTATAAACTCCGAAAAGACAAGCACCCGTCGTCAGGATTGAACCCAGGACTCTGGTTTGTAAGGCAGCAACTCTATCACTGCATCACTGTGCTGAATTAAAGTTCTTCCTTAACTACTGGCCAGTGTTTGGAGATAGTGACAATGCTGCTCAAATTATTCCCGTTTTTTTCCCCTTCAATAGCACCTTTCCCAAAGACAGTTTGTTGTTCAAAAATAGTGGCAATAGTTACAACTACTATAATTTGTATAATAAAGTGACCCAAGCTGCATAACAGGATAGACACAAAATGCTGGAGTAACTCAGCAGGACAGGCAGCATCTCTGGATAGAAGGAATGGGTGACATTTTGGGTCATGACTAAATTATAACATAAAATTTGTCACAGATAACAATAATGGCACAGATGACTCGAGTCAAGAATGTTTAATTGTCATATATACCAATAATGAAATTCTTGCATGCATCAGCATTACAAGCCTGTAACATCATGGACATAGAAAATACATAATAAACTAAAATTTCAATAAATTATTAACCCTAATACAATAGTCAAATGGTGCAGGAGTAGGCCACTTAGCCCTTCGAGCTTGCACCGCCATTCAATATGATCATGGCAGATCATCCATAATCAGTACCCCGTTCCTGCCTACTCGCCAAATCCCCTGACTCCGCTATCTTTAAGACTCTCTTGAAAGCATCCAGAGAATTGGCCTTCACTGCCTTCTGTGGCAGAGAATTCCACAGATTCACAACTCTCTGGGAGAAAAAGGTTTTCCTCATCTCCGTTCTAAATGGACTACCCCTTATTGTTGAACTGTGGCCACTGGTTCTGGACTCCCACAACATCGGGAACATGTTTCCTGCCTCTAGCATGTCCAATCCCTTAATAATCTTATATGTTTCAATAAGATCCCCTCTCATCCTAAATTCCAGAGTATACAAGCCCAGCCGCTCCATTCTGTCAACATATGATAGTCCCGCCATCCTGGGAATTAACCTTGTGAACCTATGCTGCACTCCCTCAATAGCAAGAATGTCCTTCCTCAAATTCGGAGACCAAAACTGCACACAATACTCCAGATGTGGTCTCACTAGGGCCCTGTACAGCTGCAGAAGGACCTCTTTGCTCCTATACTCAACTCCTCTTGTTGTGAAGGCCAACATGCCATTACCTTTCTTCAATGCCTGCTGTACCTGCATGCATACTTTCAGTGACTGATGTAGAAGGACTCCCAGATCTTGTTGTACTTACCCTTTTCCCAACATGACACCATTCAGATAATAATCTGCCTTCCTGTTTTTGTCACCAAAGTGGATAACCTCACATTTATCCACATTAAACTGCATCTGCCATGCATCTGACTACTCACCTAACCTGTCCAAGTTCTTAAAAAGTGGGATAACATTAGCTACCCTCCAATCCACAGGAACTGATCCTGAATCTATAGAACTACAGAAAATGGTCACCAATGCGTCCAAGATTTCTAGAGCCACTGTCTTAAGTACCCTGGGATGTAGACCAGGCCCTGGGGATTTATCAGCCTTTAGTCCTGTCAATCTACCCAACACAATTTCCGGCATAATGTGAATTTCCTTCATTTCCTCCATCACCCAAGATCCTTTGGCCACGAGTACATCAGGGAGATTGTTTGTGGCTTACTTAGTGAAGACGGATCCAAAATACCTGTTCAACGTGTCTGCCATTTCCATGTTCGCCAAAATAAATTCACCTGTTTCAACCTTCAAGGGTCCAACTTTGGTCTGAATTCATTTTTTCCTCTTCACATACCTAAATATGCTTTTACTATCCTCCTTTATATTCTTGGCTGGCTTTCCTTCGTACCTCATCTTTCCCCCCCCCATATTGCCTTTTATTTATCTTCTGTTCCTTTTTAAAAGTTCCCCAATCCTCTGGCTTCCCGCTCATCTTTGCTATGTTGCACTTCTTTTTTATTTTTAGTGATAAAATTTTAGTGATAAAATTTGTCACAGATAACAATAATGGCACAGATGACTCGAGTCAAGAATGTTTAATTGTCATATATACCAATAATGAAATTCTTGCATGCAGCAGCATAACAAGCCTGTAACATCATGGACATAGAAAATACATAATAAACTAAAATTTCAATAAATTATTAACCCTAATACAATAATCAAAAGGTGCAGGAGTAGGACATTTAGCCCTTCGAGCTCGCGCCGCCATTCAATATGATCATGGCAGATCATCCATAATCAGTACCCCGTTCCTGCCTTCTCGCCAAATCCCCTGACTCCGCTATCTTTAAGACTCTCTCCAAAGCATCCAGAATCCACCTGAATGCGTGGCTGGGTAACTGGTGCAGGGGGCAGGGATTTAGATTCTTAGATCACTGGGATCTGTTTTGGAGTAAGGGGGAACTGTACAAAAGGGACGGATTGCATCTTAACAGATGGGGGACCAGCATTCTGGCGGGCAGGTTTGCCACTGCTACACGGGTGGTTTTAAACTGAATAAGGGGGGTGGGGTGTCAAATGAGATAGTTGATGATGGAGTTAAAGGGAAAGAGAGTAAAGGGATGGTTAATGACCCCAGAATTAACGGGAAAGGAAGCTCACAAAGGGATAGGAGAGTATGGCCAAGTGTAATAGGGACCGATGTGAAAGGTGAGATGCTTAAGGAATTAAAAATATTGTATATGAATGCACGAAGTATAAGAAGTAAAGTAGATGAGCTTGAGGCTCAGTTAGCGGTTGGTAGATATGACATTGTGGGAATTACTGAGACGTGGCAGCAGGAAAATCGGGCTTAGGAACTTAATATTCAGGGTTATACATCCTATAGAAAGGACAGGCAGGTGGGCAGAGGAGGGGGGGTAGCTCTGCTGATGAGGGATGGAATTCAGTCCCTTGCGAGGGAAGACATAGGGACTGACGAGGTAGAGTCACTGTGGATTGTGTTGAGGAATTGTAAAGGCAAGAAGACACTAATTGGTGTTATTTACAGACCCCCAAATAGTAGCCCGGATATAGGGTGTAAGTTGCAACAGGAGTTAAAACTAGCATGTAACAAAGGTAATGCCACTGTGGTGATGGGGGATTTCAAAATGCAGGTAGACTGGGAAAATCAGGTTGGTTCAGGATCCCAAGAAAGAGAGTTTGTAGAATGCCTCCGAGATGGATTCTTAGAGCAGCTTGTAATGGAGCCGGCCAGAGAAAAGGCAATTCTGGATTTAGTGTTGTCCAATGAACCTGATATGATAAGAGAACTCGAGGTAAAGGAACCGTTTGGAGGTAGTGATTAGTTTTAGTGATTAATATGATTAGTTTTAATCTGCAATTTGAGAAGGAGAACATTAAATCGGAAGTGGCAGTGATGCAATTATCAAAGGGGACTATGAAGGCATGAGAGTGGAGCTGGCCAAAGTAGACTGGAAAGGGATCCTAGTAGGAATGATGGTGGAACAGCAATGGCAGGAATTTCTGGGTATAATCCGGAAGACGCAGGATCATTTCATTCCAAAAAGGAAGAAAGATTCTGAGGGGAGTAGGAGGCAACCGTGGCTGACTTGAAGTTAGGGATCGAATAAAACTTAAAGAAAAAATGTATAACACCAAAATACCTGTTCAGCGTGTCTGCCATTTCCTTGTTCGCCAAAATAAATTCACCTGTTCAACCTTCAAGGGTCCAACTTTGGTCTGAATTCATTTTTTCCTCTTCACATACCTAAAGATGCTTTTACTATCCTCCTTTATATTCTTGGCTAGCTTTCCTTCGTCCCTCATCTTTCCCCCCCATATTGCCTTTTTAGTTATCTTCTGTTCCTCTTTAAAAGTTCCCCAATCCTCTGGCTTCCCGCTCATCTTTGCTATGTTGCACTTCTCTTTTATTTTTATACTGTCCTGGACTTTCCTTGTCAGCCACGGTTGCCTCTTAATCCCCTTGGAATCATTCTTCCTCTTTGGAATGAACTGATCCTGCACCTTCTGTACTATTCCCAGCAATACCTGCCATTGTTGTTCCACTGTCGTCCCTGCTAGGTATCTTTCCAGTCAACTTTGGCCAGCTCCTCCCTCATGGTTCCATAGTCCCCTTTGTTCAATACTGACATTTCCGATTCTCCTTTCTCCCTGTCATGTTGTAGATTTGGAATACTAGTGGAAATGCTGAAGTCGTTAGGGCAACACAAGACAGTCCATAGTTCACTGGTTAATGCTGTGTCATGTTCAAGAGCCTGATGGTTGATTTGAAGAGTTATTCTTGAACAATATGGTCATAGTTTTCCGTTCTTCCTGATGGTCGGAGTGATGTGGGACCATGGCCAGTATCGTGTAGGTCTTTGATGATGCAGCCTGCCTTTTTGAGGCAGTACCACAAGAGAGAGTGGCCTCTCAGGAATCAAAGTGGTCAACTCTGCGTGGAGCCACAGGAGATGGGCAAGGTCCTCAGTGAGTATTTCTCCTCTGGTTTTACCAAGGAGAAAGTCAGTGGGACTGGGGAACTTGGGGCAGCCGATGGAAGTGTCTTGAGCGCAGTCAATATTACGGCCGAAGAGATGCTGAAAGTCCTGACGAGTAGGAAGGTAGACAAATCTCCTGGGCCTGATCAGATATATCCGAGGACACTGGGAAACTAGAGAGGAGATTGCAGGAGCCGAGGGTGAGATTTATGAGTCGTCATTAAATGCCAGTGAAGTGCCGGAAGACTGGAGGGTGGCAAATGTTGTGCCTCTATTCATGAAGGGCTGCAGGGAAAAGTTTGGGAACTGCAGGCCAGTGAGCCTGACATCTGTGGTCGGAAAGCTAGTAGAGGGTTTTCTGAGGACTAACATATACATGCATTTCGAAGGACAAATACTGATTAGGGACAGCATGGTTTTGTACGTGGAAGGTCATATCTCACAAATCTGAATATGTTTTTTGAAGATGTGACCATAAAGGATGATGAGGGCAGAGCTGTAGATGTTGTACATCTGAATTTCACGCAAGGCATTCGATAAGGTTCAACATTGTAAGCTGCTCTAGAAGGTTAGGTCACATGGGATGCAAGGAGAGATGGCTAAATGGATAGAAAAGTGGCTTCATGGAAGGAAGCAGAGAGTGATGGTACAAGGTTGCTTCTTGGACTCGTGGCCTGTGACCATTGCCATGCCTCAAGGTTCAGCGCTGGGCCCGTTACTGTTTGTCGTCTGTATCAATGACATGGCAAGATTAGCAAGTTTGCAGATGACACAAAAGTGGGTAGTATTGCAGACAGTGAACATGGTTGTCAAAAATTGCAGCTGGATCTTGATCAGTTGGGCAGGTGGTCTGAGGAATGGTTGATGAAATGCAATACAGAGTAATATGAGGCGTTGCATTTTGGGAAGATTAACATGGGCAGGGCCTATACAGTGAATGGTTGGCTCTGAGGAGTGTTGTAGAGCAGAGGGATCTAGGAGTGCAGGTGCATGGTTCCTTGAAAGTGGGGTCACAGGTATCTGGGATGGTCAAATAAGCTTTTGGCACATTGGCCTTCATCTATCAGAGTATCGAATATAGCAATTGGGAGGTCATGTGCAGTTATATAAGACGTTGGTGAGGCTGCGTTTAGAGTATTATGTTTAGTTCTGGGCAACATGTCATCGGAAAGATGTTGCCAAACTGGAAAGGGTGCAGGGAAGATTTACAAGGACGTCACCAGAGCTTCACATTTTTGCTCGACTTTCAGGTTCATGGCTTCTTGTGTCTCCAAACTTTGTTTGTTATTGCATGCATTGAATAATTTGTGTCAATCTACTATTTCGTTTTTTCAAACTATTTTAATTTTGTTCATTTCTTTACACTGACTACAGAGGACAAATGGTGGTGGTGGTGCCTGAATATCTGCCACATTGTGTCTCTTGTTACCATCCTCATTGCTTTCATTTGCTGGATTGCATTTAAAGGTATGTGCACACATTTTTTTTATTTTCATGAAATTGGAAACTTGGTTTTTTCCAGAGAAGATATTACAGCAGTGCTTTGGCAGGATAGATTAGAGGGCTCGTCTAGGGAGGCTATTTGGGTGGTACTGAGAAGTGGGAACGGTGTAGCAACACTTTTAGGGGTGTATTATAGACCGCCAAATGGGAAGCGAGAATTGGAAGAGCAAATATGTAAGGAGATAGCAGATATTAGTAGTAAGCACAAGGTAGTGATTGTGGGAGATTTCAATTATCCAAAAATAGACTGGGAAACACATTCTGTAAATGGGCTGGATGGTTTGGAGTTTGTAAAATGTGTGCAGGATAGTTTTTTTGCAGCAGTACATAGAGGTATCGACCAGAGAAGGGGCAGTGCTGGACCTCCTGTTAGGAAATGAGGCAGGTCAGGTGACGGAGGTATGCGTTGGTGAGCACTTCGGGACCAGTGATCACAATACCATTAGTTTCAATATGATTATGGAGAGAGTCAGAACTGGACCTAGGGTGGAGATTTTTGATTGGAGAAAGGCTAACTTTGAGGGAATGCGTAAGGATTTTAAAGGAGTGAATTGGGACCCTTTGTTTCATGGGAAAGATGTAGAAGAGAAATGGAGGACATTTAAAGGGGAAATTGTAAGAGTACAGAATCTTTATGTCCCTGTTAGGGTGAAAGGAAATAGTAAAAATTGGAAAGAGCCATGGTTTTCAAGGGAAATTGGACACGTTTCGAAAAAAGAGAGATATCTACAATAATTATAGGAGGCATGGAGTAAATGAGGTGCTAGAGAATGTAAAAAGAATCTTAAGAAAGAAATTAGGAAGGCTCAAAGAAGATATGAGGTTGCTTTGGCAAGAAAGGTGAAAGTAAACCCAAAGGGTTTCTACAGCTATATTAATAGCAAAAGGATAACGAGGGATAAAATTGGACCATTAGAGAACCAGAATGGACAGCTATCTGCAGAGCCAAAAGAGATGGGGGAGATATTGAACAATTTATTTTCTTCGGTATTCACCAAGGAGAAGGATATTGAACTCTGTGAGTTAAGGGGAAAAAGTAGAGTAGATATGGAAACAAAGAGGAGGAAGTACTGACACTTTTGAAAAATATAAAAGTGGATAAGTCTCCAGGTCCTGACAGGATATTCCCTAGGACATTGAGGGAGGTTAGTGTAGAAATAGCAGGAGCTATGACAGAAATATTTCAAATGTCATTAGAAACGGGAATAGTGCCGGAGGATTGGCGTACTGCGCATGTTGTTCCATTGTTTAAAAAGGGTTCAAAGAATAAACCTAGCAATTATAGACCTATTAGTTTGACGTCAGTGGTGGGCAAATTAATGGAAAGGATACTTAGAGATAATATATATAAGCATCTGGATAAACAGGGTCTGATCAGGAACACTCAACATGGATTTGTGCCTGGAAGGTCATGTTTGACAAACCTTCTTGAATTTTTTGAAGCGGTAACTAGGGAAATTGATGAGGGTAAAGCAGTGGACGTTGTCTATATGGATTTCAGTAAGGTCTTTGACAAGGTTCCCCCATGGAAGGTTGGTTAAGAAGGTTCAATCTTTGGGTGTTAATGGCGGAGTAGCAAGATGGATTCAACAGTGGCTGAATGGGAGATGTCAGAGAGTAATGGTGGATGGCTGTTTGTCAGGTTGGAAACCGGTGACCAGTGGGGTGCCTCAGGGATCAGTGTTGGGTCCACTGTTGTTTGTCATGTACATCAAGGATCTGGATGATGGGGTGGAAAATTGGATAAGTAAGTATGCAGATGATACTAAGATAGGTGGTGTTATGGATAATGAAGTAGATTTTCAAAGTCTACAGAGAGATTTGGGCCATTTGGAAAAGTGGGCTGAAAGATGGCAGATGGAGTTTAATGCTGTTAAGTGTGAAGTGCTACATCTTGGCAGGACAAATCAAAATAGGACGTACATGGTAAATGGTAGGGAATTGAGGAATGCTGTGGAACAGAGGGATCTAGGAATAATTGTGCATAGTTCCCTGAAGGTGGAATCGCATGTAGATAGGGTGGTAAAGAAAGCCTTTGGTGTGCTGGCCTTTATAAATCAGAGCATAGAATATAGGAGTAGGGAAGTAATGTTAAAATTGTGCAAGGCATTGGTAAGACCAATTCTGAAGTATGGTGTACAATTTTGGTCGCCTAGTTATAGGAAGGATGTCAACAAAATAGAGAGAGTACAGAGGAGATTTACTAGAATGTTGCCAGGGCTCCAGCAACTATGTTACAGAGAAAGGTTGAGCAAGTTAGGTCTTTATTCTTTGGAGAGCAGAAGGTTAAGGGGTGACTTGATTGAGGTCTTTAAAATGATGAAAGCGATAGACAGAGTTGACGTGGATACGTTTTTCCCATTGAGGTTAGGGAAGATTCAAACAAGAGGGCATGACATGAGAATTAAGGGACAGAGGTTTCGGGTAACGTGAGGGGGAACTTCTTTACTCAGAGGGTGGTGGCTGTGTGGAATGAGCTTCCAGCAGAAGTGGTGGAGGCAGGATCGATTTTAACATTTAAGAGTAAAGTGGATAGGTATATGGACGTGAAGGGAATGGAGGGGTATGGTCTGAGTGCAGGTAGATGGGACTAGGGGAAAACAAATGGTCGGCAAGGACTGGAAGGGCCGAGAGGGCCTGTTTCCGTGCTGTAATTGTTATATGGTTATATGGTTATATGGCTGGAAAGGATGGAGTATCTCAGTCAGTACATTGTAATCTATGTTGCCAGAACTACATGCACCTGAATTGTTTGACCCAATATAGTCAATAATGGATGACTAGTTGGACATCTGGACTTCTAGAGGGTATTAGATAAAGTCCTTTGTAAGTTAAAACTTATGAAATAGGAATATGATAATGGATTATTGAAGGATATTGAACTCTGTGAGTTAAGGGGAAAAAGTAGAGTAGATATGGAAACTATGAGATTCAAAGAGGAGGAAGTACTGACACTTTTGAAAAATATAAAAGTGGATAAGTCTCCAGGTCCTGACAGGATATTCCCTAGGACATTGAGGGAGGTTAGTGTAGAAATAGCAGGAGCTATGACAGAAATATTTCAAATGTCATTAGAAACGGGAATAGTGCCGGAGGATTGGCGTACTGCGCATGTTGTTCCATTGTTTAAAAAGGGTTCAAAGAATATAAGGTACATAAGAGATTAGTATACAAACTTAAAGATTACGGTATTAGGGGTTCAGTATTGATGTGGATAGAGAACTGGCTGGCAAACAGGAAGCAAAGAGTAGGAGTAAACGGGTCCTTTTCACAATGGCAGGCAGTAACTAGTGGGGTACCGCAGGGCTCAGTGCTGGGACCCCAGCTATTTACAATATATATTAATGATCTGGATGAGGGAATTGAAGGCAATATCTCCAAGTTTGCGGATGACACTAAGCTGGGGGGCAGTGTTCGCTGTGAGGAGGATGCTAGGAGACTGCAAGGTGACTTGGATAGGCTGGGTGAGTGGGCAAATGTTTGGCAGTTGCAGTATAATGTGGATAAATGTGAGGTTATCCACTTTGGTGGCAAAAACAGGAAAGCAGACTATTATTTAAATGGTGGCCGATTAGGAAAAGGGGAGATGCAGCGAGACCTGGGTGTCATGGTACACCAGTCATTGAAAGTAGGCATGCAGGTGCAGCAGGCAGTGAAAAAGGCGAATGGTATGTTAGCTTTCATAGCAAAAGGATTTGAGTACAGGAGCAGGGAGGTTCTACTTCAGTTGTACAGGGTCTTGGTGAGACCACACCTGGAGTATTGCGTACATTTTTGGTCTCCAAATCTGAGGAAGGACATTATTGCCATAGAGGGAGTGCAGAGAAGGTTCACCAGACTGATTCCTGGGATGTCAGGACTGTCTTATGAAGAAAGACTGGATAGACTCGGTTTATACTCTCTGGAATTTAGGAGATTGAGAGGGGATCTTATAGAAACTTACAAAATTCTTAAGGGGTTGGACAGGCTAGATGCAGGAAGATTGTTCCCGATGTTGGGGAAGTCCAGGACAAGGGTCACAGCTTAAGGATAAGGGGGAAATCCTTTAAGACCGAGATGAGAAAGACTTTTTTCACACAGAGAGTGGTGAGTCTCTGGAACTCTCTGCCACAGAGGGTAGTTGAGGCCAGTTCATTGGCTATATTTAAGAGTGAGTTGGATGTGGCCCTTGTGGCTAAGGGGATCAGAGGGTATGGAGAGAAGGCAGGTACGGGATACTGAGTTGGATGATCAGCCATGATCATATTGAATGGCGGTGCAGGCTCGAAGGGCTGAATGGCCTACTCCTGCACCTAATTTCTATGTTTCTATGTTTCTATGAATAAACCTAGCAATTATAGACCTATTAGTTTGACGTCAGTGGTGGGCAAATTAATGGAAAGGATACTTAGAGATAATATATATAAGCATCTGGATAAACAGGGTCTGATCAGGAACACTCAACATGGATTTGTGCCTGGAAGGTCATGTTTGACAAACCTTCTTGAATTTTTTGAAGCGGTAACTAGGGAAATTGATGAGGGTAAAGCAGTGGACGTTGTCTATATGGATTTCAGTAAGGTCTTTGACAAGGTTCCCCATGGAAGGTTGGTTAAGAAGGTTCAATCTTTGGGTGTTAATGGCGGAGTAGCAAGATGGATTCAACAGTGGCTGAATGGGAGATGTCAGAGAGTAATGGTGGATGGCTGTTTGTCAGGTTGGAAACCGGTGACCAGTGGGGTGCCTCAGGGATCTGTGTTGGGTCCACTGTTGTTTGTCATGTACATCAAGGATCTGGATGATGGGGTGGAAAATTGGATAAGTAAGTATGCAGATGATACTAAGATAGGTCGTGTTATGGATAATGAAGTAGATTTTCAAAGTCTACAGAGAGATTTGGGCCATTTGGAAAAGTGGGCTGAAAGATGGCAGATGGAGTTTAATGCTGTTAAGTGTGAAGTGCTACATCTTGGCAGGACAAATCAAAATAGGACGTACATGGTAAATGGTAGGGAATTGAGGAATGCTGTGGAACAGAGGGATCTAGGAATAATTGTGCATAGTTCCCTGAAGGTGGAATCGCATGTAGATAGGGTGGTAAAGAAAGCCTTTGGTGTGCTGGCCTTTATAAATCAGAGCATAGAATATAGGAGTAGGGAAGTAATGTTAAAATTGTGCAAGGCATTGGTAAGACCAATTCTGGAGTATGGTGTACAATTTTGGTCGCCTAGTTATAGGAAGGATGTCAACAAAATAGAGAGAGTACAGAGGAGATTTACTAGAATGTTGCCAGGGCTCCAGCAACTATGTTACAGAGAAAGGTTGAGCAAGTTAGGTCTTTATTCTTTGGAGAGCAGAAGGTTAAGGGGTGACTTGATTGAGGTCTTTAAAATGATGAAAGCGATAGACAGAGTTGACGTGGATACGTTTTTCCCATTGAGGTTAGGGAAGATTCAAACAAGAGGGCATGACATGAGAATTAAGGGACAGAGGTTTCGGGTAACGTGAGGGGGAACTTCTTTACTCAGAGGGTGGTGGCTGTGTGGAATGAGCTTCCAGCAGAAGTGGTGGAGGCAGGATCGATTTTAACATTTAAGAGTAAAGTGGATAGGTATATGGACGTGAAGGGAATGGAGGGGTATGGTCTGAGTGCAGGTAGATGGGACTAGGGGAAAACAAATGGTCGGCAAGGACTGGAAGGGCCGAGAGGGCCTGTTTCCGTGCTGTAATTGTTATATGGTTATATGGTTATATGGCTGGAAAGGATGGAGTATCTCAGTCAGTACATTGTAATCTATGTTTGCCAGAACTACATGCACCTGAATTGTTTGACCCAATATAGTCAATAATGGATGACTAGTTGGACATCTGGACTTCTAGAGGGTATTAGATAAAGTCCTTTGTAAGTTAAAACTTATGAAATAGGAATATGATAATGGATTATTGAAGGATATTGAACTCTGTGAGTTAAGGGGAAAAAGTAGAGTAGATATGGAAACTATGAGATTCAAAGAGGAGGAAGTACTGACACTTTTGAAAAATATAAAAGTGGATAAGTCTCCAGGTCCTGACAGGATATTCCCTAGGACATTGAGGGTGGTTAGTGTAGAAATAGCAGGAGCTATGACAGAAATATTTCAAATGTCATTAGAAACGGGAATAGTGCCGGAGGATTGGCGTACTGCGCATGTTGTTCCATTGTTTAAAAAGGGTTCAAAGAATATAAGGTACATAAGAGATTAGTATACAAACTTAAAGATTACGGTATTAGGGGTTCAGTATTGATGTGGATAGAGAACTGGCTGGCAAACAGGAAGCAAAGAGTAGGAGTAAACGGGTCCTTTTCACAATGGCAGGCAGTAACTAGTGGGGTACCGCAGGGCTCAGTGCTGGGACCCCAGCTATTTACAATATATATTAATGATCTGGATGAGGGAATTGAAGGCAATATCTCCAAGTTTGCGGATGACACTAAGCTGGGGGGCAGTGTTCGCTGTGAGGAGGATGCTAGGAGACTGCAAGGTGACTTGGATAGGCTGGGTGAGTGGGCAAATGTTTGGCAGTTGCAGTATAATGTGGATAAATGTGAGGTTATCCACTTTGGTGGCAAAAACAGGAAAGCAGACTATTATTTAAATGGTGGCCGATTAGGAAAAGGGGAGATGCAGCGAGACCTGGGTGTCATGGTACACCAGTCATTGAAAGTAGGCATGCAGGTGCAGCAGGCAGTGAAAAAGGCGAATGGTATGTTAGCTTTCATAGCAAAAGGATTTGAGTACAGGAGCAGGGAGGTTCTACTTCAGTTGTACAGGGTCTTGGTGAGACCACACCTGGAGTATTGCGTACAGTTTTGGTCTCCAAATCTGAGGAAGGACATTATTGCCATAGAGGGAGTGCAGAGAAGGTTCACCAGACTGATTCCTGGGATGTCAGGACTGTCTTATGAAGAAAGACTGGATAGACTCGGTTTATACTCTCTGGAATTTAGGAGATTGAGAGGGGATCTTATAGAAACTTACAAAATTCTTAAGGGGTTGGACAGGCTAGATGCAGGAAGATTGTTCCCGATGTTGGGGAAGTCCAGGACAAGGGTCACAGCTTAAGGATAAGGGGGAAATCCTTTAAGACCGAGATGAGAAAGACTTTTTTCACACAGAGAGTGGTGAGTCTCTGGAACTCTCTGCCACAGAGGGTAGTTGAGGCCAGTTCATTGGCTATATTTAAGAGTGAGTTGGATGTGGCCCTTGTGGCTAAGGGGATCAGAGGGTATGGAGAGAAGGCAGGTACGGGATACTGAGTTGGATGATCAGCCATGATCATATTGAATGGCGGTGCAGGCTCGAAGGGCTGAATGGCCTACTCCTGCACCTAATTTCTATGTTTCTATGTTTCTATGAATAAACCTAGCAATTATAGACCTATTAGTTTGACGTCAGTGGTGGGCAAATTAATGGAAAGGATACTTAGAGATAATATATATAAGCATCTGGATAAACAGGGTCTGATCAGGAACACTCAACATGGATTTGTGCCTGGAAGGTCATGTTTGACAAACCTTCTTGAATTTTTTGAAGCGGTAACTAGGGAAATTGATGAGGGTAAAGCAGTGGACGTTGTCTATATGGATTTCAGTAAGGCCTTTGACAAGGTTCCCCATGGAAGGTTGGTTAAGAAGGTTCAATCTTTGGGTGTTAATGGCGGAGTAGCAAGATGGATTCAACAGTGGCTGAATGGGAGATGTCAGAGAGTAATGGTGGATGGCTGTTTGTCAGGTTGGAAACCGGTGACCAGTGGGGTGCCTCAGGGATCTGTGTTGGGTCCACTGTTGTTTGTCATGTACATCAAGGATCTGGATGATGGGTGGAAAATTGGATAAGTAAGTATGCAGATGATACTAAGATAGGTGGTGTTATGGATAATGAAGTAGATTTTCAAAGTCTACAGAGAGATTTGGGCCATTTGGAAAAGTGGGCTGAAAGATGGCAGATGGAGTTTAATGCTGTTAAGTGTGAAGTGCTACATCTTGGCAGGACAAATCAAAATAGGACGTACATGGTAAATGGTAGGGAATTGAGGAATGCTGTGGAACAGAGGGATCTAGGAATAATTGTGCATAGTTCCCTGAAGGTGGAATCGCATGTAGATAGGGTGGTAAAGAAAGCCTTTGGTGTGCTGGCCTTTATAAATCAGAGCATAGAATATAGGAGTAGGGAAGTAATGTTAAAATTGTGCAAGGCATTGGTAAGACCAATTCTGAGTATGGTGTACAATTTTGGTCGCCTAGTTATAGGAAGGATGTCAACAAAATAGAGAGAGTACAGAGGAGATTTACTAGAATGTTGCCAGGGCTCCAGCAACTATGTTACAGAGAAAGGTTGAGCAAGTTAGGTCTTTATTCTTTGGAGAGCAGAAGGTTAAGGGGTGACTTGATTGAGGTCTTTAAAATGATGAAAGCGATAGACAGAGTTGACGTGGATACGTTTTTCCCATTGAGGTTAGGGAAGATTCAAACAAGAGGGCATGACGTGAGAATTAAGGGACAGAGGTTTCGGGGTAACGTGAGGGGGAACTTCTTTACTCAGAGGGTGGTGGCTGTGTGGAATGAGCTTCCAGCAGAAGTGGTGGAGGCAGGATCGATTTTAACATTTAAGAGTAAAGTGGATAGGTATATGGACGTGAAGGGAATGGAGGGGTATGGTCTGAGTGCAGGTAGATGGGACTAGGGGAAAACAAATGGTCGGCAAGGACTGGAAGGGCCGAGAGGGCCTGTTTCCGTGCTGTAATTGTTATATGGTTATATGGTTATATGGCTGGAAAGGATGGAGTATCTCAGTCAGTACATTGTAATCTATGTTGCCAGAACTACATGCACCTGAATTGTTTGACCCAATATAGTCAATAATGGATGACTAGTTGGACATCTGGACTTCTAGAGGGTATTAGATAAAGTCCTTTGTAAGTTAAAACTTATGAAATAGGAATATGATAATGGATTATTGGTGCTTCCATAACAGGAAGCAGCATATAGGAACAACATGCAAGATACAAGTCATCAGGCTGTGATTTATGGTTCCCTACAAAGATCTATGGTAACTCAGCGGGACTGGCAGCGTCTCTGGAGAGAAGGAATGGGTGACGTTTTTCTTCGAGACCCTTCTTCAAATATCTATATTGGGGCTGTAACTTCTCGCAGGCAAACTTGAGTGATTAGATAGAGTCACTTCATCAAATTCACCTACGGTGCAAAGATGGATGATATAGTAACAGGATGAACTGCAACATTAAGTAAGTAAGTTTATTGGACAAGTATTCACATACAAGGAATTTGCCTTGGTGCTCCGCCCACAAGTAACAATGTGACATACAATGAGTTACGAATGACAGAAAACACTAAATATTAATAATAGTAATTACATCCTAAAGAGAGATAAAAAGGTGACACGTTGTCAAGACTGACATTTTTTTTTGCAGGTAGCTGGATGTGACAAATTAAGCCTTGGACCTAAATATGAGAGAAATTAGTATTTTTTGAATTTTTCGTTTTCGTTTCGTTTTAGTTTAGTTTATTGTCACGTGTGCTAAGGTACAGTGAAAACTTTTTGTTGCTGCTATCCAGTCAGCGGAATGACAATACATGATTACAATCAAGCCATTTACAGTGTATAGATACATGATAAGGGAATAACAAGGTAAAGTGCAAGGTAAAGCCAGTTAAGTCCAGTCAAGGGTAGTCCGATGGTCACCAATGAGGTAGATAGTAGTTCAGGACTGCTCTCTGGTTGTGGTAGAATGATTTAGTTGCCTGATAACAGCTGACTACGTGGGGTTTTCTCCAAGAACTTCGGTTTCCTCCCACACTCAAAAGACGTACAGGTTTGTATGTTAATTGACTAAACTAAAAGAAAAGGAGGGCATAACTTGTTCTTGAGTTGGATAGTGGGCACTTGCAACAAGCTAAGGATAAGGTCCATAGAAGGTGTTGATCCTGTTGGATAGGTTAGGTCCACTCACTACTTGTGAGGACGAAAGAAAGGCTGTGGGGCAGACAGCCACAGTGTAGACCTAGGCACCTTGACTCAGAAGCTTATCTAATGTTTATCTAAGTGCTTATGTATAATGATACGTACTGAACTGAAAACAAAACTGTATTTCACTGTGACTCTGTGCATGTAACAAATTAAGTCCAATAACCATAACCAGTCTGAAGAAGGGTCTCGACCCGAAACATCACCCATTCCTTCTATCCCAAGATACTGCCTGTCCCGCTGAGTTACACCAGCGTTTTGTGTCTATTTTCGGTGTAAATCAGCATCTGCAGTTCCTTCCAACACATAACCATAACCAGTAGGGTAGAATAATCAGAAAGTTAGAGCAGAATTAGACCATTCGGCCCATCGTCTGCTCCGCCATTCAATCATGACTAAACTATCTCTCCCTCCTGACCCCATTCCCCTGCCTTCTCCCCATAACCTCTGACACCCGTACTAATGAAGAATCTATCTCTGCCCTAAAAATATCCATTGACTTGGCCTCCACAGCCTTCTGTGGCAAAAAATTCCACAGATTCGCCACCCTCTGGCTGAAGAAATTCCTCCTCATCTTCCTAAAGGAACATTCTTTAATTCTGAGGCTATGACCTCTGATCCTAGAATCTCCCACTCATGGAAACATATTCTCCAAATCCATTCTATCCAGGCCTTTCACTATTCGGTAAGTTTCTATGACGCGAACCCTCATCCTTCTAAACTCTAGTGAGTCGAGGACCAGTGCCGTCAAACGCTCATCATATGTTAACAATGCTGTTCTGCATTGTATGTTTTGCCGTATTAAATGTACTGTTAAAAAGTGAGACTGTGTAATTCTCTCAGTGAGTTTGTTGTTGTGTATTATAGGTGAACGTTGTGACAGCAACGTTCCTACCTGGATACTGCTTGTTACGCTAGTGCTGCGTTGTCTGTTAACATTATCCATGGCATTTTCAGTTGGCCACAGTAAGTATCAGGTTCATCAAAGCAATTACTGAAGAATTCAGTTTCAGTGAAAAGTTTCCCCCAATCATGGTGAAACTTAAGTTTCTGAAAGAACGCAATTGTGAGCAAATCTCCAGAATGCAAGAGCAGGGTGGTAATGTTACAATTATATCAAACATTAAATTGGCCACTAAGCGTGTCGGAAGAAATGGAATCGGTGACATTTCCGTTCGAGTCCCTTCTTCACACTGAGAGTCGGGGGAGGTGGGTGGGGGGTAGTGAGAAGGGAAAAGAGATATATAGATGGCATGGTAGAGTTTACCTTTCCCCTGACTCTCAGTCTGAAGAAGGGTCTCAACCCGAAACATCACCCATTCCTTCTCTCCAGAGATGCTGCCAGTCCCACTGAGTAACTCCAGCATTTTGGTTTGGTCCCATGTTGTGTGACTCCAACAAATTTGTCCATTCTGTCCCTGGCAGTTTGCTGGCATTCAAGAGCAACCCTCTGGCATGGATATTTCCGTGTTCGGCAGGAGGTTCCGTACAGAGCTGCCGACCTTTACAGCACCAGTGCCGGTATTATTGGGACACTCGCAGGAATGCAGACGCCCAGAACCTGCTGGCCAATGATGGAGCAGAGACCCCCTGAGATTCCCCAGCTGAGAAACCCACCCCTGGATCCTGTGCCAGGTCTAACCTCATGCAGGATTCCTGAGCCCATTCATTGGGAAAGGGGGACTGGGAAGAGCTGCAGCTTTGAATTGCTTGGTTTTAGTTTGGAGATACAGAGTGGAAACAGGCCCTTCAGCCCTTCAACCAGCGCTGACCAGCAATCCTTGCATATTAACACTATCCTACACACATTAGGGACAATCTACAAATTACTGAAGCCAATTAACTTACAAACCTGCACGTCCTTGGAGTGTAAGAGGAAACGGGAGTTCCCGGAGATAATCCACGCGATCATGGGAGAACGTACAAACTTTGTACGGACAGCACCCATAGTCAGGATTAAACCCAGGTCTCTGGTGCTGTCAGCTGCTAGCAGCTCTACCACTGCACCACAGTGCCGCCCAAAGTATTATTTGTTTTAAAATATTTTTGTTTAGATAATTTTGTTTATTTAAAAATAATCTAAATTTTCATTGTTAAAAATATTGGAGTCAGCATTGGTTTCGATGTCAGATATCTGTGAGGGGTGTATTCTTGGCCACCAACATCACTATGTTACACCATTACTGGCTCAACTCCAGTTGTATACTTAACCACATTCCAGGTTTCTGGAACTGGCACAAACCTGACCAAACATAACCATTTTCCTGGCTCCTGGCTCTCGGACTACCCCTGTTCCAGACTTCTCGCTTAGGGCATACAACTTAGCTTATGTTCCCGATCCATGCTCTGTAGACAGTAACAGCCACCTGTGTCCCAACGACCCAAGGGCCCGCATCATTGAAAACCGAAAGGGGCAGAGACCCATTGGAAGGTTAAAATAAAAGAGCAATGCAAAATCAAAATAATACTTCTTTGAGATGTGAGATGAGGCACCAACAATCTCTGACAATAGACACAAAAAGTTGGAGTAACTCAGCAGGTCAGGCAGCATCTCTGGAGAAAAGGAATAGGTGAGGTTTCGGGTCAAAACCCTTCTTCAGACTCTGGTCTCGACCCGAAAGGTCATTTAGAAACATAGAAACATAGAAATTAGGTGCAGGAGTAGGCCATTCAGCCCTTCGAGCCTGCACCGCCATTCAATATGATCATGGCTGATCATCCAACTCAGTATCCCGTACCTGCCTTCTCTCCATACCCTCTGATCCCCTTAGCCACAAGGGCCACATCCAACTCACTCTTAAATATAGCCAATGAACTGGCCTCAACTACCCTCTGTGGCAGAGAGTTCCAGAGACTCACCACTCTCTGTGTGAAGAAAGTCTTTCTCATCTCGGTCTTAAAGGATTTCCCCCTTATCCTTAAGCTGTGACCCCTTGTCCTGGACTTCCCCAACATCGGGAACAATCTTCCTGCATCTAGCCTGTCCAACCCCTTAAGAATTTTGTAAGTTTCTATAAGATCCCCTCTTAATCTCCTAAATTCCAGAGAGTATAAACCGAGTCTATCCAGTCTTTCTTCATAAGACAGTCCTGACATCCCAGGAATCAGTCTGGTGAATTTATTCCTTTCTTCCAGAGATGCTGCCTGCCCTGCTGAGTTACCCCAGCTTTTTCTGTCTATGGTTTAAACCAGCATCTGCAGTTCCTTCCTACACACTGACAATATTGTGTATCATGCATGTGGAGTTGATGAAGAATTATTTTATTCATTATAGGCAGAAATAATGGAACTCACAGAGCCAACAACACTGAAAGAGAACAGGTATTTAATTTTGATAAATTCCTGCTGTATTTTCTGGGGGTACAAAATGATTGTTTACCGTGCCCTCTCTCTTGCTCTTGTAATGTATACACTCATTGAAAACTTCCTGTGTGTTTATAATGCCTATCTGTCAAACATTGACACATTCAGCCCAAAGGAAATCTTGATCTCTACTAATATGCATGATGTGTGGTGAGATTTAACGTCGTCGACCCCCTCCCGTACTGTTTTTCTAATTTCATGTCTGGACACATCCCCGTGTAAATTGTGGACATTCACCAACTCTCCAGATCCATATCTGGTTCTGCAGATTGTGTCGGTCTTCTCCATTTGCATTATTTGTTGTGCCTGGTTTGCCACCTCCATCCACCACTCTCCCTCTCCCTCCTTCTCGTCCATATCTTCATTTTTTGGCAATGAAGATTTGTCATCACATTTCAACAAATGCTTTGTGTTCATTTTGTTTATTTTAGGGTAATGGAGAAGGACAAGAATTGCAAATCATGAGACTAGAACATTCTGAACCTGCAGCTGAACCTGAAAATCCTCAGCTCATTTAAAAGAGACACTCACAATCAGGGCAAATTCTGTGTCCCTCCTGTAGACTGGGACCTGAAAAACCCATCCCTCCTACAGTGGGAAAATGGTGCTCTGCAGCTGAAACTGGTCTTACCCTGGGAGAGAACAAAATTGTGCTTATCTCATCTCTTGGCCTCAAGAAATGTAATTCTTGATAATCTGCAAAAATTATCACAGGCACCTGAATCATAGATTTAAGGTACCATGCGAGAAGAGCCTGGAGGTCTAATCTATCCAAGGATTTGTGTGAAAATCAGATCTCTCCATGGTACAATTACCATACAGCGTGTGCCTCAGAAGATAGTCTTGACTGCAATCTGTGAACTAAAGAAGGGTCTTGACCCGAAACGTCACCTATTCCTTTTCTCCAGAGATGCTGGCTGACCCGCTGAGTTATTCAAGCTTTTTGTGTCTATCTTCAACTCAAATACAAACTTGCACACATTCCTGAACTGCCTTGCCTGCTGAGCACGCGCATTGCCTGCCAGATTGCTAGCCTCAGGATTCATCAGTCGTCTGCCACTACTGATCCATGCCATATCTTGCAATTTTCTCCCTGCGGCTGCCCAGACCACTTGGCTGTATCCCTGGAGGTCACTGCCGGGACTGTCAAGGATTCCCTTTCCCAGCATTGTTCTTAAAACAGCAATCCTTTCCAACATATGTATTTGGTTGTACTTTCGGAGACTTGCTTCCCTTGACGCAGCAGGGAGACGAAGTATTGGCAGCTGTTAGGTATTAAATGGAACATCAGTATTTCATCAGTTTATAATGACATTGTATTTTCATTCTGCCTCCTCACAGAAGTCAGTAGAAACACAATCCTTTATTTAACTGTTTGTTCAGTATGTACAATGAAATTACCCATTTACAGAGTTTATAGACAATAATCACTGGAGCCAGGATTTTGCCATAAATGCCATGTGCCTTTTCATGCCTTTTTTGATGATTTCATCATGATAATGCCTTTTTCATGATCGAGTGCCTAAAACAGCCTTTTTTTTGCCTTTTTGCTAAAAGGTCGTGCTATTTTCTCTAGTTGTACCATGATTACAATGATGTTTTCCATGTTAACACGTTAATATTAATGTTATTAATATTAATAACATTAATATTAATGTTATTATCAAGAAAACTTCCACCACCGGGGCGAAACCGAGCGCACCACCGTCGGTCAGTCATTCGCTCGTGCCGCTGCCTGCTGGTTCAGTCTTCTCCAAGATCTATTTAAGAAAGAACTGCAGATGCTGGAAAAATCGAAGGTAGACAAAAAATGTGGAGAAAATCAGCGGGTGAGGCAGCATCTATGGAGAGAAGGAATAAGCGATGTTTCGGGTCGAGACCCTTCTTCAGACTGATGTGGGGGGGGGCGGGAAAAAGAAAGGAAGAGGCAGCGACTGTAGGACTAGAAGGACAGCTGGGAAGGGGGAGGGGAGGAGGGAGAAGACAAGGGTTGTCTAAAATTAGAGAAGTTAATGTTGATACCGCTGGGGTGTAGACTACCCAAGCAAAATACCCAAGCTTGTCTCCTCACTACATTTACCGCTGGCTCCAGTCGTAAATCTGAGTTTTCGAGTGATCTGTGCAACGCATTCATTGATGCTGGAATTCCACTGTGTAAATTGGAAAACAAATCTCTCAGAGGTTTTTCAGAGAAATACGCAGAGGAACATATACCAAGCGAGTCAACATTACGGAAAAATTATGTTGACAGCAACTTCAACATTGTTGTGCAGAAAATTAGAGATGAAGTTGCACGCAACAAAATATGGATGTCAATGGATGAGACAACCAATGCTGTGGGGCGTTATGTTGCCAATGTGGTCATCGGTACACTGGAGGCAGGTCAGCCATCAAAGGAGTATTTGTTGACATCGGAAGTATTGGAGAAGTCAGCTCAACTATTGATCAGTTTACATCTTCACTTGCTGTATTTTGGCCAGAAGATATAAAACACGAGAATGTTCTTCTGTTTGTGACTTAAAGTTTTATTCCCCAAAATGTTGCATTTGACATGCTTAGCTCAAGGACTTCATAGAATTGCCAAGCACATAATAGCATGTTTCAAAATGTCGATCGCCTAGTTTCCAATGTCAAGAAAATCTTCCTCAAAGAACCGTCATGTGTGCAGTTGTTCAAGAAAATGGCACCTAAGATTCCACTACCTCCTCAGACCGTTTTGACTAGGGGGGTACATGGCACTATGCTGCAAATTTTGAAAAGATAAAATAAATCGTCAACTGTTTTGAAGAAGAAGAATCTGTTGCAGTCAGGAATGTCAGTGAAATCATGCAGAAAAAGTCCCTCCACCGCGATCTTGTTTTTATTGCTTCCAATTTTACATACTTCGCACAAGCTATCACTTCCCTTGAGAAACGTGGCGAAACGTTTGTGAATAACTTACAGGTTTTCAACAAAGTAACTGACGATATTCGTAAAGTTCCTGGTGATGTAGATAAAGACATACAAGGAAAATGTGAGTGATTTCAGCTAACAAAGATCTTCAAGAAATACAAAACATAGCTAAAATTCTCAAAGGTAGTTGTAATGCACAAGATATTGACATGAATATATAGTCTGTAGCTTGTTTCAGGTATGCACCAGTGACCTCAGCTGAGGTAGACAGAAGCTTTTCACAACTGAAGCATGTTCTGTCTGACAGATGGCATAGTTTAACACCAGATAATTTGAAATAAATGCTAGTAATTATGTGCAACCAGGCAACTTTGGTCATTTAATGTGGTATACCTTTATATTATTATTTTTAACCATATTTTGGTGGAGGAAATAAATGCCTTTTTATGCCTTTTTTTTAATCAATAAATGCCTTTTTTATGCCTTTTTCGTAATTTTATTATGCCTTTTTGCCTGCCTATTTCAGAGTTTTTTAGTGCCTACACATCCTGGCTGTAATAATCACCATTCATATATTGATTATTATACATGCAGTTTTATAACAAAACCCATGTCATCCATTATTATGGTTACACACCAGTCATAATTATTTTTAAGCAACCTACAAACATCTATATCTCACCAACCAGAGATGGTTCATGCAAGTGGTACAGGATAGAACCAGGCTTTTTGGACCACCAAGTCGATGTCAACCTATCATAATCATACTCTATTAGCCAAGTATGTTTCGCAACGTACAAGGAATTTGATTTGCCATACAGTCATACTAATAAAAAGCAACAAAACACACAAAATACATTTTAACATAAATATCCACCACAGTGACTCCTCCACATTCCTCACTGTGATGGAAGGTGAAAAAAATTAAATCTCTTCCTTTCTTTGGGGGCCTCGAGCTTTCCGTTGTCGGAGCGGTCTTGGCTCCCGCAGCCGGTGTTTGAGCCCTCCGCGTCGGGGCGATCAAGCTCGCGTGTCGGGGGGATCTCAGCTCTCCGCGCCGGGCGATCGGACCCCGGAACGGTGCTATTCGAACCTCGTGCGACTTGGAGCTTCCCAACATCAGTCTCTACCAGAGACTGCGTGCTCCTCGATGTTGAAATCTGCAGGCCGCGGTTGGAGCGTTGATCCCAGGCAAGGGATTGCAGGCTCCGATGGTAAGTCCACGGCCCCCGCGGTGGGGCTCAAAGTCAGTCTCGAGCAAGGCCGCCTGCTCCATGATGTTAGGCCACAGAGCGACCGGAGATAGGATCCGGAATACAATCGCATCTCCGGCAGGGGAAGAGATTGAAAATAGGTTCCCCCAACCCCCACCTCCCACATAAAACAAACTAGAGAACAATAACACAAACTTTTTTAAACACACTAAAAATAACAAAAAATACAAAAAGATAGACTGTGCCAGCCCGTGGAATTTGTTCATCTACAATAATTCCATTTGTGTGCCAATGCCTCTACTTCCTTAGAAGGAATGGGAAGCTTGGCATGTCCTCTTCAACTCTCAGCAACTTCCACAGGTGCACCATAGAGAGCATTTTATCGGGATGCATCACAGCTTGGTTTAGGAACAGCTCCATCCAAGACCGCAAGACATTGCAGTGAATTGTGGGCACAGCCCAGACCATCACACAAACCAACCTCCTTTCCATTGAGTCCATTTACACCTCATGCAGTCTCAGCAAGACCACCAGCATAATCAAGGATGAATGGCCACTCCCTCTTCTTCTGTCTCCCATCATACAAGAGATATAGAAGTGAAAACCCACATCTCCAGATTAAAGGGTAGTTTCATCTCAGCTGTTATCAGGCAACTGAAGCATCCTACCAACATCTACAGAGCTGTCCTGAGCGACTATCTGCTCATTGGCCTATCTCTGATTGGACTGTACTGGACTTCATTTGCACTATATATTTAAATGACTTTAAATGCTATTCACATTCTTCCTAGTATCATGTATCTGTACACTGGGTGGCTAGATTGTAATCGTGTCTTGTCTTTCCACTGACTGGATAGCATGCAACAAAAGCTTTTCACTGTCCCTCGGTACATGTGACAATAAACTAAACTAAACTGGATAATTTGTACATGAGGTCATTGTTTAATGTTTACAGAAACATGGAAACATGCCTCTTCGGCCCACAAAGTCCACACTGACCATCGATCATCATTGGCACGGCAGTAGAGTTGCTGCCTCACAGCATCAGAGACCCGGGATCGATTCTGACTAGAGGTGCTTGTCTTTACGGAGTTTGTACATTCTTCCCGTGACCTGCATGGGTTTTATCTGAGATCTTTAGTTTCCTCCCACACTGCAAAGATGCACAGGTTTGTAGGTTAATTGGCTTGGTATAAATGTATATTGTCCTTAGTGTGTGTCAAATAGTATTAACGTGCGGAGATCGTTGATGGGCGTGGGCCGAAGGGCCTGTTTCTGCTCCGTATCTCTGAAAAAACCCACCCGTGCACCGGATCTATGTTATACTACTCTCGTAATTTACAGATTAATTAACATACAAACCTGCATGTCACAGGATGAATATACAAACTCCACACAGACAGCACCTGTAGTCAGGATTGAACCTGGCTCTCTGGTGCTGTGAGGCAGGAGCTCTAATGCTGCACCACTCTGTTGCGATTGGGTTGATGGGTTAATGAAATAGGATTTTGTTTCCCCTTGGCCATCCGCTCCAAATAATCCCACCACACTGCCCAGTTCTTCCAAACCAGATTCATAGTACCTAGGGTGACACAGCAGTAGAGTTGCTGCCTTATAGTGCTTGCAGCACCGGAGTCCCGGGTTCAATTCCGACTATGGGCGCTGTCTGTACAGAGTTTGTACGTTCTCCCCGTGAGCTGTGTGGGTTTCCTCCCACACTCCACTTTGATTTCCACCCACGGATTTGTAGGTTAATTGGCTTGGTAAATTTAAAAATTGCCCCTAGTGTGTGTAGGATGGTGTTAATGTGCGGGAATCGCTGGTTGCCGCGGACCGGGTGGGCCCAAGGGCCTGTTTCCGTGCTCTATCTCAACTAAACTAAACTAATGATAATCAGCCTGATGTCAAAGGGGACAGACGATTAATCGGGTTTGTTACCAAAAAACATAGCCTCTCTGTTATCCCGGCGTACAAACCAATCACAGATGGTACGTAATCTGTGAACTGACTTGGTTTGAGCAGAAGGCAATGACCATGTCCATTCAGGGAAGCTTTGATCTGGGTGCTCCCACTGCCTGGGTGACCTCTTACTTATGTCACATTCTTCCTGGTATTCAGCAAAAGGCTCAATATAACAAAACGAGATGGAAGCATGAAGGCAGCCTGGCCTGACTCCAGATTTGATAGTGGACAGTGGTCACCTGGTCAGGATAGGGACCTGAGGGACTCCATGTTCACTCAGAGGGTGGTGGGTGTATGGAACGAGCTGCCAGATGAGGTAGTTGAGGAAGGCACTTTTACAACATTTATAAGACATTAGGACAAGGTACATAGATAGGACAGGATTAGAAGGAAGTAGGCCAAACACTGGCTGGTGGGACTAGAGTGGGTGGGGCCTCTTGGTCAGCATGGACAGGATGGGCCAAAGGGCCTGTTTCCGTGGTTTATGACTCAACGAGAAGCAGTTGGCAACTTGTTAACCACAAGCCACATTTTCCATCCGTCTTCAGGCCAGTGGACGGCGCCTCTCAGTAAGTAGGTCAGGCTCGGTGTGAGAGGGGAAATCCACTGGTTCACGTTTTAAAAGTTGCATTTCACAAGTCTGACCCTAATGTTCCACCGTATTTCATTACTTCCTAGGTGATAGGAGCAGAATTAGGCCATTCGGCCCACCGAGTCTACTGTGCCATTCAGTCATGGCTGATCTATCTCTCCCTCTCATCCCCACAGTTATGGAGTAACAAGCAGGGAAACAGTCCCTTTTAACCCACCTTATCCATGGCGACCCAAGATATATCCCATTTGACCATGCCTGGACTTTTCCTATTCATGTACCTACCTGTCCAAAGACACAAAGTGCTGGAGTAATTCACTTCCTTGAAGGTTATGCAAAGGCTTACCCTAACACACTGGGTAAAGGCTGTGAAGGCCAAGTCAGTGGAATATTTAAGGCATAGATTATATGTAGATTATTGATTACTACGGGTGTCAGGGGTTATGGAGAGAAGGCAGGAGAAAGGGGTTAGGAGGGAGAGATAGATCAGCCATGATTGAATGGCAGAGTAGACTCGATGGGCTGAATGTCCAAATTATACTCATCATTTATGAACTTATGAACTCCAACTGGAGTGAACAATGACAACATTTAAAAGACATTTGCAGTGGTACAAATAATAGACTTATAGGTGGCGCAGTGGTAGAGTTGCTGCCTGACAGCAGCAGACGTCCGGGTTCGATCCTGACTTTGGGTGCTGTCTGCATGGAGTTCGTACATTCTCCCTGTGACCTTGTGAGTTGCTCCGGTTTCCTCCCACATTGCAAAGACTTGCAAGTTTGTCGGGTAATTGACTTTGGTAAAGATTGTAAAATTGTCCCTAGTGTGTAGGATAGTGCTAGTGTATGAGGTGATCACTGTTCATCGCGAACTCGGTGAGCAGAGGGGACTGTATCTGCACTGTATCTCTAAACTAAACTTAACTGCAAATGTTGGTTTCCAAAAAAACGAGATATAGAATGCTGGAGTAACTCAGCAGGCCAGGCAGCATCTTTGGAGAACATGGATAGTCTGAAGAAGAGTTCCGACCCGATACGTCAACTTGTCCTGTTCTGCCATGACCCACTGAGTTACTCCAGCAGTTTGAATCTTTGGATAGGTGGTACTTGGAAAGGAAAGGTCCAGGCATGGGCAAATGGGACGAAGATAGACACAAAATTCTGGAGTAACTCAGCGGGACAGGCAGCATCTCTGAAGAGAAGGAATGGTTGATGTTTCAGGATCGACACCCTCATAAGCTCATAAGGAACAGCAGTAGAATTTCAGGTCATGACCCTTCTTCAGATTGGCCAGGTAGATACATGGTTGCATGGACAAGTAGGTACGTGGTGCTGTACATGGTCCAGTACAACATCTTGGTCACCATGGACAAGTTGGGTCGAAGGGCCTGTTTCCGTGCTCTATCACTCTATACCTGTGGGGATGAGAGGGAAAGATTAATCAGCCATGCCCGAATGGCGGTGTAGACTCGGTGGGCCAGGTGGCCTAATTCTGCTCCTATCATTTATGAATCTGGATCTCGCAAGTCTTCCCAAAAATTCCAAACCCTAATTTAACAAGAACCTGTGCATTGGGATAAGGTAGATGTTATCAACTCAGAGAAACTCATGTAAGGAGGAACTGCAGATGCTGGTTTAAACCAAAGATAGACACAAAAGATTGTGGTGAGTCAAGACCATAAAGGGTCGGTGTTCTTTGATAGAAAGATACAGCAGGGAAACAGGCCATTCGGCCCACTGACCACCCTAGTTCACATTAGTTCTACGTTAGCCCACTTTCGCATTCACTCCCGACACACTAGTGGCAATTTATAGGGCCCATTAACCCAGAAACCTGGAGTATAGAAATCTGGTGGGTCACTCTTTCACACAAAGGGTGGTGGGTGTATGGAACGAGTTGCCGGAGAAGGTAGTTGAGGCAATGGCTATCCCAACTTTTAAAACAAACTGTTGTGTAGGAAGGAACTGCAGACGCTGGTTTAAACTGAAAACAAACACAAAAAGCTGGAGGAACTCAGCGGGGCAGGCAGTATGTTAAAGAAGGAACTGCAGATGCTGGAGAATCGAGGGTACACAAAAGGCTGGAGAAACTCAGCGGGTGCAGCAGCATCTAAGGAGCGAAGGAGATAGGCGACGTTTCAGGTGGAGACCCTTCTTCAGACTGAGAGTCATGGGAGAGGGAGACTAGAGATATGGAAGGGCAATGGGTGAAAACGACAGATCAACGCAGATGGTGATAAGGAAATGTAGAAATGTCCATTGTTGGCTGAGGGGAAGGTGACAACGAGGCGTACAATCAGTAATCTTTAATCAGGAGGACAGTGAAACTGTGGGGATGGGCGGGGGCGTTGAAACCGTGACCATTTGCTGATCATAGGGTCGATGTTGGTTTGCTGAGGCCGGAACCTCATCCACTCCCTCGACCCGCGACTAGATGAGCAACGCTCTTGACATTTCTGCATCTGCATGTCGCAGAGGTTGAGTTGCTGCCTCACGGCGCCAGGGACCCGGGTTTGATCCTGTCCACGGGTGCTGTCTGTACGGAGTTTGTACGTTCACCCGTCGTGGGTTTTCTCAGATCTTCGACTTCTTCCGGCCCTCCGAAGAGTTTGTAGGTTAATTGGCTTTGGTATAACTGTAAAATTGACCCTATTGATTGTGTTAGTGTGCTGGGATCGCGGGTCGGCGAGACCTCGACGGCCTGTTTCCACGCTGTATCTCTGAAACTAAACTGAACTGAACTACAGCGGATGAAATTACCTTCCAGAAACTCAACTTCTCCTCAACAGTTCAACTCAACCAGCAGCACGATGCGGATTTCAGACACTCCTGGGATTTACGGACTCGCTCTCTTCACATATCTCTCCGGCGTCAGCGGTGAGCCTCCACAATAAAGCGATTGGAATAACAAATGTTTGTAACATTTAGCTGGGATGCAAACGCGTTGTGGGAATTTGCTGAGATAATCTTTGGGCGCAGCGCACGGTCCAGTGAACCGTGCTCACAAATCCCGCAGGTTCAACGCTTGGTTTGTGCGGGGACTTTGGTTTTGTGTCAATAACAGTGGCGCAGCGGTAGGGTTCCTGCCTTCTACAGCGCCAGAGACCCGGGTTTGATCCTGACAGCGGGCGCTGTCTGTACGGAGTCCATAGGTTTGTAGGTTCATTGGCCGCTGTAAATTGTCCCTCGTGTGTGACGGATATAACTTTATATGGATGATCGCAGGTCAGTGCGGACACGGTGGGCCGAAGGGCCTGTTTCCAGGCTGTATCTCTGAACTAAACTGACACGGAAGGTAGACAAAAATGTTGGAGAAACTACCTTCCAGAAACTGATGTCACCGAGTTATCAGATGACACTAAAGTGGGTGGAATTGTAGATATCGAAGATGGTTGTCGGAAATTACAGCAGGATCTTGATCAGCTGGGCAAGTGAGCAGAAGCATGGTTGATGTTTAATTCAGATAAGTGTGAGGTGTTGCATTTTAGGAGGTCAGACCAGGGCAGGACCTTCACGGTGAACGGTAGGACCCTGGGGAGTGTTGTGGAGCAGAGAGATCTAGGAGCACAAATACATAGTTCCCTGAAAGTGGCGTCTCGGGTTTTATGGGACAGTAAGGGAGGTTTTTGGTACATTGGCCTTCATCAGTCAAGGTATTGAGCATAGAAGTTCGCCTGTCATGTCACAGTTCTATAAGACGTTCGTGAGGCTGCATTTGGAGTAACACGTTCAGATTTGGTCACCCTGCTCTAGGAATGGTGTTAAGTTGCAACGGGTGCAGAGAAGATTTGGGAGGAGATTGTCAGGGCCTGAGCTAAAGTGAAAAGTTGGGCAAGCTAGGACCTTATTCCATGGAGCGCAGGCGGCTGAGGGGTAATTGTAATAGAAGTGTATAAAATCATGAGAGGGTGAGAATAGATGAATAGAGAACCAGACAATATAGGTTTAGGTGAGATGAGAATGAATTAATAGGGATCTGCGGGTAACCTTTTCAAACAAAGAATGGTGGGTGTAAGGAACGAGCTGCCAAAGGAGGTAAAATGTTCAAGAAGGAACTGCAGATGCTGGAAAATCGAAGGTAGACAAAAGTGCTGGAGAAACTCAGCGGGTGCGGCAGCATCTATGGAGTGAAGGAAATAAGCAACGTTTCGGGCCGAACCCCTTCTTCAGACTGATCATGCCAAAGGAGGTAGTTGAGGGAAGTCTATAAAGACATTTAGACAGGTACATGGATAGGAAAGGTTTAGAGGGATATGGCCAAACATGGCCAATTGGAACTAGCTTAGATGGGGCATGTTGGTCGGCCTGGATTCGGCGGGCCGAAGGGCCTGTTTCCATGCTGTATCTTTCAATCCTTTTACTTCAGTCAATTGGTGACCCATAGAACATAAAGTTCTCGCGTTAAAGCGAGCAGAGAGTATGGAGAAAAGCAATAGGTGAGGTTTCGGGTCAAGATCCTCCTTCTGATTAGTGTGAAGCACCAGCGTGGAGACAAGCCCTTCGGCCCGATCAGTCTGAGCTGATCCATTTTCCATCAGAGTGCTGAGTTCCTCCAGCACTTTGTGTTTAGAATGTGTGACATCTCTCTTCCAAACCGATTTCTCCGTGTCCCCCCCCCCCCCCCACCCTAGTCGTCCTGATATCATAAGAGATAGGAGCGGAATTAGGCCATTCGGCCCATCAAGTCTACTCCACCGTTCAATCATGGCTGATCTATCTCTCTCTCCAAAACCCCATTCTCCTGCCTCCATGACCCCTAACGCCTATACGAATCCTGCTAATTTCACTGTTCATATCTCTTGGTTATCACCTCTCCACAGCCAACACTGGACCATAGTGAGCTCCACCTTTCCTGAGCCATCGTTGCCGATCTGTTCTGTACCTTTTCATATCTCTAGTTTCCCTCTATCCCCCCCCCCCCCCCCCCCCCCCCACCTGAATCTCAGTCTGAAGAAGGGTCTGGACAGATTCCTATTACTTTGCTTCGCAGATGCTGCCTGTCCCGTTGAGTTACCCCAGCATTCTGTGTCCTTCTCCAGAGATGCTGCCTGTCCCGCTAAGTTACTCCAGCATTTTTTGTCTATCTTTGGTGTAAACCAGCTTCTGCAGTAGCGAGTGTTTATTCCAAAGATAGGCACAAAATGCTGGAGACAGGCAGCATCGTTGGAGAGAACGAACGGGTGACGTTTCGGGTCGAGATATCATAAGAGACGTTTCGGGTCGATACCCTTCTTCAGATATCCCAGTTATCTATTCCAGTTAGTTACACTCTGCAGCTCAGACAATGCTTGTGTATGTGCTTAGCCCAGTCCGCCTGAACCTACCTAATCGCCCAGTTACTAAACACGTTAATTTCCCCTACTCATTCCCACACTGACCTTTCTGTCCTGGGTCTCCTCCATTGTCAGAGTGAGGCTAAACGCAAATTGGAGGAACAGCATCTCATATTTCGCTTGGGCAGCTCACACCCCAGTGGTATGAATATTGATTTCTCCATCTTCAAGTAACCCCGGCATTCCCTCTCTCTCCATCCCTCCCCCACCCAAGACGCACCAGCTTCTCGTTTTCACCCAGCAAACAGTCAACAATGGCCTTTATCATCGTTTATTTTTTCATTCATTGTTCTTTATCTCTCCACACATCACCGTCCGTATTCTCTCGTTTCCCTTATCCCTAACCAGTCTGAAGAAGGGTCTCGACCCGAAGCGTCACCCACTCCTTCTCTCCAGAGTTGTTGCCTGTCCCGGTGAGCTACTCCAGCATGTTGTGTCTGCCCACATTGAGACCGTTCCCTGTCTCCACCTCTAGCCTCGGTGATACTGAGGGTGTACCAGGATCGTGTGAATGGAAGCGACGGTCAGTCCGTCACCCTGCCCGTGTCTTACACAGCGCCGGAGCCGTGGGGTTACCGCCGGATCACCTGGAGCAGAGACGGGAGGGTTATCGCCAAATGCACCTGCTTCACTGGGTCTCGCTGCCACCGCTCTGCAACTCGCCCGCTCGGCTCTGCCCACGGCGACCTTCAGCGCCGGGCGTGGCTTTTCCCGGAGAACGGCTCGCTGCTGCTCAGGGACCTGCGGGTGAACGACAGCGGGGTTTACCAGCTCTCCGTCAGCCACTCCGCCGGAACGGAGACACGCAACTTAACATTGGCGGTGCGGACCGACGCCGGCAGCGCTGTGGACTCCGGGGACATCACTGGTAGGTAGACAAAAGTGCTGGAGAAACTCAGCGGGTGCAGCAGCATCTGTGGAGCGAAGGAAATGGGCAACGTTTCGGGCCGAAACCCTTCTTCAGACTGATGTGATATGACGGGTAGGTCCGGCCCCGGACTGGGAGCGGGTTTGTCTCGTCTGGTGACCATGTACCTGATTTAATAGGAATCTGAAGGGGTCACTCTTTGATACAAAGGGTGGTGGGTGCATGGAGCGAGCTGTCGGAGGAGGGAGTTGAGGCAGGGGCTGACCAACTTAAAAAAAGGGAGGAACTGCAGATGCTGATTTAAAGCGAAAATAGACACACAAAAAAGCTGGAGGAACTCAGCGGGACAGGCAACATATCTGGAGAGAAGGAATGGTGACGTTTCGGGTCGACACCCTTCTTCAGATTAGGCAGGTACAAGGCAAGGACAGATTGAGAGGGATATGGGCCAAATTGTCGCTAGTGTGTGTAGGATAGTGAAATTGCCCAGTATATGAGTTTGGCTTATTTGACCATATTCTGCACCCCATGTAACGCAAGTTATTTAAGAGTTGTGCTGGACTTGGTTTAAAGTTGAGTTTAGTTTCGTGATACAGCGAGGAAACAGGCCCTTCGGCCCACCGAGTCCGCGCCGACCAGCGATCCCCGCACGTTAACACGATCTACACACACTGGGGACAATTATGCATTTATACCAGGCCACACGCACACGCTCAGTTCTTTAGCAGCACCTCTATCTACCACCTATGCCGCGGGCGCGGAACACGTTTATTCCAAAGACAGACACAAAAAGCTGGAGTAATAAGCGGGGCAGGAAGAGCATCTCTGGAGGGAAGGAATGGGCGACGTTTCGGGTTCAAGCACTTCTCCAGACGCATTATTCCAGTTAATTCCACTCTGCAGCTCAGACAGTGCTTGTAATCATTGCTTAAATCACACAATAACTTCGTATTATCCTGAGAAGGGTCTCGACCCGAAACGACGCCTATCTCCTTCGCTCCTTAGATGCTGCTGCACCCGCTGAGTTTCTCCAGCATTTTGTGTAAACTTCGTATTAGGACCGCTGCGCTCTTGTCCCTGTCATCCCCCCCCCCCCCCCCCCCCAATAGAAACCACTTCGGCCCTTCGAGCCAGCACCGCCATTCAACATGATCATGCAAAATCAGTACTCCTTGCCCCCCTTTCTCCCCACATCCATTGATTCGATTAGACCTAAAAGCTTTATCTAACTCTCTCTTGAAAAAATCCAGTGAATTGGCCTCCACTGCCTTCTGTTGGCACTTCACAACTCTCTAGGTGAAAACGTTTTTCGTCATCTAGTCTGTCCAATTCCTTAAGAATTTTATATGATTTATATGTTTTACAGGTTAAAGAGGATATGGGCCAAATTGTCCCTTGTGTGTGTAGGATAGTATTAGTGTGCGAGGATCCTCCCTTGTCGGGGCGGACTCGTTGGGCCGAAGGGCCTGTTTGCGTGCTGTACAGAGTCATAGAGTGATGCAGTGTGGAAACAGGCCCTTCGGCCCAACTTGCCCACACCGACCAGCATGCCCCAGCTGCACTAGTCCCACCTGCTTGTGTTTGATCCATATTCCTCCTAACCTGTCCTATCCATGTACCTGTCTAATGGTTTTGTAATAGTTGGGATAGTCCCTGCCTCAACTACCTCCTCTGGCAGCTTGTTCCATACACCCACCACCCTTTGTGTGAAAAAGTTCCCCCTCCGATTCCTATTTAATCTTTTCCCCTTCACTTTAAACCAATCTCCTCTGGTCCTCGATTCCCCAACTCTGCGCAAGAGACTCTGTGCATCTACCCAATCTATTCCTCTCATGATTTTATACACTTCTATAAGATTAGCCTTCATCCTCCTGCGCTCCGAGGATAGAGTCCCAGCCTACTCAACCTCTCCCTGTAGCTCACACCCTCTAGTCCTGGCAACATCCTCGTAAATCTTCTCTGTACCCTTTCCAACTCGACAATACCTTTCCTATCGCAAGGAGCCCAGAACTGAACTCAATACTCTAAATGCAGTTTCACCAATGTCTTATACAACTGCAATATAACCTCCCAACTTCTATAATCATAGAAGAGATATTTAGACAGGTACTTGTACAGGTACATTGGTTGGACTTTGCTGGCCTTACCTTGCACTAAATGGTATTCCCTTATCATGTATATATACACTGTAAATGGCTTGATAGAAGTCATGTATTGTCTTTCCATTGACTGGTTAGCATGCAACAAAAGCTATTCACAGTACCTCGGTTCATGTGACAATAAGCTAAATTGATCCTAGGACAGGGTCAGAGGGATATGTGCCAAATTGTGCCTAGTGTGTTTGGAATAATGTTAATGTGCTAGGCAGAATGGACTCAATGGGCTGAAGGGCATGGTTCTGCCCTGCATCTCTAAACTAAACATAAAAATATATATACACTAGCCGTTATTAATAATGGGAGTGTAACTGTTTGCTTGGAAATTGGTTCCTGCTTTTCTTCTATCTACCGTAAAAAGCGTCGCAATTGACGTAAAACATCGTAACATTAAGAGTTGAGTTTTCTTTTTCCTTTTCTATGCGAAATGTCAAAGGTTGTTTGAATGGTAAAGGATTGGCCCCTATAAACAATTGATTATAATCAATTACCAATTATTTGAATATTGAAATTTGATAAATTGACAATTAAAGGCATATGAAGTTTAATCTAGATTTTTTCTCTTTTTATTTTTATTTTTTATTAACCATATGCAATAATATGTTGCTATTTTGGGCTTCATAATGCCCAATTAATTTAAACATAAATGGTCCAGGACTTTATACTTTGATCTATTTGCATAAATATGAGCTATGCAGACTGAGGTGTGTATGCTCGCTTTTTGTTTCTTTTTCTCTCTCTCTCTCTCTCTCTCTCAATGACGCAGCCTGATCTTGTGTGCTTTGTCTGTCCTGTCTTCTATGTGTGTGTGTTTGTGTCAATCTATGCATGTGGCTCTCTTGTCCCATTTCTCATGCTATTTCCCTGCCCCACTCCCCCAACATTATCTACACCCAATTGATCCATAATTGATACAGCTAAAGGCCTAAAAATCATCAATTTGAACATTAGGAGTCTTCTTCCAAAGATTGATTTAATTAGAGTTTGGATTGCACAGAATAAACCTGACATGATAACATTTTCAGAAACATGATGACATAGTGAAATTTGTGACAATAATATTCATATTGATAATTTTGCATTATATAGAGCAGATAGGCCTACGAGAGCTGGAAGTGTGGCTTGTTATATAAATCGCTTTATATCTGAATCTGCCATCCCTAAAGTAACCTCACCTCTCTTTGAAAGCCTTTTCATTAGGCTAAAACCTCATGAGAATAAACATCTAATTATCGGCACTATCTATCGATCCCCCCCTGTTCATCCTGACTCAACAAACTCCCTAATTTCCACTCTCACCTCTATTGAACACCCATGTGAATTAGTGCTTCTTGGTGACTTCAATAAAAACTGGCTCGATCGCTCCTCTTCTAACGACAAAAAGTTGCTTAAAAGTGTAAACCTGACCCAGTTAATCAACGAACCGACCAGAGTTCATGGCAATTCTACATCACTACTAGATTGGATTCTTGTTACCCATCCTGACCGAATTTTAACATCTGGTGTTTTGTCAGATTGCTTTAGCGATCATTCTGCTATTTTCTGTGTGTGGAAGATTACACCCTCCCATCTCCCTCCTAAACTTATTCGTGTCAGACAATGTAGAAAATTTAATTATGATAATTATATGCATGACCTGATTGCAATAAACTGGGGGTACACAAAAGGCTGGAGAAACTCAGCGGGTGCAGCAGCATCTAAGGAGCGAAGGAGATAGGCGACGTTTCAGGTCGAGACCCTTCTTGAGGCTTGCAATAAACTGGGACAGGTTTCAACTTATACCAACTGTTGAAGATGCCTGGAACTATTTATACACTGAAGTCACAAGAGTTATCGATAAGCATGGCCCCTGGAGAGAAATAAAAGGCAAGGGAAAACATTTATCATGGATTAGTGCTGATTTGATCAACCTTTTTAATGAGCGGGATAAAGTCTGGAAGACTTTCAGGGAAACAAAGGACCCTGCTGATTGGGAAAAATATAGGTCCTTAAGGAATCAGTGTATGACAAAGAACACGTAATGCTAAATCAAGTCATTTTAAAAAACATCTTTCTGAAGACATGCATAATCCAAAAAAGTTCTGGAAAAGACTAAATAATGTTCTTAATAAATCAAATCAAAATATCAGCACTCAGATTCGGGTCAACAATGACATCATTCAGGACCCTGCTGTTATACCCAATGCTTTCAACCATCACTTCTCCACTGTATGTAGCTCTAATGTATTTGACTCATCTATTATATGTGACTTTCCAGCTACCTCTACACGTTAGAAGCTATTTTTCTTTTCAAAAAAATAAAACCTGTTGACGTTCAACATGCTATTAATGAATTAAAGGATGATTGTGGATCTGGACCAGCTGGTATTGAGACTAAATTCATTAAGTTAGGAGCTAATATTCTAATGTACCCACTATGCGACCTGTTTAATTTGTCCTTCTCAACTTGTACCCTCCCTTCCGCATGGAAGTGTGCCAATGTTACTCCACCGCATAAGGGAGGCGACCCACACGATATTAACAATTACCGCCCCATCTCAATTATCAACTCGGTGGCTAAAATCCTCGAGAAACTAGTGTTCAACCAGCTTTCACATTATGTCTCAACTTTCAACATTCTATCTCCATGCCAGTCTGGGTTCAGACCTAATCGCTCCACAACCACAGCTCTGTTAAAACTCACCAGCGATGTGTTCACTGCTTCTGAGGATGGTAAACTCACCGGTGCCATCTTTCTTGATTTAACCAAGGCCTTTGATGTTGTTGACCACTACCTACTGCTTGATAAACGTTACTCAATTGGTCTTTCTCAAAACAATCTACCGTGGTTTAACTCATACCTTCATAACAGACGCCAATGTGTTACCTTTAATGGAAGTCAATCCAATTCCTTCATTTTTGAGAAGGGGGTCCCACAAGGTTCGTCTTTGGGACCACTCCTTTTCTCTGTTTTCATAAACGACCTCCCTAATATTTGTTCTGACTGTCAAACACAACTATATGCTGATGATGCAGTGCTATATACATCTAGTACTAACAAGTCTGAAATTGAAAGATCCCTTCAATCTTACTTCTGTTCAGAAATGGCTATTATTTAACAAATTAATTTTAAATAAAAATAAATCATGCAGTTTTATGTTATTTGGTACCAGACAAGGCCTTGGTAATTCTGTAGATCTGACTATATCATTTAATGAAGGATCACCATTAGAACAAAGTATTGAACTTCAAATATCTTGGTGTTTGGCTCGACCCAACGCTTTAATTATGCAGCATAGTGAGACAATTACTAAAAAACTTAGCTGTAATCTAGCTATTCTTTACCGCCATATAAATTGTTTTAACTTTCAGATGAGAAAAAGAATTGTCTCTCAACTACTATTACCAACACTGGATTATGTGATATTGTCTATCAGAATACATTTGATACACATCTTCAACCCCTCAATGTAGTTTATAATAGTCTCTGCAGATTTATTTTAAGGTGTCCATATCTAACTCACCACTGTTCTATGTACGAAACTCTAAACTGGTTATCCCCCCACGCTCGAAGATGCTACCACTGGTTCCAGTTCATCTTTAAATGCATCCATTTCAATTACCCTTCTTATTTCAAAACAAGACCTATTAACATACACACCCTCATATTCACTAAGACATATTCAGCAACCCTTCTTTTTCATTCCAAGAACTAACAAAGAAATTGGGAGACGTGCATTTAAATTCAAAGCTCCTTCTGACTGGAACACTCTGCCTAGTACCATAAGAACTATTAGCTCATTTCGTCTATTTAAAAATACACTTTTACCCTTCCTTATAAAACCATGTACCTGTTTCTAGTATTAGAGTCTTCAAGCTCCTTTATCTAGCTTGCTCTGTGTGTGATCATTTGGCATAGCTATTGTATATGCATTGCCATTACACTTATGTATTATTGTATTGCATAGTGTAACAAGGTCATATTGTATTATGTCACAATACTATGAAATAATATATCATGTAATAATGTTGGACCCCTCGAAAACGAGGGGGTCCAACGTACCACCTAACGTACGATGTATGATAGGTGGTATATGGTATTATGCATCAACATTATGCTGTAACACATAACTTATTATTATTGGATATGTAAAGTCAATTAACAATTGTCATAAACTATAACAAGTGGGGATGGAGGGGTTTTGGGATTGGTGTGTGGGTAGGTGGGTCAATGAGAGCCTCTATGTATGTTATGTCTTGTGCTGTATGTTCTATGTTGGACCCCCTCGAAAACGAGATGACTGTCCATCTCAAGGGGTTATCCATGAATAAACTTGTTTCAAATTTCAATCACGATAATGAATGAATTATTTAAAGACACTTTAATGTCCCGTGTGACAAGTCACAAATTCTAAGTTTTTCACAGAAGGTATGGAAAGAGTTGCCAAATAAAAGGCACCAACAAAATTACAAAGTATCGCACGCAGGGTACTCCATTGTACCCCCCCCCCCCCCCTTTCCTCATGGTGGTTCCCCCACACTAGGTCTACCTTTGTTCTCTCTCCCCTCCACTTCCCCTCATGGTTGTTGTCCTTGAGTGTAACATAGAAACATAGAAAATAGTTGCAGGAGTAGGCCATTCAGCCCTTCGAGCCTGCACCGCCATTCAATATGATCATGGCTATTCATCCAAAATCAGCTCCCCGTTCCTGCTTTCTCACCATATCCCTTGATTCCATTAGCTCTAAGAGCTAAATCTAACTTTCTCTTGAATACATCTGAATAGAATTCTGAAGAGAACTCTAAGCAGGAATGTTACTTGCAGTAAGTACTTCCTCCTCATAGGAATATATTGGAACAAGGATCATAGAGCCATAGGGTGGTACAGTGTGGAAACAGGCCCTGCGGCCCAACTTGCCCACACTGGCCAACATGTCCCAGCTACACTAGTCCCACCTGCCTGCGTTTGGCCCATATCTCTCCAAACCTGTCCTATCCATGTACCTGTCCGTTTCTTAAACGTTGGGATAGTCCCTGCCTCAACTACCTCCTCTGGCAGCTTGTTGCATACACCCACCACCCTTTGTGTGAAAAAGGTTACCCCTCAGTTTCCTATTCAATCTTTTCCCCTTCACCTTGAACCCATTGTCCTCATCTTTAAAAATATATTGGAATGACAGTCATGTGTGACCTTTTCCTTGTTCCACAGGGTCAGAGAAGAAACAAATACCAGTCGCAGCCAACGTTCGATACGTTAGCCTTGTCCTTATCTTGATCCTCTGTGGTTTCACTGTGGGAATGCACAGAGGTAAACTCTGGCCTCAAGATTCATCAAAGCCTCACTACCCTATGGAAGAAATTAAACTCAACTCATTCGAACTGACAGGAAGAAGTCCAAGAGCAATAGGGATCATTGAATAAAAATAGAGAAGAGGGTTGTTTTCAGATACTGCAGAGCCCATCAGGGACAAAGTGACAGAGCCGTCTGTGCTGTTTGAGAAGGCTCCGCTCCTTCAACGTGTGCAGTAAGATGCTGCAGATGTTCTACCCATTGGTGGGGGCCAGTGTCGTCTTCTTCGCTGCTGTATGCTGGGGCAGCAGGGTGAAGGCCATGGATGCCAACAGGATCAACAAGCTCCTCAGGACGGCTGGCTCTTGGATTCACGGGAGGTGGTCTTGGAGGCTCCTCAAACTGCGCAGCATCTTAGACAATACAGGACACTCCACCCGTGATGCACTGGTCAACCTGAGGAGCACCTTCACCAACCTATCAAACTGTACACCTCCCCCTTCTGTTGTGAGGTAGACGGACTCTCCTCCCCCCCCCCCCCCCCCCCTCAATCTTTACACATCCCCAAACCTTTCCACTCATCACTTCAAGCTCATGTTTCATGTACCTTGTGTTTTATGATTGTTGGCAGACCAATTTCCCTCCTGGGATGAATAAATTTATATCGTATCATATTAGAAGGTAATGAGGACACTGCTGTATATATTGGCGCTAGGAAATATCACCAGAAATTTATCCTGGACCAGCCACCTCGAAGCTATGGCCAGAAAGCACACCAGTCACTACCACCAACAACTTCTCCTGGACCACCCATATTGAAGCAACGACCAAGAAGACACACCGACGCCTCTACTTCCTTAGAAGGCGTAGGAAGATCTTCACGTCCCCAACAAGTCTCACCAGCTTCTACAGATGCGCCGTAGAACGTGTTTCATCGGGATGCGTGGGGTTTGGGAACAGCTCCGTCCAAGACCGTGAGAAATTGCAGAGAATGTGGACGCCGCCCAGACCATCCTCCCTTCCACCGACTCCATCTACACCTCACGCTGCCTCGGAGACAGTGCTGGAGTAACTCAGCACGGTGTCACCCTTCCTTTTGCTCCAGAGATGCTGCCTGACCCTCTTTGTGTATATCGTTGGTATAAACCAGCATCTGTAGTTCTGTGTTTCAACATGTAAAAGTCATTTGGACAGATACATGATTAGTTTAGTTTAGAGATACAGCGCAGAAACCATCTATCCATGTTGTGCAGAGATGCTCCCTGACCAGCTGAGTTACTGAAGCACCTAGTGGTTTTTTTTTTAATATTGATGGGCTGAATGGCCGAGCTCTGCTCCTATCACATGATCTTATGATCACCACCCATAATTCTTGTTTCCCTCTCCCCTGACCCTTGGTCTGAAGTTTTATCCTGAGATGTTGCGCGTTTCGCCGAGTTATTCCAGCACTTTGTGCCTATCTTCGGTGTAAACTTTCTACACACAGTTTTATAAGTCGCTCTGTACCTGCCCATGCAAACCTATCCTTGTTTAAGGGTTACACAAAAAGCTGGAGAAACTCAGCGGGTGCAGCAGCATCTAAGAGGCGAAGGAGATAGGCGACGTTTCGGGTCGAGTACCCCCTATCCTTGTTTAAACTGGGTTGGGTCAACCTTTGGTCCTGGGTCAATCTCACCCTCCTTCCCCCTCACGAATGCTGCAGAAACCCGCTGGGTAACCACCGAGATTGTGTGGGACATTCAGATCCGTGCCGCTGAGATTGGGTCAATGGAGCCTCAGAACCTGCTGTCACCCCCATCTAGTGGTGAACATGTGAGTTGCACATCATGGAGTCACAGAGTGATACAGCGTGGAAACAGGCCCTTCGGCCCAACTTGCCCACACCGGCCAACATCTCCCAGCTACACTAGTCCCACCTGCCTGCGCTTGGTCCATATCCCTCCAAACCTGTCCTATCCATGCACCTGTCCAACTGTTTCTTAAATGTTGGGATAGTCCCTGCCTCAACTACCTCCTCTGGCAGCTTGTTCCACGATTTAACCCTTTGTGTGAAAAAGTTACCCCTCCGACTCCTATTATGGGATGGCTAGGCAGAGAAATTCTCCCTAAATGCCCTGGTAGTGGCAGCACCTTAATATACCCAGAGTGTGCAGGTGGCAACGAGGTAGTACGGTGGCTCAGCGGTAGAGTGGCTGCCTCACAGCGGTTCGATCCTGACCACGGGTGCTGCCTGTACGGAGTTTGTACGTTCTCCTCGTGACCTGCGTGGGTTTTCTCCGGGATATCTGGTTTCCTCCCACACTCCAAAGACGCACAGGTTTGTAGGTTAATTGGCTTCAGTAAAATTGTAAATTGTCCCTAGTGTGTATAGGATAGTGTCGCTGGTTGACACGGACTCAATGGGCCGAAGGGCCTGTTTCCGCACTGTATCTCTAAACTAAACTGAATGAAACTAAGAGGTCTTTTGACGCATTGGCCTTCACCAGTCAGGTCATTGAATGTAGAAGTTTGGATGTTACAATTGTACAAGTTGTTGGTGAGGCTGCACATGGATTATTATGTGCTGTTTTAGTCACCCTGCTGTCGGAATGATGCCTTTAAGCTGCAAATAGTGCAGACTAGATTTACAAGGATGTTTAAGATGTTAGAGAGGAGGGTGTGAAATGCCCCCTCCCATTCCGTATCCGACCTCTCTGTCCTGGGCCTCCTCCACGGCCAGAGTGAGCAACACCGCAAATTGGAGGAACAGCACCTCATATTCCACTTGGGCAGTCTGCATCCTGGTGGCATGAACATCGATTTCTCACAATTCTGTTGACCCTTGCTGTCTCCTCCCCTTCCTACCTCTCCCCCAGCCCTCGGGCTCCTCCTCCTTCTTTTTCCTTTCTTCTCCCCGCCTCCCCCCACCTCCCATCAGTCTGAAGAAGGGTTTCGGCCCGAAAAGTTGCCTATTTCCTTCGCTCCATAGATGCTGCTGCACCCGCTGAATTTCTCCAGCATTTCCGTGTACCTTACAAGGATGTTGCCAGGCCATGAGGGCCTGAGCTATAGGGAGAGGTTTGGTAGGCCATCTACCCCATTGGAGACCCACATACTATCTCTAATTGGACTAAACATCTTGCATTAAATATCTTGCAGAAACATTTTTCCCTTCATCTCGTTTCTGTACACTGTGGGCAGCTTTATTGCAACAATATATAGTCTGTAATGTATAGTTTTCCCGGATAACACACAATTAAAAAGCTTTTCACGGTACACGTGACAATAATAAGATGCTAAGCAAAGCTAAGCTATGCTAAACTAAGCTAACATAAGCTAACATAAGCTAAAATAAGCCATGTATCCTCAGAAGAAATGCCCAAATTGCAACTACTCACACAGCAGACAATCAGCTTGCCCCGCTTTTGGTAAATCATGCAGTTACTGTAAAAAGTTAAATCACTTTGCCTCTGCATGTCGGGCAGCAAGTCGGGCCCGTGGGAAGAATTCGCCTAGCTCCAGGTCTAATCTCAACTCCTTGCTACGAGACAACATCAATCTACAATGAACTAAACTAAACCAGGCAGGTTGGACTTTATTCCCTGGAATGCAGAAGGAGGGGCGATCTTATAGAGGTCGCTGGATACAACTCTGTGGCGGGGTAGACTGACTCCCCTTCCCCCTCCCCAATCTTTTCACATGCCCAATCCTGGACTTCCCACCCGTCACTTTAATTTCAGGTTGTGTTTTATCTCTGCCGGCAGTGGTGGAAGAGTTGCTGCCTCACCGCGCCAGGGACCCGAGTTCGATCCTAACCTCGCGCAGGCCAATTTCCGTCCTGGGATAAATAAAGTCCTATCGTATCGTGTGGTAAAGGGAACCTTTTCACACCCATAGTCAGGATCGAACCTGTGTCTCTGGTGCCGTCGGGCCGCAAATCTACGCTCTACAACACTAGTTCTACCCTACGCACAAGGCAATATACAGAAGCCAATTAACCTGCAAATCTGCCTGCCTCTGGAAGGTGGGAGGAAACCAGGGCACCCAGAGGTAACCCACGGGGTCGCGTAGACACTCCCATTAGTGGAAACATCCTCTGCCCATTCACTCTAACCAGGCCTTTCACTATTCGGCTAGTGTCAATGAGGTCGCCCCCCCCTCATCCTTCAAAACTCCAGTGAGTACAGGCACAAAGAGATAGTGGGATGGTGTGAGATCTGGACTGATCTTTTGTTTAGGTTAGTTTAGCTTTGATCAAAGATACAGCATGGAAACAGGCCCTTGATCCCACCGTGTGCGCACCGACCAGCGATCTCCGCACACAAACACCATCCTACACACACTAGGTACAATTGTTACATTTACACCAAGCCAATTAACCTACAAACCTGGACGTCTTTGGAGTGTGGGAGGAAACCGGAGATCTCGGAGTAAATCCACGCAGGGAGAACGTGCAAACTCCGTACAGACGGCACGGAGTCAGGTTCAAACTCCGTACAGACAGCAGCCGTAGTCAGGTTCGAAGCCGGGTCTCTGGTGCTGTAAGGCAGCTGTGCTGCCACCATGCCGCCCTGTTGAAATGCAGTGCGGACCTCACCCAGCCAAGGATGGCCTGGACTTTGTAAGCCCAGGGTCCTCCAGGCATACTGTAACCTCCAAATCACAACTCACTGGGCTTTACATTGAAACCCAGTTCATGGTTAGTAGGTTTTATTTCATTTTTTACAACCAACATTCAGACATACATTTGATGCAAGATACAAGTAAAGAGACAAGTTAACACAGAAATTCTTATCATCATTATTGTCCCGGTGGCACAGCAGTGGAGTTGCTGCCTCACAGCGCCAGAGACTGGGGTTTGATCCTGACCACGGGTGCTGTCTGCACGGAGTATGTACATTCTCCCTGTGACCAAGTGGATTTTCTCCGGGTGCTCCGAATTCTTCCCCACACTCCAAAGACGTGCAGGCTTGCAGGTTAGTTAGCTTCTGTAAACTGTAAATGTTCCCTCGTGTGTGTAGAATAGAACTAGTGTCAGGGGTGACTGCTGGTCGACGCGGACTCGGTGGGCTAAAGGGAATGTTCTTGATTGTGATTGTGATTGAGGCAGTGCAGCGTAGGTTCCCGAGATCGATCCCTGGGATGGCGGGACTGTCATATGAGGAAAGATTGAAAAGACTAGGCTTGTATTCACTGGAGTTTAGAAGGATGAGGGGGAATCTTATAGAAACAGATAAAATTATAAAAGGACTGGACAAGCTAGATGCAGGAAAAATGTTCCCAACATTGGGTGAGTCCAGAACCAGGGGGCACAGTCTTAGAATAAAGGGGAGGTCATTTAAGACTGAGCTAAGAAAAAAACGTTTTTACCCAGAGAGTTTGAATTTATGGAATTTTCTGCCACAGAGGGCAGTGGAGGCCAAATCACTGGATGGATTTAAGAGAGAGTTGGATAGAGCTCTAGGGGCTAGTGGAGTCAAGGGATATGGGGAGAAGGCAGGCACGGGTTATTGATTGGGGACCATCAGCCATGATCACAATGAATGGCGGTGCTGGCTCGAAGGGCCGAATGGCCTCCTCCTGCACCCATGTTTCTATGTTTCCGCGCTGTATCTCTAAAGTCTCAAGTAAATGCCCCAATGTAGTTGGAAGAGGCAACATGAATGCAACGGCTTGGTTCTTAAAAGGGTAAAAGAACGGAGGCTAAATGTGCAAATTGGATAGATTAGAGTTGATGGGCCCAGTAGCCTGCTTCCATATTGTAACCAGTCTGTGATTCCAAAGCTCAGTTGCTCTGATCTTCATTTATAACATAGTGGGATTGCTCTTTGATGAATTCTAAGATCAGATACAACAAGTCACGATCTGTGTTAGTAAATAGCAAAATACACAAAATGAACAGACGTGTATGATATCATCTGAAGTTTGGTTCCGTTTAGAGATACAGCGTGGAAACAGGCCCTTCGGCCCACCGTGTCCACACCGACCATTGATCAGCCATTCATACTAGTTCTAGGTTATCTCACTTGCTCATCCTCTCCCTACACGGAAGGGACAATTTTAAAGAGGGCTAATCCTGACGGCGGGCACTGTCTGTGTGGAGTTTGCACGCTCTCCCTGTGACCACGTGTGTTTTCTCTGCTTCCCCCCCCACATCCCAAAGATGTGCGGGTTTGTAAGTTAATCGGCCTTGTACAAAAATTGTAAATTGTCCCTAGTGTGTAGGATGATGCTAGTGTACGGGGTGATCGCAGGTCGTCACGGACTCAGTGGGCTGTAGGGCCCGTTTCCACGCTGTATCTCTGAACTAAACTAAAGTTGCCGCAAAGCAGTAACTAGGCGGGCCATTGTCACCTAGCACCATAACTCCTAAACAGAGGTACTACTCAAATCTTCACGCTCACAGGTGATAGGAGCAGAATGAGGCCATTCAGACAATCAAATCTACTCCGCCACTCAATCATGGCTGATCTATCTTTCCCTCCTAAACCCATTCTCCTGCCTTCTCCCCATAACCCCGGACACCCGTACTAATCCAGAATCTATCTATCTATGCCTTAAAAATATTCATTGACTTATCCTCCACATCTATCCACAGCCTTCTGTGGTAATGAATTCCACAGATTCACCACCCTCTGACTAAGAAATGTCTCCTCATCTCCTTTCTAATGTACGTCCTTTTATTCTGAGGCTGTGTCCTCTGGTCCTAGACTCTCCCACCAGTGGAAACATCCTCTCCATATCCACTCTATCCAGACCTCTCACTATTTAGTACGTGTCAATGAGGTTCCCCCTCATTCTTTTAAAGAGTCTCTAGCAAGTGCAGGCCCAGAGCTGTCAAACGCTCATCATATGTTAACCCATGCATTTAAAAATAATAATAATTCTTTATTTCAGAACAGAATAAAATAATAAAAAGCAAGCGTGAAACAGCATACAAAAAACAAAACAAGAATATTTATAAAGTGTCATAAACAGTATCTATAATAAATTAAATTGTATGTGTCAGAAAAGGAGCAGGAAGAAGCCAAAGCTTATTAATTCCCACCCATTATTCAACTGCTTGTAATTATCTTATACAAATTTAGCAGCTATATGTACACCATGTTTACACCAGCAGCTATATGTACACCATATGTACACCAGCAGCTATATGTACACCAAATTATTTACATTTATACACTAATCAAATATTTACAAAGCCATACAAAAAAAGAGGGAAAAAAAGAAAAAATAAAAGAAAAAACCCTCATATACTATACAGTATCTGTTAGTTCATATACAACCCATTACCCTATAATCACCCTTCCCAATACAATCAGCATAACAAATATCCCACTCACAATCACCTATCCTCATCCCAATATCCTTTTAAAAAAGTGTTTTGCACATCTTTTTGAACTGAATTATGTGTGTGCTAAGTTGTATCTCCTGTTCCAGACCATTCCACAAATTCACCCCACAGATTGCTATGCACATACTTTTAAGAGTTGTTCTGACATTGAGTTTTTTAAAATTATGTTCCCCTCTCAAATTATACCCACCCTGTCTTTCCATAAACAGTTTTTGTATATTTCCTGGACGTAAATTATTTCTTGCTTTGTACATAATTTGTGCAGTCTTAAATTTAACCAGAATTTCAGTGTATGTGACTGTAAGAATAATAAATTGGTCTGTTCAAGATATCCATTGATAATTCTTATTGCTCTTTTTTGTAATGTGCATGACGGCTGTAGGTTGGTTTTGTAGGTGTTACCCCACATCTCCACACAGTAACTCAGATATGGCAATATGAGTGTATTATACAGAGTATGTAATGATTTGTGGTCCAGGATGGGTCTTGATTTTCCCAATATTGCTATGGATTTTGCCAGTTTTGCTTGGACGTGGTTTATATGTGGTTCCCAGCATTCCTGGGATTGTTCTCGTTATCCTCTTAAATCTTCAAAACTTAAACACGTCCATTCCAGAGATCTCCGGTAAATGTGCATTTCTTGTGCAAACATGAAGTCGTATTGCTGGTGAGAAGTTATGAAATTGTTAAGCTGACCCTGATTACTCCGTTTATGGTGTTTTGGAGCACAGGAGGATGAAGGGACGAGTTGGAAAGGGTGCAGAGAAAATGTACGAGGATTTTGCCAGGACCTGTACAACAGGGAGAGGTTGGGGCAGGCTGGGACTCTATTCCTTGGAGCGCAGGAGAATGAGGGGTGATCTTATACACAGAAATGTGAGGTGTTGCATTTCTGGGAAGTCTCACAAGGACAGGACCCACACAGTGAATGGTCGGCTTGTGGGGAGTGTTGCAGAGCAGAGGGATCTAGGAGGACAGGTGCATGTTCTTTGAAGGTCGAGTCACAGGTAGATCAGGTGGTCAAAAAGGCTTTTGGCGCATTGGCCTTCATCAGTCAGAGTCTTGAGTATAGAAATAGGGAGGTCACGTTGCAGTTGTATAAGACGTTGGTGAGACCACATTTAGAATATTGTGTTCAGTTCTGGGCACCGTGTTATAGGAAAGATATTGTCAAGCTTGAAAGGGTTTGGAGAAGATTTACGAGGATGTTGCCAGGACTAGAGGGCCCAAGCTACAGGGAGAGGTTGAGTAGGCTGGGTCTCTATCCTTGGAGCGCAGGAAGATGAGGGGTGATTTGATGTATAAAATCATTAGAGGAATAGATTGGGTAGACGCCCAAAGTCTCTTTCCCAGAGTATGGTGAAACCAGAATCAGAGGACATAGGGTAAGATAAGGGGGGAAAGATTGAATAGGAGCCTGAGGGGTAACGCTTATTACACAAAAGCAGGTGAGTGTAAGGAACGAACTGCCAGAGGAGGTAGTTGAGGCAGGTACTATCATGACATATAAGACACTTTTGGGACAGGTACGATACGTAGATAGGATAGTTTCAGAGAGTTATTGGCCAAGTGTGGGTATTTTTAAAGCAGAGGTTTACAGGTTCCATTAGGAAGGGTGTCAAAAGTTATGGGAGAAGGCAGGAGAATGGGGTTGACAGGGAGACATAGATCAGTCATTATTGAACGGTGGAGTAGACGTAGACAATAGACAACAGACAATAGGTGCAGGGGTAGCCCATTCGGCCCTGCGAGCCAGCACCGCCATTCACTGTGATCATGGCTGATCATCTACATTCAGTACCCCGATCCTGCCTTCTCCCCATATCCCCTGACTCCGCTATCTGTAAGAGCTCTATTGAACTCTCTCTTGAATGTATTCAGTGAATTGGCCTCCACAGCCTTCTGAGGCAGAGAATTCCACAGATTCACAACCCCTGGGTGAAAAAGATATTCCTCATCTCCGTTCTAAATTACCTACTCCTTATTCTTAACTGTGGCCCCTGGATCTGGACTCCCCCAACAACGGGAACATGTTTCCTGCCTCCAGCGTGTCTAATCCCTTAATAGTCTAACATGTTTCAATAAGGTCCCCTCGCATCCTTCTAAATTCCAGAGTGTACAAGCCCAGCCGCGCCATTCTCTCAGCATATGACAGTCCCGCCATCCTGGGAATTAACCTTGTAAACTTACGCTGAACTCCCTCAATAGCAAGAATGTCCTTCCTCAAATTAGGGGACCAAAACTGCACACAATACTCCAGGTATGGTCTCACTAGGGCTCTGTACAACTGCAGAAGGACCTCTTTGCTCCTATACTCAACTCCTCTTGTTATGAAGGCTTTCCTCACTGCCTGCTGAGTCGAAAAGCCTAACTCTGCTCCGGTGACTTGTGAAAGCTGGGAAAGCAGAGGGTTTGGAAATTGCTCATTCAAATTCAAACAGTCAAACAGGTTAAAAGAATCCATGGACTGTGAAATGTCTCACTTACCAATTCTCGCTGAAGGGATAATCCACTCTCAGTCTCCGAACTCACCTACAAACTAATCCGGAAAAAAACTTGTCAGCGGTCAGTCTCACTATCTTCTGTATCCGTTGTTCAAGATGCGGACTTTTATACATCGTCGAGATCAAACGTAGACTGGGGTGAACGTTTCGCTGAACACCTTCGCTCAGACCGCCTGAACCTGCCTGATCTCCCGGACTCTTTAATTCGCCTTCCCATTCCTACACACACCTTCCTGTCCTGGGTCTCTTCCATTGTCAGAGTGAGGCTAAACGCAAATTGGCAGACCAACATCTCATATTTCGCTTGGGCAGCTTACAGCCCAGTGGTATGAATATTGATTTCTCCCACTTCAGGTAGCCCCAGCATTCCTCGCTTCTCTCTCTCTCTCTCTCTCTCTCTCTCTACCCCTCCCCCACCCAAGTCGCACCAGCTTCTCGTTTTCACCCAACAAACAGCTAACAATGGCCTGCTTCCTTTATCATCGCTACTTTTTTGCACATCTTTCACTCATTGTTCTTTATCTCTCCACATCACCGTCTATATCTCTTGTTTCCCTTTTCACTAACCAGTCTGAAGAAGGGTCTCGGCCCGGAACGTCACCCACTCCTTCCTCCCAGAGATGCTGCCTGTCCCGCTGAGTTATGCCAGTATTTTGTGTCTATCTTTGTATGCAAAGAGTCACCACATAAAGAGCATCGGCAACGTTATAAAGTGTACCGCGAGGGGTCTTCCTGTGTTCTGCCCCCCCCCCTGCCAGGTCCAATGCCCAATGAATTCCGCAGATTCACCACCCTGTGACTAAATAAATTCATTCCCATCTCCTTCCTAACGGAACGCCCTTTAATTCTGAGGCTGTGACCTCTGGTACTTGACTCTCCCACAAGTGAAAACATCCTCTCCCTGTTCAGGGTTTCGGCCCGAAACGTTGCCTATCTCTTTCGCTCCAAATAGTGTGGCTGCTCGCCCCGCTGTGAGTTTCTCCAGCATTTTTGTGTACCCTCTCCCCATTCACTCTATCCAAGCCTTTCACCATATTCTGCACATTTCAATGAGATCCCCTCCTCATTCTTTGAAACTGCAGCGAGTACAGGCCCAGTGCCGACAAACGCTCATCGTGGGTTAACCCACTCATTCCTGGGATGGATCATTCCTGTAAACCTCATCTGGACCCTCTCTCGAGCCAGCACATCCTTCCTCAGATATGCTGCCCAAAATTGCTCATGGTCCCCCCCAGGCCGGGTCCTCCTTTGTTCTCCCTCCACTATTACAAGGTGACCACAGCCCCGTGTCAAGCGAGCTCTGCTGCGCCCTCACTGTTACAGACAGTCAAAGGTAAGACTTACGCGTGCAGACAATGGAACAATGACATTCTAACTTGCAGCAGTTTAACAAGTCACCAAACGCAAAGCAGATAAATCGTGTTTTACATGCATTTTACTGACGCATTTCTACAATAACAAAGGGTGGTGTGTGTATTGAACGAGTTCCCGGAGGAGGTAGTTGAGGCAGGGGCCATCGCAACGTTTAAGAAACATTTAGACAGGCACATGGATAGGACAGGTTTAGAGGGATATGGCCCAAACGCAGGCAGGTGGTGGGACTAGTGTCGATCATTAGGTCATAAGTAATAGCAGCAGAATTAGGCTATTCGGCCCATCAAGTCTACTCCACCACTCAATCAATGCTGATCTATCTTTCCCTGTCGACCCCATTCTCCTGCCATTTCCCCATAGCTCTGACACCCGTACTAATTAAGAATCTAGCTATCTCTACCTTAAATATATCCATTGACTAGGCCTCCACAGCCTTCTGTGGCAATGAATCCCACAGATTCACCACCCTCATGTTAAAGACATTCCTCCTCATCCCCTTCCCCTTTTAATTCTGCTGCTACTATTCTAAGTTCTACATTATCCCACTTTCTCACCCACTTCCTACGGACTCGGGGGCAATTTGCAGAGGGCCGATTAACAAACCTGCACATCTTTGGGATGTGGGGGTAAGCCGGAGCACCCGGAGGAAACCCACGCCGTCGCGGGGAGAACACACACAGCAGCCGCGGCCAGGATCGAACCCCGGTCTCCGGCGCTGTGAGGCAGCAGCTCTACCCGCTACACCACCGTGCCACCCCACGCGTTGTTGGGGTACGTGGGGTACTAGTAGCAGTGTTTAGCGTTATGCATGGCAGGAATATCACACGGAAGGAGTCAGGACTGTGCCCAAACATCACTGCTTACCTCTGCGTCTTCCCACAATGAAAAGCAGGAAGAAAAGAACAAGAACAAGGCTAATGTATTGAATGTTGGATTCAACTGCTGTTTGTTTCTTGGCTGCGTCTGTGGAACAAGTAAAGATTTAGACTATCACAATAATAATAATATTTATTCCAGTGTAACATAGAGAGAGAGAGAGAGTGAGAGAGAGATGTATAAGAGACACCGTCGAATGGAAACCCCGCCATCAGCCTGTCCGTTTTTTATTTTTTTTAATTTTTAGTGTGTGATAAAAGTTTGTTTTAATGTTCTATGGTTTGTTTTATGTGGGGGGAGTGGACGGGGATCAGGGGAAGCTTTTTTCCGGTTCTAACCTTCTAACCGGAGATGTGATTGATTTTCATATTGTGTCTCCGGTCGCTCTGCGGCCTAACATCGATGGAGCTGGAGGCCTCCCCGGACTGTCGTGAGCCCCACCACGAGCGCGGATTGAACTTGGAGCTGATCCCAACCGTGCTCTGCAGACTTATCATCAAGAGCTGGCAGTCCCGGGAGAGGCCAGTCGGGAGCTCCAACGATGCAGAGGCTCGACCAGCCCCGACCCGGTACGGGGGGATCGTCCGGCTCTTAGAGACGGGCGAGCTGACATCCCCCGATGCAGGAGCAGATCGCCTTGATGCGGAGGGCCTCAAACGCCTCCGGCTACGGGAATTAAGATTGTCCCGTCAACGAGGGCTCGAGGCCCCCGACCGTGGGAGAGCAAAGAGAGAGACTTGAACATTTTTTCGCCTCCCATCACAGTGAGGAATGTGGAGGAGTCACTGTGGTGGATGTTTATGTTAAAATGTGTTTTGTGTGCTCTGTTGCTGTTTAATTGTATGACTGACTTGGAAAATGAAATTCCTCGTATGTTGCAAAACATACTTGGCTAATAAAGTATTATCGTGATTGTGGTTGTCATAAGGTCAGAGGGAATGGAGTAGAATTAGGCTATTCAACCCAGCAAGTCTACTCATTCTATCTCTCCCTTCTAACCCCATTATCCTGCCTTCTCCCCATAACCTCTGACATCTTTACCAATCATCTATCTCTGCCTTAAAAATATCCACTGACTTGGGCTCCACAGCCTTCTGTGGCAAAGAATTCCACAGATGCACCACCCTCTGCCTAAAGAAATTTCACCTTGTCTCCTTCCTAAAAGAACATCCTTTAATTCTGAGGCTATGACCTCTAGTCCGAGACTCTCCCACTATGGGAAACATCGTCTCCACGTCCACTCTATCCAAGACTGTCACCCCCCCCCCCCCCCCCCCCCCCCCCCCCCCCCCCCCCCCCCTCCCCCCCCCCCCCCCCCCCCCCCCCCCCCTTTCACTAATTCGGTAATTCAAAGAGGTGCCCCCCCCTCATTCGGTTTCTAAACTCAGCGAGTACAGCCCCAGTGCCAAGGGAGACAACGCTCGATTTGTTAACTTAGGCGAGTAACCAGTCCCGACAAACACTCATCTTAGGCTATCCATCATTCCGGGACTCGTAAGCCTCCTCTGGACCCTCTCCAGAGCCGGCACATCCTTCCTCAGATATGGGGCCCAAACTGGCTCACAATATTCCAAATGCGGCCTGACCAGTGCCTTATAGAGCCTCAGCGTTACAATGTTAAAGAAGGAACTGCAGATGCTGGAGAATCGAGGGTTACACAAAAGGCTGGAGAAACTCAGCGGGTGCAGCAGCATCTAAGGAGCGAATGTCTGAAGGAGGGTCTCGACCCGAAACGTCACCTATCTCCTTCGCTCCTTAGATGCTGCTGCACCCGCTGAGTTTCTCCAGCCTCAGCATTACAGCCCTGTTTTTGTATACAAGCCCTCTTGAAATAAATGCTAGCATTGAGTTTGTTTTCTTTACGACCGATTCAACTTGCAGATTAACTTTTTAGGAATCCTGCACTAGCACACCCAAGTCCCTTTGCACCACAATTTCTGGATTCTCTCCCCATTTAGAAAATAACCTACACCTTTATTCCCACGACCAAAATGCGTGGCTCCACACTTTGCTGCACTATATTCCATCTGCTTCTATCATACAAATCCTTTGTCCCATTGAGTCCATGCTGAGCAGCAATCACGTACTTTACACTAATCCTACAGTAATTTCATCCAAGGTTATTCTCTCCATGTGTAGGAAGGAACTGCAGATGCTGGTTTACACCAGCGAAAGACACAAAGTGCTGGAGTAACTCAGCGGGACAGGTGGCATCTCTGGAGAGAAGGAATGGGTGACGTTTCAGATCGAGACCCTTTTTCAACCTGAGTTTGTTCTGTCTGTTGTTCTGAGGGTGGCACGAAGGCGCAGCGGTAGAGTTGCTGCCTCACAGCGCCAGAGACCCGGGTCCCATCCTGACTACAGGGTGCTGTCTGTGTGGAGTTTGCATGTTCTCCCCGTGACCGCAAGGGTTTTCTCCGGGTGCTCTGGTTCCCTAGTGTGTAGGGAGTGGATGAGAAAGTGGGATTACGTAGAACTAGTGTGAACGGGTTACTGATAGCAGTTTCCTCCCACATTCCAAAGATGTGCATGTTTGTAGATTAATTTACTTTGGTAAAATTGTAATTTGTCCCTAGTGTGTGCAGGTATAGTGCTAGTGTCTGGGGCGCATCCTCTGTGGGCTGAAGGGACTGTTTCCGCACTGTATTTCTAAAGTCTAAAGATGTGAACTTTACCACTTTACAACTCAATTCAACCGCTCAGCTAGAATTCTACAACACAAAGAGTAATTTACAGCAGGCAATTCACTCTCAAACCTCACACGCCTTCGGGAAGTTGGGAGAGGGAGGAAACCAGTGGAAACCTACGTGGTCACAATGGGATCGCGCAAATTTTACACACGCACGCACACACACACGCACACACGCACACACACACACGCACAGCACACACACACGCACGCACACACACACGCACGCACACACACGCACGCACACACACGCACGCACACACACACGGGGGCACGCACGCACACACGCACGCACGCACACACGCACACGCACGCACGCACACACGCACGCAACACGCACACACGCATACGCACGCCCGCACGCTGCACACGCACACACGCACGCGGCGCACACACACACACACACACACACACACACACACACACACACACACACACACACACACACACACACACACACACACACACACACACACACACACACACACACACACACACACACGCACACACACACACACACACACACACACACACACCACGGTCAGGATCAACCCAGGGTCTCTGGCAATGTGAGTGCAGCTTCTAACATTGGAACATGTGAAGTCATTCTCCTTGATGTAAAATAACCTACAAACTTTATGCGTGGCTCCACACAAAACGTTGGGATCTAGGAGCAGAATTAAGCCATTAGGCCCATCAAGTGTACTCTGCCATTCAATCATGGCTGATCTATCTCTCCCTCCTAACCCCATTCTCCTGCCTTCTCCCCATAACCGCTGACTCCCGTACTAATCAAAAATCTATCTATCTCTGCCATACAAATATCCATTGACTGTGGCAATGAATTCCACAGATTTACCACCCACTGGCTAAAGAAATTCCTCCTCATCTCCTTCTTAAAGGTACGCCCTTTTATTCTGAGGCTGTGCTCTTTGGTCCTAGACTCTCCCACTAGTGGAAACATCCTCCCCACATCCACTCTATCCAGGCCTTCCACTATTCGGTAGATTTCAATGCGCTCCCCCCCCCCCCCCCCCCCCCCCCACCACCCCCCCCCCACCCCCCCCCCCCCCCCTCACCCCCCTGCCCCCCCCCCCCCCCCCACCCCCCCCCCTCCCCCCACCGCCCCCCCCCCCCCCCCCCCCCCCCCCCCCCCCCCCCACCCTCTTCCTTCTGAACTCCTTCTGAAGTTCAGATTGTTGAACTTTGCAAGAATTTTAATTATGTTTCATTTAGATCATCGCTTGTTCTTTTGCCCACTGGAGAATATCGGCCCAGTGCATTCAACGTGGTAAACCTGTTATTCCAGAATGTGGTTGGAGACTTTGTCACATTCTCTCTGTTGCAAGTAGAACCTTTTTTGATCAAAAACAATATAATATATTTTCCCGAAAACAAGACGTAAAATGCGCATCATACCCTTCACCACCCTCAGCGTTGCTATATAATTAAAATATTTTTTTAACTTTCATAACAATCATCCACATACCATCGCTACTTCATTGCTTGCCTCACCTGCATGTTGACCTTCACCTGGAGCACGCCTCGGATCACCAGCAAGACTGTGTCTCTGAGCACTCCCGCAGAGGAGGTTTACACGAATGATCCCAGCAAAGAGTGGGTTAATATATGATGAGCGTTTGACCCCACTGGGCCTGCGCTCGCTGGAGGTTAGAAGGATGAGAGGGGGGGACCTCATTTGAAAGGGCTTGACGCCACCGAGCCACCCTCAAGTATCTGCAACACCATATTCTTCCTTCTTGTTTCATAGAAACATATAAAGCATTGAAAATAGGTGCAGGAGTAGGCCATTCGGCCCCTCGAGCCAGCATCTCCATTCAATGTGATCATGCCTGATCATCCAGAATCCCGTTCCTGCTTTCTCATCATATCCCTTGATTCCGTTAGCCCTAAGAGCTCTATCAAAACTCTCTTGAATACATCCAGTGAATTGGCCTCCACTGCCTTCTGTGGCAGAGAATTCCACAGATTCACAACTCTCTGGGTGAAAAAGTGTTTCCTCATCTCAGTCCTAAATTGCCTACCCCTTATTCTTAAACTGTGATCCCCCCCCCCCCCCCCCCCCCCCCCCCCCCCCCCCCCCCCCCCCCCACCCCCCCCAACCCCCCCACATCAGGAACATTTTTCCCGCATCTAACCTGTCCAATCTCTTACAAAATGTATGTTTCCATAAGATTCCCTCCCATCGTTCTAAATTCCAGTGAATATCACTTTTCCTGTCACTTTTACACTACCTGTTGCACTCTTGCTTGGTATAACATGCTGGGATAGTGTGCAATAGTGTGCAATAGTGTGCAATAGTGTGCAACAGTTTTACTATGGTTTGTTTGATAGGGCGGCGCAGTGGCAGAGGTGTTGCCGGAGACCCGGGTTCGGCCCTGACTACGGGTGTTGTCTGTGTGGAGTTTGCATGCTCTCCCTGTGACCTGCGTGGATTTTCCCCGGGTGACCTGGTTTCTTCCAACACTCCCAAGGCGTACAAGTTTGCAGGTTAATTGGTTTCTGTGAATTGTAAATGGTCCCTATTGCGTGTAGGATAGTGCTGGTGTACGGGGATCGCTGGTTTTCTCCGAAGCTTCGGTTTCCTCCCACACTCCAAAGACGTACAGGTCTGTAGGTAAATTGGCTTGGTTTAAGAATAAATTGTCCCTCATGTGTGTAGGGTAGTGCTAATGTACGGGATGATCGCTGGTCTGTGCGACTTGGTGGACCGAAGGATTTGTTTCCGCGCTGCATCTCTAAAGTCTAAAGAAAAGTTTTTATCTTTTATCTTAAAGCATGGAGTCGGATGCTGGTAGGACAGGCCCTTTAATCTATATGCATGACAATAATAACCCACTACTGTACCAATACCGAACACTAACCTGGTTCTCTCGATGATTGCCTCTCTGCATTTTGCGTAATATTTCCTAGCAAAAAAATATTTAAAATGTCACAACATATAAGGACTGTGCAAATGAAAATTGTTGCTTGCATCTATTTTACAGAAGTGAAAATCTAAAGCAAAACAGAGAGTGCTGGGGGAACTCAACGGGTCAGGCAGCATCTATGGGTAATGTTTCGGGTCTGGACCACATCTGAGGAAGGATGTGCTGACTCTGGAGAGGGTTCAGAGGAGGTTTACAAGAATGATCCCAGGAATGAGTAGGCTAACCTATGAAGAGCGTTTGTCAGCACTGGGCCTGTACTCGCTGGAGTTCAGAAGGATGAGGGGAAGCTTCATTCAAACGTGTAGAATAGTGACAGGCTTGGATAGAGTGGATGCGGAGAGGATATTTCCACTAGTGGGAGAGTCTAGGACTAGAGGTCGTCGCCTCAGAATTAAATATACATTCATGAATTAGATGAATGGATTAAAAGTACCATTACCATATATGCAGATGACATAAAGCTGGGTGGCAGTGTGAACGGTGAGCAGGATGCTATGAAAATGAAGGGTGATTTACACAGGTTGGGGGAGTGGGCAGATGCAGTTCAATGTGGATAAATGTGAGGTTATCTGCTTTGGTGGCAACAAAAAGGAAGGCAGATTATTATCTAAATGGTATCAAGTTGGGAAAAGGGGAAGTACAACGGGATCTGGGGGTCCTTGTTCATCAGTCAATGAAAATAAGCATGCAGGTACAGCAGGCAGTGAAGAAAGCGAATGGCATGTTGGCCTTTATAACAAGAGGATTTGAGTATAGGAGCACAGAGGTCCTTCTGCAGTTGTACAGGGCCCTAGTGAGACCACACCTGGAGTATTGTGTGCAGTTTTGGTCTTCTAGTTTGAGGAAGGACATTCTTGCTAATTAGGGAGTGCAGCGTAGGTTCACAAGGATAATTCCCGGGATGGCGGGACTGTCATCTGCTGAGAGAATGGAGCGGCTGGGCTTGTATACTCTGGAATTTAGAAGGATGAGAGGGGATCTTATTGAAACATATAAGATTATTAAGGGATTGGACACGCTGGAGGCAGGAAACATGTTCCCAATGTTAGGGGAATCCAGAACCAGGGGCCACAGTTTAAGAATAATGGGTAGGCAATTTAGAAAGGAGTTGAGGAAATACTTTTTCACCCAGAGAGTTGTGAATCTGTGAAATTCTCTGCAGATCGAGCACTTAAAGATAGTGGAGTCAGGGGATATGCTGAGAAGGCAGGAACGGGGTACTGATTGTGGATGATCAACCATGATCATATTGAATGGCGGTGCTGGCTCAAAGGGCCGAATGGCCTACTCCTGCACCTATTGTCTACTGTCTATTGTCTATAAAGGACGTTCTTTTACGAAGGAGATGAGGAGAAATTTCTCTAGTCAGAGGGTGGTGAATCTGGAATTATTTGCCACAGAAGGCTGTGGAGGCAAAGTCAGTGGATATATCTATTGGCAGATAGATAGATTCTTGATTAGTACGGGTGTCAGGGGTTATGGGGAGAAGGCAGAAGAATGGGGTTAGGAGTGAGAGATAGATCAGCAATGATTGAATGGAGGAGTAGACTTGATGGGCCGAGTGGCCTAATTCTACTCCTATCACTTATGACATGACCTTCTTCTGACTGATGGAGTAGGGGGGAGAAAGCTGGTAAAGAGACAAGAGGTGGGACAAAGCCGTGCATGTGATAGGTGGATATGTGACGGGGGTGGCTTGTGGTGGCTTGTGGGGGGGGGGGGGAATGAATGGCAAATGATTGGAATATGTTACAAAGGCCAGGGATAAAAAGGAGACAAAAGATGTCAGATTGTTTACAGTTCTGGGCACCATGTTACGGGAAAGATGTGGTCAAGCTGGAAAGTGTACAGAGAAGATGTACGGGGATGTTGTCTGGACTAGAGGGTCTGATATATCGGGTGAGATATGGAAACATAGAAACAGAAAAATAGATGCAGGAGTAGGCCATTTGGTCTTACTTGGTTTTAAACTTTAAGAAGGGGATGGATAGAGAAAGTTAGATAAGACAGTAAGTGTGCGAGAGAGTGATCAGGAAAAACCCGTAGAAGCGTAAAACACGAGAAAGAGTAAAAAAGAAAACCAAAGGAAAAGAAAGAGAAAAATAGAAAACAGAAGATATAAGAAAGCAAAATAAGATAAAAGGGATGTACCTACTTCGTATCATTACACAGATGCTTCTCTAAAGTCTAAAGAAAAGTTTTAAGGGCCTGTCCCAGCAGCATGCGACTCCATGCGATGAGCGCGACCTAACGTGGTCACTTGAGCCGTCCGGCGATGCGGGGCCGGTCCCACTTCGATCGCCGGAGCCGTGCGGAATTGTGCGGAGTTCGTCCCGACATCGCGCGGGGCTCCGAAAAACTGACCATGTTCAAAAATTCCGCGCGGCAACGGCTTGTCGGCTCGCAGTCGCCTCGACGCATTACACACCGCCTCAACGTCGTGCCTCCGTGACCCTCTCTGTAGGTGTCTCCGTGACCCTCTCTGTGTGTGCCTCTGTGCCCCTCTCTGTGTGTGCCTCCGTGACCCTCTCTGTGTGTGCCTCTGTGCCTCTCTCTGTGTGTGTCTCCGTGACCCCTCTCTGTGTGTGCCTCTGTGCCCCTCTCGTGTGTGCCTCTGTGACCTCTCTGTGTGTGCCTCTGTGACCCTCTCTGTGTGTGCCTCTGTGACCCTCTCTGTGTGTGCCTCCGTGACCCTCTCTGTGTGTGCCTCTGTGACCCTCTCTGTGTGTGCCTCTGTGACCCTCTCTGTGTGTGCCTCCGTGACCCTCTCTGTGTGTGCCTCTGTGCCCCTCTCTGTGTGTGCCTCCGTGACCCTCTCTGTGTGTGCCTCCGTGACCCTCTCTGTAGGTGCCTCCGTGACCCTCTCTGTAGGTGTCTCCGTGACCCTCTCTGTGTGTGTCTCTGTGCCCCTCTCTGTGTGTGCCTCCGTGACCCTCTCTGTGTGTGCCTCCGTGCCCCTCTCTGTGTGTGCCTCTGTGCCCCTCTCTATGTGTCCCTCTCTGTCCTGGCGAACTCACCTTTAAGACTTCGCTCCAAGTTCGCCTCACTTTGTGCCGTGTTGCGCCACTCACCCCAACCCCCGCGCGGCCCCCGCTGCCGGTCTGATCGCGCTCACCGCATGGAGTCGGATGCTGGTAGGACAGGCCCTTTAATCTATATGCATGACAATAATAAACCACTACTGTACCAATATCGAACTCTAACCTGGTTCTCTCGATGATTGTCTCACTTCATTTTGCGTAATATTTCCTTTAAAAAAAAACCATTTAAAATGTCACAACGTATAAGGACTGTGCAAATGAAAATTGTTGCTTGCATCCATTTTACAGACGTTAAAATGTAAAGCAAAACAGTGCTGGGGGAACTCGACAGGTCAGGCAGCATCAATGCCTATTTTTTCGTGTCAGGACCATATCTACGGAGAGATACGCTGGCTCTGGAGAGGGAATGGCCCACCCCTTATTCTTGCAAGAATGATCCCAGGAATGAGTAGGTTCACCTTTGATGAGCATTTGTCGGCACTGGGCCTGTACTCACTGGAGTTTAAAAGGATGAGGGGTGCCTCATTGCAACATACAGAATAGTGACAGGCTTGGATAAAATGGATGTGGAGAGGATGTTTCCACTGGTGGGAGAGTCCAGGACCAGAGGGCACAGCCTCAGAATTAAAGGACGGTCTTTTAGGAAGGAGATGAGGAGAAATTTCTTTAGTCAGAGGGTGGTGAATCTATGGAATTCATTGCCACAGAGGCCAGGTCAGTGGATATATTGAAGGCCGAGAGAGATAGATTCTTGATTAGTGCGGGTGTTAGGGAAATGGGGAGAAGGCAGGAGAATGGGGTTAGGAGGGATAGATAGAACTGCCATGATTGAATGGTGGAGTAGATTTAATGGGCCGAGTGGCCTAATTCTGCTCATATCACTAATAACCTTATGACTTATGACCTTATAACCTTCTTCAGACTGATGGAGCTAAAATCAGTACCCCATTCCAGCTTTTTCCCCATATCCCTTGATTCATTTAGCCATGAGCTAAATCTAACTCTTGAAAACATCCAGTGAATTGGCCTCCACTGTCCTCTATGGCAGAGAATTTCACAGATTCACAGCTCTCTGGGTGAAATGGTTTTTCCTCATCTCAGTTGTAAATGGCCTACCCATTATTCTTAAACTGTGTCCCCTGGTTCTGGGCTCCCCAAACATGGGTAACGTTTTTTCCTGCATCTAGCCTATTCCCAGTCCAATCTTTTAAGAATTGTATATGTTTCTATAAGATCCTTTCTTGTCCTTCTAAACTTGAGTCGGCTGGGTGGGACTCTATTCCCTCGGCACTGGAGGATCTTATACAGGTGCATAAAACCGCGAGAGGAATAAATCAGGCATTTTGTATGTATCTTCGATGTAAACCAGCATCTGCAGTTCCACGTACACATAGTAAGGGGAAGTCTTTTAGGACTGAGATGAGAAAAACAGTTCATTGGCTATATTTAAGAGGGAGTTAGATGTGGCCCTTGTGGGATCAGGGGGTATGGAGAGAAGGCAGGTACAGGATACTGAGTTGGATGATCAGCCATGATCATATGGAATGGCGGTGCAGGCTCGAAGGGCCGAATGGCCTGCTCCTGCACCTATTTTCTATGTTTCTATAAGACCTTACCCGCTCTGTTTTCCGTGTCAGGCACCACAGTTAGGGTTAATCGACCCTTTGCTCCCCATGTTCGCTGGCTGATGGTCAGTTCGTACACGCCGCTGTCGCTGGCTTGGACATTTCTCAGTAACAGCGAGGCGTTCGCAGGGAAAAGCATCGCCCGGCGTTGAAACTCTTCCGAAACAATCATCCACTGGCCGCACCTGCGATTCTCGCCCGGGTTTCGCCTCCACAGTCCGCCGTATGCCACGATATCCCTCCCGTCCCTGCTCCAGGTGATCCGCAGGTAGCCCCCCGGCTCCGGCGCTGTGTAAGACACGGGCAGGGTGACGGACTGACCGACGCTTCCACTCACACGATCCTGGTACACCCTCAGTGTCATCGAGGCTGCAGGTGGAGACGGGGAACGGTCTCAGCGTGGTAGACTCAACACGCTGGAGTAACTCAGGCAGTGTCGCTGGAGAGAAGGTACGGGTTAACGTTGCGGGTCGAGACCCTTCTTCAGACTATTTAGGTGCTAGGGAAACGAGAAGAATAGAGTAGGGGAATCGAGGACCAGAAGACGTAAGATCAAGGTGAAGGGGAAAATATTTGATAGGAGTCTGAGGTAGACAAAAAATGCTGGAGAAACTCAGTGGGTGAGGCAGCATCTATGGAGCGAAGGAATAGGTGACGTTTCGGGTCGAGACCCTTCTTCAGACCCGAAAAGACCCGTTTCGCGTCGAGACCAGTCTGAAGAAGGGTCTCGACCCGACACGACACCTATTCCTTCGCTCCATAGATGCTGTCTCACCCGCTGAGCTTCTCCAGCATGTTTGTCTCCCTTCGATTTTTCCAGCATCTGCAGTTCTTTCTTAAACATATGAGTCTGAGGGGTAACTTTTCCACACAAAGGGTGGTGGGTGTATGGAACAAACTGTCTGAGGGGGTAGTTGAGGCTGGGACTATCCCAACATTTAACAGACAGTTAGACAGATAGATAGGACAGGTTTGGAGGGATATGGACCAAGCGCAGGCAGGTGGGACTAGTGTAGCTGAGACATGTTGGCCGGTGTGGGCAAGTTGGGCCGAAGGGCCTGTTTCCACACTGTATCACTCTATGACTCATATATAGATGGCGATGTGGAGAGATGAAGAACAATGAATGAAAGATATGCAAAAAAGTAACGATGAGAAAGGAAACGGGCCATTGTTAGCTGTTTGTTGGGTGTAAACGAGAAGCTGATGCGACTTGGGTGGGGGGAGGGGGGGGGGGGGGGGGTAGAGGGGGGGTAGACACATGCATTGTCTGACCGTATAAGTCCTTAATTTCATAAGTTCAAGGGGCAGAATTAGCAGCCTGAACACGCAATGCAGACGGTGGTGTTTTACACTTTAAACGTGTCTAAAGAAGGGTCTCGACCCGAAACGTCACTCATTCCCTCCTCTCCAGAGATGCTGCCTCTCCCGCTGAGTTACTCCAGCTTTTTGGGTCTATTATGTTTTACATTCATTTTCACCGGTGCAGTTCTAGAATAACAAAGGGCGGTGGGTGTGTGGAACGAGCTGCCGGAGGAGGTAGTTGAGGCAGGGACTGTCGCAACGTTTACGGAACATTTGGACAGGTGCATGGATACGACAGGTTTAGAGGGATGTGGGCCAATCGCGGGCAAGTGGTACTAGTGTGGATCATAAGGTCATAAGCGACAGGAGTAGATTAGGCCATTCGGCCCATCAAGTCTACTCCACTTTTCATGCTTGATCTATCTCTCCCTCCTAACCCCATTCTCCTGCCTTCTCCCCATAACCACTGACACCCGTACTAATCAAGAATCTTTCGATCTCTGCTTAAATATATCAATAAACAGGCGCAGCTGTAGACCATTCGGCCCTTCGAGACAGCACCGCCATTCAATGGCTGATCATCCCCAATCAATATTCACTGACTTGGCCTCCACAGCCGTCTGTGGCAAAGAAATCCACAGATTCACCACCCTCTGGCTAAATAAATCCCTCCACATCACATTCCTAAATGAACGTCCTTTAATTTTGAGGCTGTGACATGTGGTCCTCGACTCTCGAGTTGCAGTGTGTATCACCAACTGGAATAGTTGCGGCGTAGCGCTGGAGTTGCTGCCTCAGGGCGCCAGAGACCCGGGTTCGATCCTGACCTCGGTCGGTGTGTGTGTGTGTGTGTGTGTGTGTCTCGGTGTGTAGGTCTTCAATACAACCCACGCAGGTCACAGTAAGAACGTGCAAACTCCACACACAGACACATGAGGTCAGGATCGAACCGGGGTCCCCGGCGCTGTGAGGCAGTTCTGTAGCGTTGAACCTAAGCTATCAGTGAGAGTTGGGAAATTCAATCGCCACCCATTTGCTCAGCAAAAGAAAATTGGTGCTTACATGCATTTTACAGAAATTTAAATCTATAGCAACAGATAGTTTTGCTGGGAGAACTCGGCGGGTCAGGCAGCATCTATTAGGCAATGTTTCGGTCGGGAATTGTACTCATTCCATTAGGTCATAAGTGATAGGAGCAGAATTAGGCCATTCAGCCCATCGAGTGTACGCCATTCAGTCATGGCTGATCTATCTCTCCCTCCTAACCTTCTCCTGCCTTCGCCCCTGACACCCGCACTAACCAAGGACTCCAGTCCCATTTATACAGCGACCGCTGGGAACAGCGTTGGTATTGAGAGTCTCGCCCGGGTTTATTCCGTGTGTCCCGACCCGAAACATCACCTATCCCTTTCCTCCAGAGATGCTGCCCTTCCCACTGAGTTACTCCCAGCACTTTGTGTCTATCTCCAGAGATGCTGCCTGACCCACTGAGTTACTCCAGCACTTTGTGTCTATCTCCAGAGATGCTGCCTGACCCACTGAGTTACTCCAGCACTTTGTGTCTACCCCCAGAGATGCTGCCCTTCCCATTGACTTACTCCCAGCGCTTTGTGTCTATCCCCAGAGATGCTGCCTGACCCACTGAGTTACTCCCAGCACTTTGTGTCTATCTCCAGAGATGCTGCCTGACCCGTTGAGTTACTCCTGCCATTTGTGGCTATCTCCAGAGATGCTGCCTGACCCGCTGAGTTACTCCAGCACTTTGTATCTATCTATTTTATTCCGGACAGACAGATCCAACTCTGGGAAAGGTGGTAATTCGGATTCGTAACGTTCGGCCCTTCTACCCTGTGCTAGATGGGCCAAGTTTAGTTTAGTTTAGAGATTCAGCGGGGAAACAGCCCCTACAGCCCACCGAGTGAGCCCGCACCGACCAGCGATCCCCGCACACCAACGCTATCCTAGATGGACGCGCAATGCTGGAGTAACTCAACGGGACGGGCAGCATCTCTGGAGAGAAGGAACGGGTGGCGTTTCGGGTCGAGGCCCTTCTTCAGACCTATTCCTTCTCTCCAGAGATGTTGCTTGTCCCGCATGTTGGAATTACTCCGGCATGTTGTGTCTATCTACGATGGCTTAAACCGCCATCTGCAGTCCCTTCCTATACTAACACTAGCCCACATTTTTTTTCCTACAAGCTACATCCTACAAAAATAGCCGACAAGGTACATTTTCTTTTAAACTGAAGCCGGTTAACCTACAAAGCTGCACGTCTTCAGAGTGTGGGAGGAAAGTGAAGATCCCCTGAAACTACAGACAGCGCCCGTGGTCAGGATCGAACCCGGGTCTGTCTCTGGCGCTGTGAGGCAGCAACTCCGCCGCTGCCACCAAGCGCTGAAACTCACCTTCACAAGAGCAGAAGTAAGCTACAAGGTTGAGAGCGCTCGCCACTGTGGCTTTTGGGAAGCGCATTCTGCTTGCCTCCAATTGCGTTGAGATGTTTTTTGACGAGACACCGGGCTGGAGACGCGAGGAACTGTAGGTGCTGGAGGCGTGAGTGTTGGAGGAAGACAAAAATGCTGGAGGAACTCAGCGGGTGAGGCAGCATCTGTGGAGCGAAGGAATAGGCGACGTTTTGGCTCGAAACCCTTCTTCAGACTGATGTGAGGGTGTGGGCGTTGGGGGGGGGGGGGGGGGGAGGAAGGGGTGGAGCCAGTGGGCTGAGGGAGAGCTGGGAAGGGGAGCAGAAAGTAAGGATTACCTGCAATTGGAGAAGTCAATGTTCATGCCGCTGGGGTGCAGACTGCCCAAGCGGAATATGAGGTGCTGCTCCTGCAATTTGCGGTGGTCCTCACTCTGGCCATGGAGGAGGCCCAGGACAGAAAGGTCGGATTGGGAATGGGAGGGGGAGTTGAAGTGCTGAGCCACCGGGAGATCAGGTTGGTTATTGCGAACCGAGCGGAGGCGTTGGGCGAAGCGATCGCCAAGCCTGCGCTTGGTCTCACCGATGTGGAGCAGCTGACATCTGCAGCAGCGGATGCAATAGATGGGGTTGGAGGAGGTGCAGGTGAACCTCTGCCGCACCTGGAACGACTGCTTGGGTCCCTGAATGGAGTCAAGGGGGGAGGTGAAGCGACAAGTGTAGCATTTCTTGCGGTTGCAAGGGAAAGTGCCCGGAGAGGGGGTGGTACGGGTGGGAAGGGACGAATTGACCAGGGAACTGACCATTTGTAGGTCGGTGCGGATCAGTGCTGCATCAAACCTTTGTCCGTCAATCTCCTCCACAGATGAACACAAAATGCTGGGGCAGCTCAGCGGCTCAGGCAGCATCCCTGGAGAGAAGGAAAGGGTGACGTTTTGGATCGAGGCCCTTCTCCACACTGAGAGTCAGGGGAAATGGAAACGAGAGATATATATACGTGATGTAGAGAATCTGAGAAAAGTCCAAACATATTAAACCCGTACAACTGGAGTAGCTTCATTATCTGCCTTAAAGGCATGTTTACAAAGAGGATTGGTGCAAGCATACCACCGTCAACCTGACGAGGTCTGCGCTCTCAGTCTGCAGGTTTTAAACAGACAGAAAGCACAAAGTGCTGGTGTGTGTTTTTTTTGCATATCTTTCATTCATTTGTTCGATATCTCTCTGCATCACCGTCCATATCTCTTGTTCCCCTCTCCCCTGACTCTCAAAATGCTGGAGTCATTCTGCCGGACAGACAGCTGGAGAGAAGAAGTGGGTGGCGTTTCGGGTCGAGACCCTTCTTCAGACCCTGAAACGTCGCCCATTCCTTCTCTCCAGAGAAGCTGCCTGACGCGCTGAGTTACTCCGGCATTTTTGTGTCTATCTTACATTTCCTTCTCCGCATCTGCTTTGATGGCCCCACAGCAGAAATGTCCACGTCGCGGGGCTGGAAACTGGACGTTTCCTGAGCTATTCTGCTGCCACCATTATCTATTGAGACAAGTGATGGCTTCCACTGATTGTCACCGTAAGAAGCATAGGAACATAGAAAATAGGTGCAGGAGGAGGCCATTCGGCCCTTCGAGCCAGCACCGCCATTCATTGTGATCATGGCTGATCGTCCCCTATCAATAACCCGTGCCTGCCTTCTTCCCATATCATAGAAACATAGAAATATAGAAATTAGGTGCAGGAGTAGGCCATTCGGCCATTCGAGCCTGCACCGCCATTCAATATGATCATGGCTGATCATCCAACTCAGTATCCTGTACCTGCCTTCTCTCCATACCCCCTGATCCCTTCAGCCACAAGGGCCACATCTAACTCCCTCTTAAATATGGCCAATGAACTGGCCTCAATTACCTTCTGTGGCAGAGAATTCCACAGATTCACCACTCTCTGTGTGAAAAACAATTTTCTCATCTCGGTCCTAAAAGACTTCCCCCTTATCCTTAAACTGTGACCCCTTGTCCTGGACTTCCCCAACATCGGGAACAATCTTCCTGCATCTAGCTTGTCCAACCCCTTAAGAATTTTGTAAGTCTCTATGAGATCACCCCTCAATCTTCTAAATTCTTGTATTCAAATCCTTTTGCTATGAATGCCAACATACCATTCGCTTTCTTCACAGCCTGCTGCACCTGCATGCCTACTTTCAATGACTGGTGTACCATGACACCCAGGTCTCGCTGCATCTCCCCTTTTCCTAATCGGTCGCCATTCAAATAATAGTCTACCTTCCTGTTTTTGCCACCAAAGTGGATAACCTCACATTTATCCACATTATACTGCATCTGCCATGCATTTGACCACTCACCCAGTCTATCCGTCATCTTGCAGCCTCCTAGCATCCTCCTCACAGCTAACACTGTCCCCCAGCTTCGTGTCATCCGCAAACTTCGAGATGTTGCATTTAATTCCCTCGTCCAAATCATTAATGTATATTGTAAATAGCTGGGGTCCCAGCACTGAGCCTTGCGGCACCCCACTAGTCACTGTCTGCCATCCTGAAAAGGACCCGTTCACTCCTACTCTTTGCTTCCTACTCCTACCCTTTGCTTCCTTGACTCCACGAGCCCCTAGAGCTCTATCTTATCCCTTGACTCCACTAGCCCCTAGAGCTCTATCCAACTCCCTCTTAAATCCATCCAGTGATTTGGCCTCCACTGCCCTCTGTGGCAGGGAATTCCATAAATTCACAACTCTCTGGGTACATTTTTTTTTTCTCAGCTCAGTCTTAAATGACCTCCCCCTTATTCTAAGACTGTGGCCCCTGGTTCTGGACTCGCCCAACATTGGGAACATTTTTCCTGCATCTAGCTTGTCCAGTCCTTTTATAATTTTATATGTTTCCCCCTCATCCTTCTAAACTCCAGTGAATACAAGCCTAGTCTTTTCAATCTTTCCTCATATGACAGTCCCGCCATCCCAGGGATCAATCTCGTGAACCTACGCTGCACTGCCTCAATCACAAGGATGTCCTTCCTCAAATTAGGAGACCAAAACTGTACACAATACTCCAGATGTGGTCTCACCATAGCCCTATACAACTGCAGAAGAACCTCTTTACTCCTATACTGAAATCCTCTTGTTATGAAGTTTGGACAGGTACACTATTGTACTTACTTCTAACAAAAATAAACAATCAAAAAAAAAAAACGTATAACTAGTGTGAACTAGTTCAATATTGATGTTTGCAGTGAACTCGGCAGAACTGTTTCCATGCTGTATCTCTAAACAATAAACGTTTTAGTAATGGCCACATCTCACATATGAAAGCAGAATAACCTGTGCTTCTTACTTCCAGCACTGGGTGGGGATGACGAGCTGTTGCTTGATCTGCCTCAGCCTTGCATGGTTCACCTGCAGCTCCTCCAACCTCATCTACTGTATCCGCTGTTCCAGGTGTGTGAGGGCCGGCCTTAGGAGGTGCGGGGCCCAATTGGGAACAATTTTGGTGAACCCCAGGTTCCCAGCCAAGGTCTGTAGAATCGTAGAAATATAATTAAAGTCTATTATAGACTTTATATCTCTATGGTGGAAAGTAATCAAAATGTGCGCTTAAAAAGTGCATGCAAGTTAATGGACCAAACAGATCTAAGCTACATTTTAATATAAAATTGCAGACATGTAAAGAGCCTGTCCCACTTGGGCGACCTAATTGCGAGTTTAGAAGAGTTTAAAAAAATGACATGTTGAAGACCTCCTTCAACTATGCAGAAGACCTCCTTCAAACTCCTTTGACTATGTTGAAGACCGGCTACGACTAGCTACGACTAACTTCGGGAAAATTGGACACCGAATAGTGGAGAGTGAAGAGGACCTCCTTCGATCTCCCTTCGATTTCCCTTCGACTTTGATGAAGACTATCTATGAATGCCTTTGACTACCTTTGACTATCCTCGATCACCTACGACTAACATGCCGGCCTACTACGGCCTACTACGGCTAAACCTAGGAGTAAAAATGTATCGATTTTTTCAATGTTGACCTTTTTTTACTCGCGGGCATTTTTTAACATATTGAAAAAAACCGTCGCGACCTAGCTGAGGCCTCGAGTACACGGAGACCTCTCTCGAGCATGAAGGACAGTTCGAAGACCTTGTATCGACCATGCAGCGAGTATGAGTCGAGGGCAAACTCGCCAGAACTCGTGGATTAGGTCGCCCAAGTGGGATAGGCCCTAAAGCCTACAAGTAACAAACAAAATGTGTACTTTGAAAAGTACATAGTACAATATCACTTGTTTTAGTGACTGTGAAATGAAAAAAAAGTAATTTAATTAACTAGATCCTGGCAAACCAATAACCATTGGCGAAAAACCAGTCCAGGCATTACATTTTAGGATTCAGCCCCATCCTACCCTTTGGGCTTCTACCCGTATCCCAACTCAGTTGTGTGTGTGTGTGTTTGTTGTCTGTGCGAAGGGAGGAAGGAGAGAAGGGAGGGAGGAAAGGAGAGAAGGGAAAAGAGAGAAGGGAAGGAGGGAGGGAAAGGGAAGGCAGGGAGAGGGGAGGGAAGGGAAAGGAGAGAAGGGAGGACGGAGGCACGGGTGGCGGGAGGCGGATGCCGGGGTCCAGACGGACGGGTGTGAGCTGATGCCGATGTGTGTAAACGTTGCTCCAACCCCCGGGCCCGGCTCTCCGTGTATTGTTCACCGTGTCTCCCCAGGGGAGAGAGAGGGGTGGAGCCGGGGCTGTGTGCGTGAAGCACAGTGACTGGAGGGGCAGGAGCGCTGCCCCGGGACCGTGAGGGAACGATCCACCTCCCCTCCTCCATTCCCCTTCACACTCCCCTCCCCATCTAACCCTTTGTTTCCCCTCTACTCTCTCTCCACCCCCCTCTCCCCCCTCCACCCGGGGTAGATCTACCCGAGCCGAGAGTAGATTACTCTCGTGTGGGGCTCCCTTAGGTGTGGGGCCCAATTGGGACCAATTGGCTTAAGGCCGGCCCTGCAGGTGTGGACTCCTGTATATCGGCGAGACCAAGCACAGGCTCGCCGATCGTTTCGCTGAACACCTCCACTCAGTCTGCCTAAACCTATCTGAGCTCCCGGTTGCCAAACACTTTAACTCCCCCTCCCATTCCCACACTGACCTTTCTGTCCTGGGCCTCCTCCACTGTCAGAGTGAGGCCCAGCGCTAATTGGAGGAACAGCACCTCATATTTCACTTGGGCAGCTCACACCCCAGCGGTATGAACATTGACTTCTCTGAGGGTTACACAAAATGCTGGAGAAACTCAGCGGGTGCAGCAGCATCTAAGGAGCGAAGGAGATAGGCGACGTTTCGGGTCGAGACCCTTCTTCAGACTGGTCAGGGATCAGGGAAACGAGAGATATAGACGGTGATGTGAGAGATAAAGAACAATGAATGAAAGATATGCAAAAAAGTATCGATGATAAAGGGAACAGCCATTGTAAGCTGTTTGTGGTGTGAAAATGAGAAGCTAGTGCGACTAGGGTGGGGGAGGGAGATAGAGATAGAGGGAATGCCAGGGCCCCGAGGGCTGAGGGAGAGGTGGGAGGGGGAGGAGACAGCAGGGGTTAACAGAATTGAAAAAATTCAATGTTCAAGCCCAAAGGATGCAAAATTGTCTCTGCCTGTTCGTGCCCCACCGAACACATTTCCACATAACTTGACGCCATCCTATCCCCCTTTGTTAAATCCCTCCCCACCTATGTTCAAGACAAAAAAAATAATAATAAAAAAATAAATACTCCACATTGACTTCTCTGACTTTGCTTTCCCTCTCTCTCCATCCCTCCCCTTCCCCGTTCTCCGACCAGTCTGACTGTTCCTGATAACATTTTATTTCTGTTTGCTTCGTTGCAACCTTCTCCTAGCTAACAATTATCTATTCTACATTTCCCTTGGTCTCCATCCTCTTTATCCCATTTTCACACCTTGCACTTCATTATCTCAGAGTCTCCCTCTTCCCTGACTCTCAGTGTAAAGATAGGTCCTGACCCAAAACGTCACCCATTCCTTGTCTCCAGAGATGCTGCCTGACCCGCTGAGTTATTGCAGCATTTTGCATCTATCACCAGCATCCTAACAATAGTCAAAGAGTTAAGAATAAGGAGTAAGCCATTTACAATGGAGCCGAGGAAACACTTTTTCTCACAGAGAGCGGTGAGTCTGTGGAATTCTCTGCCTCAGAGGGTGGTGGAGGCCGGTTCTCTGGATGCTTTCAAGAGAGAGCGAGATAGGGCTCTTATAAATAGCGGAGTCAGGGGATATGGGGAGAAGGCAGGAACAAGGTACAGATTGGGGATGATCAGACATGATCACATTGAATGGTGGTGCTGACTCGAAGGGCCAAATGGCCTCCTCCTGCACCTATTGTCTATTGTCTATTGTCAGACGAGATGGTGAAGGGGTTGGAAGATTGGTTGGACCAGTTAGGGGGAGGGGTAAGGGGAGGAGGAGGGGGAGCAGGGGCGGGGGGAGGAGGGGGGAGGGGAAGGAAAGAAAGAGAGTGTGCTAGGGGAGGGAATGGGGGTGAAAAGAAGGGCGGGGAGGTAGGGAACTGGATAGGAGTGGGGTAGATAGGGAGGTAGGGGGTTAAGAGAGAGGGGAGGGGGTGGAGGGGGGGTGGGGAAGTTGGGGGGGAGGGCGGAGGGGTGGATGTGGAGGGGAGGAGAGGATATCTACATTATACTCAGAGGGTGGTGGCTGTGTGGAATGAGCTTCCAGCAGAAGTGGTGGAGGCAGGATCGATTTTAACATTTAAAAGTAAAGTGGATAGGTATATGGACGGGAAGGGAATGGAGGGGTATGGTCTGAGTGCAGGTAGATGGGACTAGGGGAAAACAAATGGTCGGCACGGACTGGAAGGGCCGAGAGGGCCTGTTTCAGTGCTGTAATTATTATATTGTTATTATATAATGATTTGTAAGTAGATTTTAGATGTCTTTTACTCACACTGTCCCACCTGTTCATAAAAAAAGCAACAGCCAATACTGCATCAATTTTATTATTTTGTAGAAATATTGCCAGCAATAAATCATTAACAATCATTTAATTGTTAATTAAATCATTAACAAGGCAATCAGCTTCCTTGGGAGCGCTTCCTTTTAAATGGAAAATAAAAGGTCAACATGTTAACAAAGTTTGAGAAATATTTACAACAACATCAAAATTCAAAATTAATATTTCAGGTTTATTTTCTGAAGATCTAAAAATAAGTTGAATTGTTTTAATCCTTGCACAAGCTAGCTCGTTTCATTTCATTTCGCAGTTGCTTGTCGATCTGGAAAATAAGTCTCAATGTGCTAAAACCCTTGCATAAGACTGTTCAATGGATTGATTTTCACTTTTGGCATGTTTTTGATGTATTTTGACGTCTGCCCTGTAACACAGCATGTAAATAATATTATTAGCCTGCAGCATTGCAAACAGCTGTTCTTTTAGACTTTAGGCTTTCGAGATGTAGCATGGAAACAAACCCTTCAGCCCACCGAGTCCGCGCTGACCAGCGATCCCCGCACACTAATGCCCCTGTCCCACTTAGGAAACCTGAACGGAAACCTCTGGAGACTTTTCGCCCCACCCAAGGTTTCTGTGCGGTTCCCGGAGGTTCCCGGAGGTTTTTGTCAGTCTCCCTAATGTTCGAAGAATGCTTCTTCTATGTTCCGGTGACTATTTCAAAAAATTCAAAACCAGTCATGACTAAAAATAGGTTGCCGTTTTAAAAATCAGTAATTTTTTAGTCGAAGCCGGTTGCGATGCTAGTTGAAGGTGGTTGTCGGAGGTTGCAGGTAGTGGAAGGTAAGACCTTTTTTTCAGCCAGTTTTATTTTACCAGGGAGGTCTTACCTTCCACTACCTGCAACCTCCGGCAACCACCTTCAACTAGCATCGCAACTGGCTTCGACTAAAAAATCACCGATTTTTCAAACGGCAACCTATTTTTAGTAGCGGCCGGTTTTGAATTTTTTGAAATAATCGCCGGAACATAGAAGAAGCGGAAACCACTTTCAACCATTAGGGAGACTGACAAAAACCTCCGGGAACCGCCCGGAAACCTTGGGTGGGGTGCAAAGTCTCCAGAGGTTTCCTTTCAGGTTTCCTAAGTGGGACAGGGGCATAACACTATCCCGCACACACTAGGGACAATTTACATTTATACCAAGCTAATTAACCAACAAACCTGCACGCCTTTGGAGTGTGGAATGAAACCGAAGATCTCGGGGAAAACCCACGTGGACAGGGGGAGAAAGTACAAACTCCATGCAGACAGAACCCGTGGTCAGGATCGAACGAGGGTGGCTGGCGCTGTGAGTGCTGTAAGGCAGCCACTCTGCTGCTGAGCCAGCGTGCCGCCATTGCCATCTTTGGAGTGTGGGGGGAAACTGGAGCACCCGGAGAAAACCCACGCGGGTCACGGGGAGTATATACGGACACCGTACAGACAACACCCTAGGATGGGTCTCTGTCGCTGTGAGGCAGCAACTCTACCGCTGCGCCTCCGTGGCGCCCTAAATAAATAACACATAATTGGGCTAAATCTAGTGAGTCAAATATATAATTGGTGACAATCTGCAGTAATATAGAAATCCTGCATGTGTACTTAACTCACAGTCATGAAGAAAAGTATTTCCAATGCCAACAGTTTTCTGACGTACATATGTGGATAATAACACGTATAATGGAAAGAACGTGTTATAATGGATCATATAGAGGTGTATAAAATCATGAGAGGAATAGATGGGGGAGATGCACATGATCTCTTGCTCTGAGTTGGTGAATCGAGGACCAGAGGACATAGCTTCAAGGTGAAGGGGAAAAGATTTAATAGGAATCCGAGGGGTAACTTTTTCACACAGAGGGTGGTGGGTCTACGGAACAAGCTGCCAGAGGAGGCAGTTGAGGCTGGGACTGTCCCAACGTTCAAGAAACAGTTAGACCGATACATGGATAGGACAGGTTTGGAAGTATATGGACCAGCACAGGCAGGTGGGACCAGTGAAGCTGGTGGGGCATTTTGGCCGGTGTGGGCAAGTTGGGCCGAAGGATCTGTTTCCCCACTGTATCACTTTAGGACTGTATGATTCTATGAAATCCCCCATGGAAGTTGGTTCTGCACCTCACTTGCTAACACCACCATTAGGTGGGGCTCTTTACTCATTACTAGTTTTGTTTGCAGGTGGACACAGAATGCTGGAGTAACTCGGCGGGTCAGGCAGCATCTGTGAAGAGAAGGAATGGGTGACATTTCGGGTCATTTCCAATTAACGTACCAATCTGCACGTCTTGGGAGTGTGGGAGGAAACCAAAGATTTTGGAGAAAACCCACGCAGTCAAGTCAAGTCAAGTCAAGTCACATTTATTTCTATAGCACATTTAAAAAACAACTCTCGTTGACCAAAGTGCTTTCCATGTGTTATAAGAGTAGTGTACACAAGCAGGCTACATACATGTATACAAATAGCCCTCGCTCAGAGGACGTCAGGAAAGGCTTGGGAGAACAGATACGTTTTTAGACTAGACTTAAAGGAGTCGATGGAGGGGCAGTTCTGAATGGGGAGAGGGATGCTGTTCCACAGTCTAGGAGTTGTGAACGCAGAGGCGCGGTCGGTCGCCCCTGAGCTTACGCCTAGACCATGGGACGTTCAGCAACCCCAAGTCGGCCGATCTGAGGGACCTGGAGGTGGTGTAGTGGGTGAGAAGACTTTTAATGTAGGTGGGGGCAAGCCCATTGAGGGCTTTGTAGACAAAGAGGAGGGTCTTGAAATTTATTCGGAACCGCACAGGGAGCCAGTGGAGGGAGGCCAGGATCGGGGTGATGTGGTCCCTTTTTCGGGTGCCCGTCAGGAGTCTAGCTGCAGCGTTTTGGACCAGTTGCAGGCGGGACAGGGAAGATTGGCTGATGCCAGTGTAAAGGGAGTTGCAGTAATCGAGGCGGGAGGAGATAAATGTGTGGATGATCTTTTCGAGGTCATCAAACTGGAATTGTTTAATTTTAGCCATCGTCCGAAGCTGGAAGAAGCGAGCTTTGGCCACGGCATTGACTTGTTTGTCAAACTTCAGTGCTGAGCCACTGGGAGAACGTACAGACTCCGTAAAGACAGCGCCCGTAGTCGGGATGGAACCTGGACCATTCCCGTTTTTTGTGCGGAAACAGGAAACTCTGGTCAGGACAGACACACAATGCTGGAGTAACTCAGGGGAGTGGGAGGCACATGGATAACGAAGTCTACAGATGAGGGCGGAAGGGTGCGGCAGCGATTGAGTTTATCTATAAACTTCCTTATATCTATGTGCCTCCCACTCCCCTGACATCAGTCTAAAGAACGGTTTGGACGGGAATCCATCATTTGTTTTTTTTAACAAAACATTCCTTCTCTCCAGAGATGCTGCCTGTCCCTCTGAGTCACTCCAGCATTTTGTGTCTATCCTGACCAGAGTTTCCTGTTTCCACACAAAGGAACGGTCATTGTCAACCCTGCAGGCTGCAGATGCTGGTTTAAGCCGGAGGTAGACTGGGGACACGCTGGAGTTACTCATCGGGACAGGCAGCATCTCTGGAGAGAAGGAATGGGTGACGTTTCAGGGTCTGAAGAAGGGTCTCGACCCGAAACGCCACCCACTTCTTCTCTCCAGCTGTGTGTCCGGCAGAATGACTCCAGCATTTTGAGGCATCTATCTGTGTTCTCCTGAGATGCTGCCCGACCAGCTGGGTTACTCCAGCACTTTGTATTTTATTTAATATTACCCCCCCCCCCCCCCCCCCCCGTCGACTCAATGATTGCGATTTTGTAAACCAGCATCTGCGGTCCCTTGTTTCTAACATTTGATAAATCGAGTCTATAAATGCAATAGGGGATTAAAAAAACCCAGTGTGTAGGAAGGAACTGCAGATGCTGGTTTACACCGAAGATAGACACACACAATGCTGGATCAACTCAGCGGGACAGGCAGCATCTCTGGAGAGAAGGGATGGGGGCTTTTTTGGGTCGAGACCCTCCTTCAGACTGGGCAACCCATTTACAACGACTGTTCAAGAAGGAAGCTGATGGATGGCCGCGTACAGTCTTGGGGTCGCTATAGAGAAAAGCAATACTGCACCTTGGCTTGTCCATTCCGCTCCGCTTTCGGCGCCTGGTCACTATTTTTCCTCATCTCCTCCAGATATCGATCCCTGTAAGTGGACACGCTGACAATCGCCACTCTGTTCATGAAGCTGTGGGACAGACACAGTGGTTTAACCTAACATGCCTCCGTTGACGTGTGGGACATACAGGGCAACAAAACGTCCCCCGCCTAGTTCAGAAATCGCACAGTGTAATAACCCAACATGCCTCCGTTGAGACTTCAATACCTTTCCATCGACGTCTGGTACCACTTCTGGGAGACTGTTGCCATTCTGCGGGAGTTTTTTTTTGTAGATGTTGTATTTTTTTGGCGGAGCGCCTTCGTTTGCTCGACCGCACTAAACGATGAAACCAGTGCGTATGTGCAAGGATTGGCTCTCAGCTGCTGTTTCAGTTTAAGTGAGTTCCTGGCATGAGTCCCGAAACTAAACAACACCATATTAATGACATGCGTGACAAATATGTATAATGTGTTATAGATATATATTACATAAATATTATACATATATACAGTGGCTTGCAAAAGTATTCATACCCCTTGAACTTTTCCACATTTTGTCACGTTACAACCACAAACATAAATGTATTTTATTGGGATTTTATGTGATAGACCAACACAAAGTGGTGCATAATTGTGAAGTGGAAGGAAAATGATACATGGTTTCCAAATGTTATTACAAATAAAAAACTGAAAAGTGTGGTGTGCAAAAGTATTCAGCCCCCCTGACTTTGTAGAACCACCTTTCGCTGCAATTACAGCTGCAAGTCTTTTGGGGTATGTCTCTACCAGCTTTGCTCATCCAGAGGCTGAATTTTTTTCCAATTCTTCTTTGCAAAATAGCTCAAGCTCAGTCAGGTTGGATGGAGAGCGTCTGTGAACAGCAATTTTCAAGTCTTGCCAGAGATTCTCAATTGGATTTAGGTCTGGACTTTGATTGGGCCATTCTAGCACATGAATATGCTTTGATCTAAACCATTCCATTGTAGCTCTGGCTGTATGTTTAGGGTCGTTGTCCTGCTGGAAGGTGAACCTCCGCCCCAGTCTCAAGTCTTTTGCAGACTCTAACAGGTTTTCTTCCAAGATTGCCCTGTATTTGGCTCCATCCATCTTCCCATCAACTCTGACCAGCTTCCCTGTCCCTGCTGAAGAAAAGCATCCCCACAGCATGATGCTGCCACCACCATGTTTCACAGTGGGGATGGTGTGTTCAGGGTGACGTGCAGTGTTAGTTTTCCGCCACACATAGCGTTTTGCATTTAGGCCAAAAACTTCAATTTTGGTCTCATCAGACCAGAGCACCTTCCTCCACATGTTTGCTGTGTCCCCCACATGGCTTGTGGCAAACTGCAAACGGGACTTCTTATGGCTTTGTTTCAACAATGGTTTTCTTCTTGCCACTCTTCCATAAAAGCCCGATTTGTGGAATGCACGACTAATAGTTGTCCTGTGGACAGAATCTCCCACCTGAGCTGTGGATCTCTGCAGCTCCTCCAGGGTTACCATGGGCCTCTTGGCTGCTTCTCTGATCAATGCTCTCCTTGCCCGGCCTGTCAGTTTAGGTGGACGGCCATGTCTTGGTAGGTTTGCAGTTGTGCCATACTCTTTCCATTTTCGGATGATGGATTGAACAGAGCTCCATGAGATGTTCAAAGCTTGGGATATTTTTTTATAACCTAACCCTGCTTTAAACTTCTCCACAACTTTATCCCTGACCTGTCTGGTGTGTTCCTTGGGCTTCATGATGCCCAAGGAACATTGTTTGTTCACTAATGTTCTCTAACAAACTTCTGAGGCCTTCACAGAACAGCTGTATTTATACTGAGATTAGATTACACACAAGTGGACTCTATTTACTAATTAGGTGACTTCTGAAAGCAATTGGTTGCACTGGATTTTATTTAGGGGTATCAGAGTAAAGGGGGCTGAATACTTTTGCACGCCACACTTTTCAGTTTTTTATTTGTAAACAAATTTGAAAACCATGTATCATTTTCCTTCCACTTCACAATTATGCGTCACTTTGTGTTGGTCTATCACATAAAATCACAATAAAATACATTTACATTTGTGGTTGCAACGTGACAAAATTTCAAAGTGAAAAGTTCAAAGGGTATGAATACTTTTGCAAGCAACTTTTAATCCGATGGGTCAGAAAGATCAAATATTGTTGGGGTTTTTACGGTCTCAGAACTCGTGGTTTCAACTTTTCGAACTAGTTTCACGTGAAAGAATCAGCACTAAAACAGGAACACCAACTTGAAACACGAGGAACCGGGAATGAAAACTGTGCAGACAACACAATGGCCAGTTCCTTGTTGGGCAGCCCAGTGGTGCAGCAGTAGAGTCGCTGCCTCACAGAAACGGAGACCCAGCTTCAATCCTGACCACAGGTGCTGTCTGTACGGACTTTGTACATTCTTCCCGTGACCTGATACAGAGATACAGCGCAGAAACAGGCCTTTTGACCCACTGAGTCCACGCCGACCCGTGATCCCTGAACATCCATACTATCCTGCACACACCAGGGACAATTTTTACATTTATACCAAACCAATGAACTGATAGACCTGTCCGTCTTTAGAAAGTGGGAGGAAATCGAAGATCTCGGAGAAAACCGGCGTGGTCACGGCGAGACCGTACAAACTATGTGTAGACAACACCTGCAGTCGGGATTGAACCCAGGTCTCTGGCGCTGTAAGGCAGGAGCTCTACCACTATGCTACCTTGCCGCCCTGATTCTCTCCGGCTGCTCCGGTTTCCTTCCACACACCAAAGATACGCAGCTTTGTTGGTTAATTGGCGTCAGTAAAATTGTAAATGGTTTCCAGTGTGTTATTGGATAATGCTGGTACACGGCGTAGTCACTGGTCAATGGGCCGAATGGCCTGTTTCCGCGCTCCACGTCAAAAGGCTAAAGTCTAAATCTCTCCTGTTCTTGATAGATTATGTCAGAACTGGCAGGTTTTGCTCTAAGACCACCCATCTGTAATGCGAACTCTCCCCACATCCATCATCTGATCTGTTCAGAGTATCTGTTTCAGATTTCAGCAACATAATGGGACTCTTCTTCATCGGGGAGACCAAATGTAGACTGGCCGATCGTTTCGCTGAACACCTTCGCTCTGTCCACTTGACCTGCTTGATCTCCCGGTTGCCAAACACTTTAATTCCCCTTCCCATTCCCACACTGAAGATTGGGGAGTCTGCATCCTCTGGGCTTGAACATTGAATTTTCTCAATTCTGTTAACCCTTGCTGTCTCCTCCCCTTCCCACCTCTCCCTCAGCCCTCGGGCCCTGGCATTCCCTCTCTCTCTATCTCCCTCCCCCACCCTAGTCGCACTAGCTTCTCATTTTCACACCACAAACAGCTTACAATGGCTTGTTCCTTTTATCACCGATACTTTTTTGCATATCTTTCATTCATTGTTCTTTATCTCTCCACATCACCGTCTATATCTCTCGTTTCCCTGATCCCTGACCAGTCTGAAGAAGGGTCTCGACCCGAAACGTTGCCTATCTCCTTCGCTCCTTTGATGCTGCTGCACCCGCTGAGTTTCTCCAGCCTTTTGTGTACCCTACACTGACCTTTCTGTCCTAGGTCTCCTCCATTGTCAGAGTGAGGCTAAACGCAAATTGGAGGAACAGCATCTCATATTTCGCTTGGGCAGCTTACACCCCAGTGGTATGAATATTGATTTCTCTCACTTCAGGTAGCCCCGGCTTCCCTCTCTCTCCCTCTCTATCCCTCCCCCACCCAAGTCGCACCAGCTTCTCGTTTTCACCCAACAAACAGGTAACAATGGCCTGCTTCCTTTATCATCGTTACTTTTTTGCATATCTTTCATTCATTGTTCGTTATCCCTCCACATCACCGTCTATATCTCTTGTTCCCTTCTCCCCAATCAGACTGAAGATCTCGACCCGAAACATCACCCATTCCTTCTCTCCAGAGATGTTGCCTGTCCCGCTGAGTTAGACGCAAAAAGCTGGAGTATCTTCAGTTTGAACCAGCATCTGCAGTTCCTTCTTTAACACAACCTTATTTTATTGTTTTCCAATGCTATTTACAAAAGAGATCAGGATCAGACTGAAGGAGACTGCAGTTAATGTCAGGTACACATGTTCAGTTTCAGCTTTCTTTAAAGCACAGAATTGTTATTACACATGAAGAGGACTTTAAACATTTTTAAGCAACCTACCTATTCCTCACAAATGGCCTCATTCTTCAGAGAACGGGGATTCCCCTCCCCCACTATTGATGAGGCTCGCACCAGGGTCTCCTCCATACCCCGCAACACTGCCCTCGCTCCCCATTCCCCCACTCGCAAACAGGGCAGAGTCCCCCTGGTCCTCACCTTTCACCCCACCAGCCGGCAAATACAACATATAGTCCTCCGCCAGTTTCGCCACCTCCAACGTGACCCCTCCACCCGCCACATCTTCCCATCTCCCCCCCTGTTTGCCTTCCGCAAAGACCGCTCCCTCCGCAACTCCCTTGTCAATTCTTCCCTCCCCTCCCACTCTACCCCTTCCCCGGGCACTTTCCCTTGCAACCGCAAGAAATGCAACACTTGTCCCTTCACCTCCCCCCTCCACTCCTTTCAGGGGACCCAAGCAGTCCTTCCAGGTCCGACAGAGGTTCACCTGCACCTCCTCCAACCTCATCTACTGCATCCGTTGCTCCAGATGCCAGATGATCTATATCGGTGAGACCAAGCGGAGGCTTGGCGATCGCTTCGCCGAACACCTCCGCTCGGTCCGCAATAACCAACCCGACCTCCCGGTGGCTCAGCACTTCAACTCCCCCTCCCATTCCACATCCGACCTCTCGGTCCTGGGCCTCCTCCACGGCCAGAGTGAGCAACACCGCAAGCTGGAGGAACAGCACCTCATATTCCGCTTGGGAGTCTGCATCCTTTGGGCTTGAATATTGAATTTTCTCAATTCTGTTAACCCTTGCTGTCTCCTCCCCTTCCCACCTCTCCCTCAGCCCTCGGGCCCTGGCATTCCCTCTATCTCTATCTCCCTCCCCCACCCCAGTCGCACCAGCTTCTCATTTTCACACCACAAACAGCTTACAATGGCTTGTTCCCTTTATCACCGATACTTTTTTGCATATCTTTCACTCATTGTTCCTCATCTCTCCACATCACCGTCTATATCTCTCGTTTCCCTGATCCCTGACCAGTCTGAAGAAGGGTCTCGACCCGAAACGTCGCCTATCTCCTTCGCTCCTTAGATGCTGCTGCACCCGCTGAGTTTCTCCAGCTTTTTGTGTACCCTACCTATTCCTAACCCTTGCTCTCTTCTTGAAGGTTTGCAATTTATCTTTGACACCATACAGTGTGCAAGAAGGTATGTGTGGGAAGGAACTGCAGATGCTGGTTTACACCGAAAATGCTGGAGTAACTCAGCGGGACAGGCAGCATCTCTGGAGAAAAAGGGATGGGTGACGTTTCGGGTCGTGACCGTTCTTCAGACCGAAGGTAGAGGGGGAGGGGCTGGCGGTAGGGAAAGGCCAGAGCAAAGCATGGCCGGCAACAGATGACCACGGAAGGGTGGAGCCCACAATGGCCCATTGTTGGCTGTGGAAGAGGTGATAGCGAAGGGATACAGGGATGTGAACTGTGCAACTAGGGTGTGGGAGAGGGGAGGAGAGGGAAGACAGGGGTTACTTGAAGGAACTGCAGATGTTGGTTCAAACCGAGGATAGACACAAAGTGCTGGAGTAACTCAGCAGGACAGGCAGCAACTCTTGAGAGAAGGAATGGGTGACGTTTTGGGTCGAGATCCTTCTTTAGGAACTGGAGGCCTAGGTAAATAAAGTTTGTACCACATAGCCTCTATGGATTGGCAATAATTTATTTTTCTGAGTGTAATCACCCCTCAAGCATGGATGAAATGGAGCAGGATGTGGGAAAAGGCACAGTTGTGATATCTGGAGGGATTTATGGTTGTGGCAGCATTCCCTTGAATTCTAGATCTCGAGAGGCAATGACCATCGGTCAATCTACGATGAGCGTTTGTTGGCACTGGGCCTATACTCGGAGTTTAGAAGAATGAGGCCAGAACCTCATTGAAACACAGAATAGTGAAAGGCCTGGATAGAGTGGATGTGGAGAGGGTGCTTCCACTAGTGGGAGAGTCTAGGACTAGAGGTCACAGCCTCAGAATTAGGGGACGTTCTTTTAGCATGGACATGAGGAGAAATCTATTTAGTCAGAGGGTGGTGAATCTGTGGAATTCTTTGCCGCAGAGGGCTGTGGAGGCCAAGTCAATTGATATTTTCAAGGCAGAGATAGAGAGATTCTTGATTACCAAGGGGGTCAGGGGTTATGGGGAGAAGGCAGTGGAATGGGGTTCAGAGGGAGAGGTAGATAGAAACATAGACATAGAATATAGGTGCAGGAGTAGGCTATTCGGCCCTTCGAGCCAGCATCACCATTCAATATGATCATGGCTGATCTTAAATCAGTACCTGGTTCTTGCTTTCTCCCCATATCCCTTGATTCCGTTAGCCCTAGGAACTATATCCAACTCTCTCTTGAAAACATCCAGTGAATTGGCCTCCACTGCCTTTTGTGAATTCCACAGATTCACAACTCTCTGGGTGAAAAGTGTCTTCTCATCTCAGTCCTAAATGGCCTACCTCTAATTTTTAAACCGTGACCCCTGGTTCTGGACTTCCCCACCATGGGTAACATTTTTCCTGCATCAAGTCTGTACAATCCCTTAAAAATGTTATATGTTTCTATAATTCCTGACTGATTCCTGGGATGGCACGACTTCCATATGAAGAAAGACTGGATAGACTTGGCTTGTACTCGCTGGAATTTAGAAGATTGAGGGGTGATCTCATAGAGACTTATAAAATTCTTAAGGGGTTGGACAGGCTAGATGCAGGAAGATTGTTCCCGATGTTGGGGAAGTCCAGGGCAAGGGGTCACAGTTTAAGGATAAGGGGGAAGTCTTTCAGGACCGAGATGAGAAAATCGTTTTTCACACAGAGAGTGGTGAATCTGTGGAATTCTCTGCCACAGAAGGTAGTTGAGGCCAGTTCGTTGGCCATATTTAAGAGGGAGTTAGATGTGGCCCTTGTGGCTGAAGGGATCAGGGGGTATGGAGAGAAGGCAGGTACAGGATACTGAGTTGGATGATCAGCCATGATCATATTGAATGGCGGTGCAGGCTCGAAGGGCCGAATGGCCTGCTCCTGCACCTAATTTCTATGTTTCTATGTTTCTATAAGATCCTGATCAGCCATGAGTGAATGGCGGAGTAGACTTGATGGGCCGAATGGCCTAATTCTATTCCCAACACTTACTGAATGACCTGCTAACTCAGACCCAGTGCGGCCTAAACCCTTGGTGATTACAATACAAAAAATGAGTTGATGGTCAATGTATTACGTCATGAGAGGAATAGATTGGGGAGACACACTGTCTCAAGCCCAGAGTAGGGACATCGAGAATCAGAGGACATGGGTTTATGGTGAGGAGGAAAGATTTAGTTTTGTTTATTGTCACATTCTCCGAATCTGGAGGTGTGCGTTTCCACACTTCTATACCTCTTGCCTGATGCCAGAAAGACAATACATGATTACAATCGAGCCTTTTGCCCAGAGTTGGGGAATCAAGAACCAGAGGACATAGGTTTGAGGTGACGGGGGGGGGGGGGGGGGGGGGGGGGGGGGGGGGGGGGGGGGGGGGGGGGGGGGGGGGGGGGGGGGGGGGGGGGGGGGGGGGGGGGGGGGGGGGGGGGGAAAGATTTAATAGGAACCTGAGGGGTAACATTTTTACACAGAGGTTGGTGGGTGTATGGAACGAGCTTCCAGGGGAGGTAGTTGAGGCAGGGATTAGAAGCAGGCAGGTGGGATTAGTGGTTTGTTTAGTTTATTATCACGTATACCGAGGTACAGTGACGAGCTTTTGTTGTGTGATAACCAGTCAGCAGAAAGACAAGACATGATTACAATCGAGCCATTTACGGTGTACAAATACATGATGAAGGGAATAACGTTTAGTGCAAGGATAAAGCCAGCAAAGTCTGATCAAGGATAGTTTGAGAGTCACCAGTGAGGTGTAGATGTCGGTGTAATGTAGATGGGGCATGTTCGTCAGTGTCCAAGGGGGTGAGCTCGATGATGGAACTGATATTAATTTCCTCATGGTGTCTCCTCAGGATTGACCGTGACTTGTGGTCAGAAGCGATTGGAGCAGAATTAGGTCATTCGGCCCATCAAGTCTGCTCCTCCATTCAATCGTGGCTGTTCTACCTCTCCCTCCTAACCTCGTTACCCCTGCTTTCACCCCATAACCCCTGACACCCTTAGTAATCAAGAATCTACCTATCTCTGCCTTGAAAATATCCATTGGCCTTGCACCCACAGCCGTCTGTGGCAATGAATTCCACAGATTCACCAGCACGTGACTCCATGCCAATTCTGTTGGTGCCATGGGGCCTGATAAGAATAATTAGCATTCCTATTCTGTCTCATGTGGGGCAGAGAGTGCTCCAGGGTTGGGTGTGTGGGCTTGCAACCAAGAATTCCAGTCTAACAAGTTCCATAGATTGTAGACACAAGGAAACGCATATTCTGGAATGAAGAGCACGAGGAAACAAGTTGTGCGCCACGAAGGCGCAAGAGTAGAGTTGCTGCTTCCATGCGCCAGAGACCCGGGTCCGATCCTGACTACGGGTGCTGTCTGTGCAGAGGTTGCACTGGGAGACCATTGTTAAACTCCCCCTCTCATTCCCACACTGACCTTTCCGTCCTGGGCCTTCTCCATTGTCAGAGTGAGGCCCCAATGCAAATTGGAGTGCCTCAAGTTTCACTTGGGCAGCTTACAACCCAGCGGTATGACTTTGATATCTCTAACTTCAAGTAAACCTTACATCCCCTCTCTCTCTCTCTCTATCCCTCCCCACCTAAGTCGCACCACATTCTTGTTTTCACCCAGCAAGCAGCTACAACGGCCTGTTTGCGGTTACCAAATTACCGGTTAGGACATGAAGACATTGTCCATGCCACAGTTGACATAGAGATTCTTGACAACTCCACATAACGTATCGGACACAAAGTGCTCAAGGAACTCAGTCAGGCAGCAGCGAGAAGGGTCTCGATCCGAAACGTCGCCCATTCCTTCTCTCCAGTGATGCTGCCCGTCCCGCTGAGTTACTCCGGTATTTTCTGTCTATCTTCGGTTTTAACCAACATTTGCTCCTCCTTCCTACACATTTAAGGATAAGGGGGAAGTCTTTTAGGACCGAGATGAGAAAATCATTTTTCACACAGGGAGTGGTGAATCTGTGGAATTCTTTGCCACAGAAGGTAGTTGAGGCCAGTTCATTGGCCATATTTAAGAGGGAGTTAGATGTGGCCCTTGTGGCTGAAGGGATCAGGGGGTATGGAGAGAAGGCAGGTACAGGATACTGAGTTGGATGATCAGCCATGATCATATTGAATGGCGGTGCAGGCTGGAAGGGCCGAATGGCCTACTCCTGCACCTATTGTCTATGTTTCTATGTTTCTATCTCTGTAAACGCTGAACAACATGGATAGATGACATTTATGATCGCGGACTTTTCTTCAATGATTGTAAAAGGGGGGGGGGGGGGGGGTTAGTTTAGTTTAGAAATACAGCGTGGAAACAGGCCTTTTGCCTACTGAGTCCGCACCGACCAGCGATCCCCGCACACTAACACTATCCTACAACACACTAGGGACAATTTACACTTATACCAAGCCAATTAACCTACAAACCTGCACCTAGGGCTGTGGAGTGTGGGAGGAAACTGAAGTATGAGTGAAAACCCACGAGGTTCACGGGAAGAGGAACGTGCGCAAACTCCGTACCAGACAGGATTGGCAGAAAAACCCGGATGTCCCGGCGTGTACATTCGCTGAAGGCAGCAACTCTACCCTGCGCCACCGAGATTAAGTTTATGTTTAGGTTAGTTTAGTTTAGAGGTACTGCCTCTCAGGTACAGGCCCTTCGGCCCACCTGGACGGACCAACATATTAGGATCTCCCGCGCACTGAAATTGCATCTTACTGATATGCCAACATCCATTGTAGAGAACTTTTAAAACATTTTATTTGGCTCAACAGTTACACAACTGCACCAGAGGCAAGAATTGAAATAATCTGCAGACGCTCAAAGGTCAAACATATCGGCCCATTATTAATTTTCAAAGCAAAACTCCTAAAGAATTACAAACTGAAATCTAAAAGTCCTCTCCATCAGAACTAATGTTCCCCTGCTTTCTCCCATAAAACCCTGTGGGTACATGATTCAACCTAAAGCTGCTTGAGAAAGGTCTCAGCGCCTGCAGCAGCATCTAAGGGCGAAGAGAATAGGCGACGTTTCGGGTCGAGACCCTTCTTCAGACTGGTCAGATTCAGGGAAACCAGAGATATAGACGTGATGTGGTGAGATAAGGAACAATTCTGAGTGAAAGAATATGCAAAAAAGTATCGGGGCCTGATAAAAGGGAACAAGCCATTGGTAAGCTGTTTGTGGTGTGAAAATGAGAAGCTGGTGCACTGGGGTGGGGAGGAGATAGAGATAGAGGGAATGCCCAGGGCCCGAGGGCTGAGGAGATGTGGAAGGTGGAGCTTGAACCAGCAGAGTTAACAGAATTGAGAAAATTCATAATTCAAGCCAAAGATTTCAGACTACCCCAAGCGGAATATAGGTCTGTTCCTCCAGCTTGCGGTGATTTGCACCACGCTGTGAGGAGGCCCAGGACCGAGAGGTCGATGTGGAGAAGGGAAGGTGAGTTGAAGTGGTTGCTGCTTCCATGCCACCGGGAGGACCCGATCCTGACTACGGGTTGGTTATTGTAGCGACCGAGCGAGGTTTCGGCGATCTCCATTGTTAAGCCTCCCGCCTTGTCTCACCGATATAAGATCATGCTTTCTGGCATCTGAGGTCCTTCCCCATGTCGATGAGGCCCCAATGCATTGGAGGAGTGCCTCAGGTGAACCTCACTTGTCGGAGTTACAACCCAGCTGGAAGGACTGCTTGGAGTCCTAACTTCAAGAAAGTACTTACATCCCCCTCTCTCTCTCTCTCTAAAGGTGAAGGGACAAGTTGTTTGCATTCTAGTTTCTTGCGGTTGCAAGGGGAAAGTGCCGGTTAAGGGGTTACAGTTAGGCAAAGAATGTCCACAAGGTGAGGAGATTCTTGACAACTCCACATAACGTATCGAGAACCACATAAGTGCTCAAGGAAACTCTCAGTAGCAGCAGGAGAAGGGTCTCGATGGAAAACTGCCCACGATGTGCCCGTATCAAGTGGAGTGTATTTTCTGTCTTATCCTTCGTTTTAACCAAACATTTGCTTCTTCTACACATTTAAGGATATGGGGGAAGTGGAGAGTGAGAAATCATTTTTCACACAGGGAGCATGGTGAATCTGGGAATTCTCTGGAGAAGGTAGTTGGAGGTGGGCGAAACTGGCCATATTTAAGGAGGACTATGTGGTTGTTATATTGTGGCCGCTGGTGGGTGAAAGGTGAGGACTCAGGGGGACTCTGCCCTGTTTGCAGTGGGGGAATGGGGAGCGAGGGCAGTACAGTTTCGGGGTATGAGGAGACCCTGGTGCGAGCCTCATCAATAGTGGGGGAGGGGAATCCCCTTCTCTAAGAAAGAGGCCAATTTGTGATGACCCGAATGGTGTGGAACACCTCATCCTGGGAGCAGATGCGGCGTAGACGGATGAATTGTTTTGAAAAGTAGGGATGAGTTCCTCTTACAGGAACAGGGTGGAAGGAAGAGTAGTCAGGTAGCGGTGGGAGTCAGTAGGTTTGTATGGATGTCGGGACTCAGGATGTAATCAGCCTGCAATAGAGATGGTGAGGTTCAAGGAATGAGGGAAATGGTCGGAAATGGTCCAGTGTATTTTGAGTGCCGGATGAAGTTGGTGGTGAAATGAATGAAGTCAGTCAGTTTGTGTACTGTGTGCAAGGAGGTGACCACCAAAGCAGTCGTCGATGTACGAGGTAGAAGCGGGATGGGCCCAGTACGCCGAGAACAAGGATTGTTTCGACGTACCCAACAAAGAGGCAACGACTGGGGACTATTTACCTCTTATACGAGTGCCCATAGCACGCCAACTCAAACCTGTACGTTTGGAGGAAATGGGAGGGAAATCAAAAGAGAATATTGAGGGTGAGGACCAACTCTGCTAGCAGTAGGAGAACGTGACTCCCGTTAGTGGACGGGTAGCACCCTGGGTTATGGAACTCGGGTCTCTGGTCGAGGAGCAACTTACCGAGTGCTTTGAGACCGTCCTGGTTTATTTTAGGTGGATGGAGTTTAGTGTAGAGTGACTGGACGCGGTAAAGATGAGGATGGGGGCCAGAATGGAATGCACGGAGCCCGACGAGATCCGTCCGAGGTCCCCCGTCTTTGAACATAGGTGGGGAGGGATTAACAAAGGGGGATAGGATGGCGTCAAGGTATGTGGAAATTGTGTACATTTCGTGGGCACCGAACAAAGGCAATTAAACTACATGGTCTGCCAGGCAGTCGGGTTTGTGGATTTGGGAGAAGTAAAATCGGCCGTGGGGGCTGAAACGATGAGGTGAGGCTCGGTGGGGTAGGTAGAAAACCCGAGCTGATGAAGTCGTTTATGGAGCTCGAGATGGTGGCAAACTGGTGTTCCAGTGGGGTTCATGATCCAGGGTAAGTAGGAGAGGTGTCCGGCGCTCTAGAGTTAGGCGCGCGCCTCCGCTGCCACCTTTGAGACTAGAGAACATCAGACGCGCCAACCTAGGATCACTTGGCACCTCCCTTGTCGCGGGTTTTGATAACCCACGTCCAGTATTGGTTTTACGGAGTGAAGTCGATGGCAGTACGTTACATGGCTGGAGAGATTGGAAAAGTGAGACTGGGGTGGAGAAGACGAGGCGGTTGATGTCCCGACGGCAGTTCTGGATAAATGATAAAAGTGACTGGGTTTTCAAATGTAAACCTTTACAAGGAACACATAGTTGAAACGCGGACTTCCTTGTGTACAGAGGCTGACAAGGATGGGAATAGCACATTTGTATCATTGAAGGGATTATTGTTCACAGAATTAGTCTGAAGAAGGGTCTCGACTCGAAACATCACCCATTCCTTCTATCCAGAGATGCTGCCTGTCCCGCTGAGTTACTCCAGCATTTGTGTCGATCTTCGGTGTAAACCAGCATCTGCAGTTCCTTCCTACACTTTGTTTACAGTACTGTCCAGGTTACTATCAGCAGTAAGTTACACTTCACAAGCTGTTCTTTGTCATTCTGTTCAGCAGACCGATTGTCTGGCAGTTAACGGCATTTTTAAATAAACTGTCCCCGTCAATTTTTGTTTTGTTTTTTAGTTTTAGAGACACAAGGCGGGCACAGGACCTTTGGCCCACGGAGTCCATGCGGACCATTGATCCCCGCACAATAATGCAGGCCTACACTCCAGGGACAATTTACAATTTTACCAAAGTCAATTAACCTACAAAACTGGACGTCTTTGGACTGCGGGAGGAAACCGGAGATCCTGGAGGAAACCCACGTGGGTCATGGGGAGAACGTACAAACTCCGTGCAGGCAGCACCAATAGTCGGGATTGAACCCGGGCCTCAGGCGCTGTGTCCTGGACTAGATTCACTTCATCAATTCTCTGCAAGACACCCATCCCATCAATGGCTTGCAAGCCCATACAGACAGCACCATTAATACTTTTACAGCACGTTACAGCAGAAATGAAAAATAGCTCCCTCATGGTTATTTACCCCTTTCTGATGGGGTAAATGCTTGGACTTCATGGGGTTAATGCTTTTGGACAGGTTTATGTTGACTCCATTCAAAGTATCCCATCTTGTAAACAGGATGTCTCCACTCCAGTCATTTCCTCCACATTTGCGACATCGCTGTAGAAAAACATACAAAAGCAAAGTTTAAAACAAATTGTAGAAACTATTTTGATTTGCACGCTGTGGGCTGGTAGTAGGGTTTCTGCCTCAAGGCGCCAGAGATCCGGGTTTGATCCTGGCTACGGTGCTGTCTGCGCGGAGTTTGCACGCTCTCCCCGTGACCCACGTGGGTTTTCCCCAGGTGCTCCAGTTCCCTCCCAAAGGCGCACAGGATTGTCGGTCATTTGGCTTCGGAAAAAATGTAAATTGTCCCCAGTGTGTGTAGGACAGTGTTAATTTATGGCCTTCATCTCCTTCCTAAAGTATATTTATTCCATTTATTCTGGGGCTGCAGCCTAGTGTGTAGGATAGTGCTAGTGTATGGGGCGATAGATGGACTCGTTGGGCCGAAGGACCTGTTTCCGTGTTGTGTCTCTAAAGTCCAAACAAGCTTGGAAATTGTGCAGAGTTTGCAAGGTACTTTCAAAGGCAGGCATTTGGAAACCTTCAAATGATTTGTAAATAACCTCCCTCCCTCCCCCACAACCATGTATTAAATTGGCATGTATACTGACAACAGAACAATTAAATTTTTACTTACAACCCATAACAGCCCCTAATTTGAGGAAGGACATTCTTGCTATTGAGGGAGTGCAGCGTCGGTTTACAAGGTTAATTCCCGGGATGGCGGGACTGTCATATGCTGAGAGAATGGAGCGGCTGGGCTTGTACAGTTTAGAAGGATGAGAGAGGATCTTATTGAAACATATAAGATTATTAAGGGTTTGGACACGCTAGAGGCAGGAAACATGTTCCCGATGTTGGGGGAGTCCAGAACCAGGGGCCACATTTTAAGAATAAGGGGTGAGCCATTTAGAACGGAGACGAGGAAACACTTTTTCGCCCAGAGAGTTGCGAGTCTGTGGAATTCACGGCCACAGAGGGCGGTGGAGGCCGGTTCTATGCATACTTTCAAGAGAGAGCTAGATAGGGCTCTTAAAGATAGCGGAGTCAGGGGATATGGGGAGAAGGCAGGAACGGGGTACTGATTGTGGATGATCAGCCATGATCACATTGAATGGTGGTGCTGGCTCGAAGGGCTGAATGGCCTACTCCTGCACCTATTGTCTATGTCTATTGTCTGTTACACAATACGCATATAATGAAACAAAAAAAACAATTAAATTAAATTAAAAGCCCCAATGGTAGTACAAAAAAATCACAAAAATCCCGACAACCTGATGGTCCTTTGTTGCTTTAGACTTTACAGCGCAGAAACAGGCCCTTCGGCCCACTGAGTCCGTGCCGACCAGGGATCACTCTGCACACTCGCACTATCCTGCACACATTACGGTCCATTTACAATTTTTGCCAAAGCCAACTGCACGTCTTTGGAGTGTGGGAGGAAACCGGCGAAAACCCACGTAGGCCACGGGAAAGAACGTGCAAACTCCACGCAGGCAGCACCCGAGGTCAGGATCGAACCCGGGTCTCTGGCACTGTGAGGCAGCAACTCTACCGCTGCGCCACGTGCCGCCCTCATTGATGTTAGCGTGTAGTGTAGCGTGTAGTCTCTGGTTCTATCCATGTTCTCCAGAGATGCTGCCTGACACGCTGGGTTACTCCGGCACTTTGTGTCCTTTTTTTGTAAAGCAGCATCTGCAGTTCCTTGTTTCGCCAAAGCATCATAATTTGGCATCATGTTCACGAAGCAACTGCAGATGCTGGAGCTGATGGGTGTCGGGAAGAAGATATTCTTGAAGCTGGAGATCTCAGTATTCAGGCTCCTGTACCAACTTCCTGGTGAAACGAGCGCGTGTCGAGGGTGGTGTGGGTCTCTGGTGATAGTGGCTGCCTTTTTGAGGAAGTGCCTTCTATAGATCCCTTCGAATGGTGGGGAGGACAGTGCCTGTGATGGACCGGGCAGTCCACCACTCTCTGTTTGCTCTTTGGGCTAACGGAATCAAGGGATATGGGGAGAAAGCAGGAATGGGGTACTGATTGTGGATGATCAGCCGTGATCACATTGAATGGTGGTGATGGCACAAAGGGCTGAATGGCCTCCTCCTGCACCTATTGTCTATGTTTCTATGTTTCCATGTTATCTCCACCACTCTTCTCACTGCTGGAATGCAAGGTACCATGCATCATAATGGACACAAGGTGCTGGAGTAGCTCAGCCGGTCGGGCAGCATCTGTGAAGAACATGGATGGATGACCTTTCGAGTCGGGACTGGTCTGAACCCTTCAGTTTCTTTGACTTGAGGGCCTGAGCTATAGATGAGTTTATGGTCACGTGTACCGTGAAACCTCCACTGGCTTGTGGCCATATCCAATCATGGAAAAGGCTCCAGGAGTAAACCTCAAGAAAAATCCGGATTCGGAGTCCCTAATACCCCTGTCCCACTTAAGAAACCTGAAGGGAAACCTCTGGAGACTTTGCGCCCCACCCAAGGTTTCCGTGCGGTTCCCGGAGGTTTTTGTCAGTCTCCCTAATGGTCGAAAGTGGTTTCCGCTTCTTCTATGTTCCTGCGGTTATTTCAAAAAATTCAAAACCGGCCGCGACTAAAAATAGGTTGCAGTTTTAAAAATTGGTGATTTTTTAGTCGATGCCGGTTGCGATGCTAGTTGAAGGTGATTGCCGGAGGTTGCAGGTAATGGAAGGTAAGACCTCCCTGGTAAAATAAAACTGGCTGAAAAAAAGGTCTTACGTCTTACCTTCCACTACCTGCAACCTCCGGCAACCACCTCCAACTAGCATCGCAACCGGCTTTGACTAAAAAATTACCGATTTTTAAAACGGCAACCTATTTTTAGTCATGACTGGTTTTGAATTTTTGAATTTTTTGAACTAGTCACCGGAACATAGAAGAAGCATTCTTCGACCATTAGGGAGACTGACAAAAACCTCCGGGAACCTCTGGGAACCGCACAGAAACCTTGGGTGGGGCGAAAAGTCTCCAGAGGTTTCCGTTCAGGTTTCCCAACGCCCCTGTCCCACTTAGGAAACCTGAACGGAAACCTCTGGAGACTTTGCGCCCCACCCAAGGTTTCCCTGCGGTTCCTGGAGGTTCCTGGAGGTTCTTGTCCTCCGGCAACCACCTTCAACTAGCATCGCAACTGGCTTCAACTAAAAAAATGACCGATTTTTGAAACGGAAACCACTTTCGACCATTAGGGAGACTGACAAAAACCTCCTGGAACCTCCGGGAACCGCACGGAAACCTTGGGTGGGACGCAAAGTCTCCAGAGGTTTCCGTTCAGGTTTCCAAAGTGGGACAGGGGCCTAAGTGGGACAGGGGCATTAAGCAGTCCGTCGTTGTCTACAACCTCGCTCTGGCAGCTCCTGCGACGGCGCTGGTGCCAAACTGTAACGGCCCTGCTGTTTCTTTGGATTGATCCGCGACGTGGAGAGGGGGGACGTGCTGCATGTCCTCCATATGACATCGACCAGGCTTGCATCTGAGGATGCATCACCCATGGCCAGCCATGACCGAGGGGGGCCTGCTACAACAGTGAGAAGCTTTTGTTGCTTGCTAAACAGTCAGTGGAAAGGCAATGCTTGATTACAAACAAGCCATTCACAGTGTACAGATATATGGTAATGTGAATATCATGAAAAACATCTAGTGCGAGATGAAGCCAGTAAATTCTGATCAGAGATAAGGTTAGGGAGAGGTTGAACAGGCTAGGACATTATCTCTTGAAGCGCAGTAGGCTGAGGGGTGATCTTATAGAGGTGTACATGAGGGAAATAGATCGGGTGAATGCTCAGAGTCTTTTACCCCTGGAGCAGGGGAATCACAAACCAGAGGACTTGGGTTTAAGGTGAGGGGGAAAGTGGGAACTCAAGGGGGCAACTTATTTACTCAATTACTGCCAGCGAAGGTAGTTGAGGCAGGGACTCTCACAATATTTAAAAGTCAGTCGGACGGGTACATGGATGGGAAAGGTTTCAGAGGGATGTGGGCCAAACACAGGCAGGATCATAAGCTGAATTAGGCCATTCGGCCCATCAAGTCTACTCTGCCGTTCAATCACAGCTGATCTATCTTTTTCTCTCACCCCCATTCTCATGCCTTCGCCCTATAACCCTTACTAATTGAGAATCTGGGACGAGTGCAGATGGGGCATCTAAGTCGGAATGGGCAAGTTAGGCCGAAGGACTTGTCGCCACACTCGATGACTCTATGGTCCTATCCATGTTCTCCAGAGATGTTGCCTGACATGCTGAGTTACTCCGGCACTTTGTGTCCTATTTTGTAAAGCAGCATCTGCAGTTCCTGGTTTCGCCAAAGCATCATAATTTGGCATCAGTACTATCAACACAAACCTTGCGCCTTGCACTGACGTTTCGTTCAGTGGTAGTTCGACCTTAAAAAAAAAGAACCATATTTAGTTCAATTACATTTCTCTTCCTTATGATCTTTCGCATGATTACACTACTTTCTAAGTTAGAAAATATAAACAAATAAACTAGTTTAGTTAGGAGATACAACGCAGAACAAGTCCCTTCAGCCCGTTCAGCCCGATCCCCGCACACTAACACTATCCTACACACATTTCCACACCCTTTCACACAAGTGTATGCAACAAGCTGCCAGGAGAGGTAGTTGAGGTCGGGACTATCCCAACGTTTATAGAAACAGTTAGACAGGTACATGGATAGGATAATTTTGGAGGGATATGGGCCAAGCGCAGGCAGGTGGGACTAGTGTAGCTGGGACATGTTGGCCAGTGCGGGCAAGTTGGGCCCAAGGGCCTATTTCCACACTGTACCACTCTATGACTCGATGACTATGACTAGGGACAATTTACAATTTCACCAAAGCATTAAACCTACAAACCTGCACGTCTTTGGGGTGTGGGAGGAAACCGGAGCACCCGGAGAAAACCCACGCAGGTCGCAGGAAAAACGTGCAAGCTCCGTACAGACAGCGCCCGTAGTCAGGATCGAAATGGGTCTCTGGCGCTGTGAGGCAGCAACTCTACCGCTGCGCCACCGTGACGCCCCTTTCTTATGATCTTTCTTAAGATTATGCTACTTTCTGATTTATTGTAACAAAATATAAACTAATAAACTAGTTCAAAAGAATTGGAATCAGTGATTTGAACTGGAATGCGTTGGCATTGCAGAGTAGGAGTGTAAAGGCGGGGAAGAGAAGGAACAAGGAAATAGAAATGAAAATATGAGATGAGTCATATTTATTTTGGCAGAATTTACATAAACAAAACAATAGACATGGGAGGGACAATCCTTAATTGCATCTATTTTAATAGACAATAGATAATAGACAATAGACAATAGACATAGAAACATAGAAATTAGGTGCAGGAGCAGGCCATTCGGCCCTTCGAGCCTGCACCACCATTCAATATGATCATGGCTGATCATCCAACTCAGTATCCTGTACCTGCCTGCCTTCTCTCCATACCCGCTGATCCCTTCAGCCACAAGGGCCACATCCAACACCCTCTTAAATATGGCCAACGAACTAGCCTCAACTACCTTCTGTGGCAGAGAATTCCACAGATTCACCACTCTCTGTGTGAAAAACGATTTTCTCATCTTGGTCCTAAAAGACTTCCTCCTTATCCTTAAACTGTGACCCCTTGTCCTGGACTTCCCCAACATCGGGAACATTCTTCCTGCATCTAGCCTGTCCAACCCCTTAAGAATTTTGTATGTCTCTATGAGATCACTCCTCAATCTTCTAATTCCAGCGAGTACAAGCGAGTCTATCCAGTCTTTCTTCATATGGAAGTCATGCCATCCCAGGAATCAGTTCTGGTGAACGTTCTCTGTTACTCCCTCTATGGCAAGAATGGTCTTTCCTCAAATTAGGAGACCAAAACTGTACGCAATACTCCAGGTGTGGCCTCACCAAGACCCAGTACAACTGCAGTAGAACCTCCTGCTCTTGTACTCAAATCCTTTTGCTATGAATGCTAACATACCATTCGCTTTCGTTCACAGCCTGCTGCACCTGCATGCCTACTTTCAATGACTGGTGTACCATGACACCCAGGTCTCGCTGCATCTCCCCTTTTCCTAATCGATCACCATTCAAATAATAGTCTACCTTCCTGTTTTTGCCACCAAAGTGGATAACCTCACATTTATCCACATTATACTGCATCTGCCATGCATTTGCCCACTTACCCAGTCTATCCAAGTCATCTTGCAGCCTCCTAGCATCCTCCTCACAGCTAACACTGCCCCCCAGCTTCGTGTCATCCGCAATAGGTGCAGGAGTAGGCCCTTTGAGCCAGCACCTTCATTCAATGTGATCATAGAAACATAGAAACATAACAGTGGAGGAGGCCCAGGACAGAAAGGTCAGTGTGAGAATGGGAGGGGGAGTTAAAGTGTTAAACGATCAGCCATGATCATATTGAATGGCGGTGCTGGCTCGAAGGGCCGAATGGCCTCCTCCTGCACCTATTTTCTATGTTTCTATGTTTCTATGTTTGGCAACCTGGAGATCAGGTCGGATTGGCGGATTGAGCTAAGGTGTTCAGCTAAACGATTGGCCAGTCTATGTTTGGTCTCGCCGATGTATGAGGGATTAGTTTAATGTCGCATCACGGTCGACACAGACACTGCAAGCTGAAGGATCTTTATCTTTGCTGTACTATAGTTTAGTTCAGTTTAGAGATACAGCACGGAAACAGGCCCTTCGGCCCACCGAGTGCGCACCGACCAGCGATCCCCGCACATTAACACTATCCTACACACACACTAGGGACAATTTATACATGTACCGAGCCAATTAACCTGCAAACCTGCACGTCTTTGGAGTGTGGGAGGAAACCGTGAAGATCTCGGAGACAACCCACGCAGGAGGAGGGAGGACGTACGAACTCCGTACAGACAGCGCCCGTAGTCAGGATGGACCCCGGGTCTCCGGCGCTGCGAGCGCTGCGAGCGCTGTAAGGCACAAGCTCTACCGCTGCGCCACCGTGCCACCCTGATATTACAGTTACTGTTACAAAATTACCGTTCGAAACTTTGTGACTGCAATTTGTTTTGTTAACACAGTTTGCACGTGTTATGGTGGATGACAGTAATCCAGTGGGCGGACTGATAGTTATCTTCTCATCTGGAATTCTGATTGCCGAAATATTGAAAACAAGCTGCGTGAGCGTTAACAACATAAATCGTTTAAAAAAATTGGTAAAACCTCGTTATGACATAGACCATAGAAGCAGTGGGGGGCTAGGGGGGGAGGGTGGGAATGGGTGTCCAATTATTACCGATTATCCGTTATATCAGAGTAAGGGATTACCGAGAGCAATAGAGTATTCATTGTATAAAGTAGTAACTTAGAAACATAGAATACATAGACAATAGGTGCAGGAGCAGGCCATTCGGTGGCCCTCGAGCCTGCACCGCCATTCAATATGATCATGGCTGATCATCCAACTCAGTATCCTGTACCTGCCTTCTCTCCATACCCCCTGATCCCTTTAGCCACAAGGGCCACATCTAACTCCCTCTTAAATATAGCCAATGAACTGGCCTCAACTACCTTCTGTGGCAGAGAATTCCAGAGACTCACCACTCTCTGTGTGAAAAATGTTTTCCTCATCTCGGTCCTAAAGGAATTCCCCCTTATCCTTAGACTGTGACCCCTTGTTCTGGACCTCCCCAACATCGGGAACAATCGTGGCTGATCATCCCCAATCAGTACCCCGTTCCTGCCTTCTCTCCATATCCCCTGACTCCGCTATCTTTAAGATCCCTATCTAGCTCTCGCTTAATGATAATGTGCGGAGATCGCTGGTCGGCACGGACTCGGGGGGCTGAAGGGCCTGTTTCCGCGCTGTATCTCTAAGCTAAACTAAACTAAATTGAACTGATGGCGTTAATTAACAGATGGGAGTGTAACATGACTGCTATGGGGAAGACATGGTGGGAAAACCATTGAACAGGAATGTCCACATTCCAGCATATAGAATGTTTGGCTATGAGAAGGAGGATGTAAAAAAGGCATCACAATATTAATCATGAGGCCCATTTAAGGGTGAATTCTGTCTGAGTAATTTAGTTTAGTTTAGTTTAGAGATATAGCGCAGAAACATGCCCTTTGGCCCAGCGAGTCCGCACGGACCAGTGATCCCTGCACACTAACACTATCTTAAACACACACTAGGGACAATTTGTACTTACACCAAGCCAATTAACCTACATACCTGCACGTCTTTGGAGTGTGGGGGGAAACAGAAGTTCTCAAAGAAAACCCACGCAAGTCACGGGGAGAACGTACAAACTCCGTACAGACAGCACCCGTGGTCGGGATCGAACCCGGGTCTCCGGCGCTGCATTCGCTGTAAGGCAGCAACTCTACCGCTGCGCCACCGTGGCCGCCCTTAAGGGGATTTGATCTAAATTTTAGAGCGAATGACTAAGTGTGTGTCACAAGGTTTGTGGAGTTGATTCTTAACAGTGTGGAAACAGGCTCTTTGTATCCAACTTGCCCACACCTACCCACATGTCCCAACCACACTAGTCCCACCTGTCTGCATTTGGCTCATATCCCTCCAAACCTGCCCTACCCATGTGCCTAAATGTTTCTTAAATATACAACATACAGAGTATCGTGTTCAGTTCTGGGAGGAAACTGAACAGTTTTGTAGGAAGAAGGGTCTCGACCCAAAACGTCGCCTATCTCCTTCGCTCCTTAGATGCTGCTGCACCCGCTGAGTTTCTCCAGCCTTTTGTGTACCCTCGATTCTCCAGCATCTGCAGTTCCTTCGTTAACAGTTTTGTAGGAAAGATGTTGTCAAACTGGAAAGGGTACAGTGAAGATTTACAAGGATGTTGCCAGGACTAAAGGGTCTGAGTTATAGGGAGAGGTTGACTAGGTTGGGGGCGCAGGAGGATGAGGGGTGATCTTAGAGAGGTGTACAAAATCATGAGAGGAATAGATCGGGTAGATACACAGAGTCTCTTGCCCAGAGTAGGGGAATCGAGGACCAGAGGACATAGGTTTAAGGTGAATGGGAAAAGATTTAATAGGAATCTGAGAGATACATTTTTCACACAGAGGGTGGTGGATGTATGGAACAAGCTGCCAGAGGAGGTAGTTGAGGCTGGGATTATCCCAACATTTAAGAATCCTTTAGACAGGTACATGGATAGGACAGGTTTGGAGGGATATGTGCCAAACACAGGCAGGTGGGACTAGTGTAGCTGGGACATGTTGGCCAGGGTGGGCAAGTTGGGATGAAGGGCCTGTTTCCACACTGTGTCACTCTATGACTCTATGTCCAAACTCCACACAGACAGCACCCGTAGTCGGGATGGAACCCGGGTCTCCGGCGGCGGGAGGCTGCAACTCTACCGCTGTGGCACCTTGCCACATTCTCTAACCACAGTTGAGATTCCCCATTGCATAACTTGGACTAATGCCCCAGTTTCTAGTTTCCGTTTTCTGCCGTTACTCACGGGGTCTTGCTGTCGATCACGGTCCGCGTGTTGCTTTGTTTTCATTTGCTGCTTGTGTTTTGTATCTGTGGACCAGACCACATGACAAGTTGTAAAAACATAGAAATGCAGATACTGGTTCATACCGAAGACAGACGCCAGTCATCAGATCGTTACGTGATCGGAGCAGAATTAGGCCATTCAGCCCATCATATCTACCCCGCCCTTCAATCGTGGCTGATCTATCTCTCCCTCCCAACCCCATTCTCCTGCCTTCTCCCCATGACTCCTGACACCCGTACTAATCAAGAATCTATCTATCTATCTCTGCCTTAAATATATCCACTGATGGCCTCCACAGCCTTCTGTGGCAAAGAATTCCACAGATTCACCACCCTCTGACTAAAGACATTTCTCCTCATCTCCTTCCTAAAGGAACGCCCTTCAATTCTGAGGCTGTGACCTCTAGGCCTAGACTCTCCCACTAGAGGAAACATCCTCTCCACATCCACTCTATCCGAGCCTTTCACTACTCGGTACGTTTCAATGAGGTCCCCTCTCATTCTGCTAAACTCCAGCGAGTACAGGCCCAGTGCCGCCAAACGCTCATCGTAGGTGCTGTCTGCACGAAGTTGGCATGTTTCCCCCATGATCTGCGTGGGTTTTCTCCGGGTGCTTCGGTTTCCTTCCACACCCCAAAGCTTTTCACTGTACCTTGGTACACGTGACAATATATTAGACTGTAAACTGTAGACGTACAGGTTTGTAGGCTGATTGGCTTGGTATTAATGTAAAACTGTCCCTAACGTGTGTAGGATAGCGTTAGTGCGCGGGGATCGCTGGTCGTCATGGACTCGGTGGGCCGAAGGGCCTGTTTCCACACTGTATCGTTAACCTAAAGAAAGCTAATAATTTCCTCATACCACAGTCTGAAATCAGCCAAACGTGTACCTAGAATTAACAGCTTGGTGTGGAACTTCCTTGTGCAGTTGAACAAAGGTTTACATTAGTCAGCGAACAAAAGAGCTCTGTGTTGCATTGTGATCTGAATGCAGTTATTATGGTATCACAAACTAAACACAGGTGAGGAAAGTGCCGACATTTGTTCTGGCCACACAGAGTGGTTTTAAAGAAATAAATCTGCAATAAAAATTTACTAGAATGTTGCCAGGGTTCCAGCAACTAAGTTACAGAGAAAGGTTGAACAAGCTAGGTCTTTATTCTTTGGAGCGCAGAAGGTTAAGGGGGGACTTGATTGAGGTCTTTAAAATGACGAAAGGGATAGACAGAGTAGACGTGGATAAGCTTTTCCCATTGAGGGTAGGGAAGATTCAAACAAGAGGGCATGACATGAGAATTAAGAGACAGAAGTTTAGGGGTAACGTGAGGGGGAACTTCTTTACTCAGAGGGTGGTGGTTGTGTGGAATGAGCTTCCAGCAGAAGTGGTGGAGGCAGGATCGATTTTAACATTTAAAAGTAAAGTGGATAGGTATATGGACGGGAAGGGAATGGAGGGTATGGTCTGAGTGCAGGTAGATGGGACTAGAGGAAAATAAATGGTCGGCACGGACTGGAAGGGCTGAGAGGGCCTGTTTCCGTGCTGTAATTGTTATATGGTTATATGGTTATTGTGAGCTGTTCTTTGGCACAATATCTGAGGAAGGATATGCTGGCCTTGTATAGGGTCCATAGGAAGTTTATGAATCTGCCTCTCCCACTGAGTTCCTCTCCTAAATTGTTTTTTTTGCTTGGGAATGTTAATATTTTGATTTGTAGATTAGTAAGCAAGTTGGGTTGTGTCCAAGATTAAGATTAGTACAAATGTTCAAGAGTTCTTCTGATCTGTAACTTCACTATTTTGGTAGCAGCGTTACATTGTTCAGCATTAACTAACAACTACAAAACTGTTCATATCCATACAGCAACAAAATCCAGTGGTCATAGTAAGAAAAAGAACTGCAAATGCTGCTTTGTACCGAAGGGAGGGACAAAACGCTGGACTAACTCAGAGGGTCCGGCAGCATCTCTGGATAACACAGATAGGTGACGTTTTGGGTCAGGACCGGGTCTGAACAAGGGTCCCAACCCAAAACGTCACCTGTCCGTGTTCTCCACAGATGCTGCCTGAACCACTGAGTTAGTCCAGTATGTCGTGTATAAATATGTAAAGATGGACACAAAGTGCAGGAGCAATTCAGCGGGTCGGGCAGCATCTCTGGAGAAAAAGGATGGGTGACGTTTCGGGTCGGGACCCTTCTTCAGTCAGGCTCAAAATCTCGGCCAACTTTCTCCGCAGAGAAGCTGCCTGACTCGCTGGGTTACTCCAGCACTTTGTATCTAACTTTGGTATAAACCAGAGTCCGCCGTCTTTTGATTCCACATTATGTCATGCGTTTTAGATTAGTTTGGTTTAGAGATATAGTGCGGAAAAGGCCCTTTGGCCCACCGAGTCCGTGCCGACCAGCGATCCCCGCACATTAACACTCTCTTTTGTTTCAATGCATTATCCTCTTCCTACCATGCATCACCAATTGTTCACAAGTTCACAAGTTATAGGAGTAGAATTAGGCCATTCGGCCCATCGAGTCCACTCCGCCATTCAATCAAGGCTGAACTCTGCCTCCTAATCCTATAGCCTTTGATAGCTGACCTATTCAAGAATTTGTCTATCTCTGTCTGCCTTAAAAATATCCACTGACTTGGCCTCCACCGCCCTCTGTGGCAATGAGTTCCACAGATTAACTACTCCCTGATTAAAGAAGTTCCTCCTCACCTCCTTTCTAAAAAGAAGCACCCTTTAATTCTGAGGCTGTGACCTCTGGTCCCCGGCTGTCCCACCAGTGGAAACACCCTTTCCACATCCACTCTATCCAAGCCTGTCATTATTTTGTCAGTTTCAATGAGGTCCCCTCCTCCCACAACAACTCCAGCGAGTACAGGCCCAGTGCCGTCAAAAGCTCATCATAGGTTAACCCACTCATTCCTGGGATCATTCCCGCAGACTTCCTCTGGACCCTCTCCAGAGCCAGCACACCCTTCCTCAGATAAGGGGCCCGGATTTGCTCACAATACTCCAAAATGCGGCTTGTCCAGAGCCTTATCGAGCCTCAGCGTTACATCTCTGTTTCTGTGTTCCTGTCCTCTTGATATAAATGCAGACCTACCGTTCATGGTCAGACACAGAGCAGCTGCTTACTTTCCTCTTGTTAGTCATCCCATTAGACTACCCATTGTGTGGGACTAAGTTGTTAATTTAATGGGAAATTTATTCACACACTTTCCACGGTCAAAACCTAGCAATAGATTATGACAAGGTATCGGAGAGCAAATTGCCCAGTTTTTCCACTGACAGTCACCGTGAACCATACTCATTGAGTTAACTAACAGGCCTATTCTTTCGTGTGGGAAAGAAATGCAATTGCTGGTTTGAACCGTAGACACAAAATGCTGGAGTAACTCAGCAGGGCAGGCAGCATCTCTGGAGGGAAGGAATGGGTGACGTTTCAGGATCGACAACCTCATAAGCTCATAAGGAACAGTAGTAGAATTAGGCCATTCGGCCCATCAAGTCTACTCCGCCATTCACCCATGGCTGATCTATCTCTCCCTCCTAACCCCATTCTCCTGCCTTTTCCCCATAATCTTTGAAACCCGTATTTATCAAGAATCTATCTATCTCTGCCTTAAAATGTTCCATTGACTTGGCCTCCACAGCCTTTTGCGGCAAAGAATTCCACAGGTTCACCACCCTCTGACAAAATACATTTCTGCTCATCTCCTTCCTAAAAGAACCTCCTTTAATTCTGAGGCTGTGACCTCTGGTCCTAGATTCTCCCTTTTGTGGAAACATCCTCTCCGCATCCACTCTATCCAAGGCTTTCACTATTCTGTAGGTTTCAATGAGGTCGGCCCTCATTCTTCCAAACTGGACTTGATGGGCCGAATGGCCTAATTCTACTTGCTGGCTCTGGAAGGGGTCCAGAGGAGGTTTGGAAGAATGATCCCAGGAATGATACGTGGATACGTTTTTCCCATTGAGGGTAGGGAAGATTCAAACAAGAGGGCATGACATGAGAATTAAGGGACAGAAGTTTAGGGGTAACATGAGGGGGAACTTCTTTACTCAGAGGATGGTGACTGTGTGGAATGAGCTTCCAGCAGAAGTGGTGGAGGCAGGATCGATTTTAACATTTAAAAGTAAAGTGGATAGGTATATGGACGTGAAGGGAATGGAGGGGTATGGTCTGAGTGCAGGTAGATGGGACTAGGGGAAAACAAATGGTCGGCACGGACTGGAAGGGCTAGAGGTCCTGTTTCCGTGCTGTAATTGTTATATGGTTATATGTTAATGAGTGGGTTAACGCATGATGAGCGTTTGTTAGCGCTGGGCCTGTACTCGCTGGAGTTTTGAAGAATGAGGGGGGGAAATGCAAAATTGAAAGAGCATCTCTGAGTGTGCAGAGTAAAGCAACAGGTACCTTCTCCTCGTTAGTCAGAAAGTGTAGAAAGGAACTGCAGATGCTGGTTTAAACCGACGATAGACACAAAATGCTGGAGCAACTCAGCAGGACAGGCAGCATCTTTGGAGAGAAGGAATAGGTGATGTTTTGGGCCGATACCCTTCTTCAGATCCCCGCACACTAACACTATCCTACACACACAAGGGGCAATTAACATTTTGCACCATACAAATTAACCTACAAACCTGTACATCTTATCAAGAGGACTGGAACACAGAAACAAAGATGTAATGCTGAGGGTACACAAAAGGACAATAACCTACACTAAAGTAAAACACAGTGGGATTCTGGGCTTGTTCCTGTACTGGTGGTTACACAAAAGGCTGGAGAAACTCAGCGGGTGCAGCAGCATCTAAGGAGCGAAGGAGATAGGCGACGTTTCGGGTCGGGACCCTTCTTCAGACCGGTCAGGGATCAGGGACACGAGAGATATAGACGGTGATGTGGAGAGATAAAGAACAATGAATGAGAGATATGCAAAAAAGTATCAATGATAAAGGGAACAAGCCATTGTAGATGTAATGCTGAGGCTCTATAAGGCTTTGGTCAGGCTGCATTTGGAGTACTGTGAGAAAATCTTGGCCCCATATCTGAGGAAGGATGTGCTGGCTCTGGAGAGGGTCCAGAGGAGGTTTACGAGAATGATCCCGGGAATGAGTGGGTTAGCAATGCGATGAGCATTTGAAAGCACTGGGCCTAGATAGAGTGGATGTGGAAAAGATGTTTCCACTGGTGGGAGAGTCTAGCACCAGAGGTCACAGCCTCAGAATTAGTGAAAAGCTTTTGTTGCGTGCTTTCCAGTCAGCAGAAAGACAAACGCAAGGCCAGCGTTTGTTTCAAGAGGACTTGTATACAAAAACACGGGTCTTTAGTGTACATGCAGGTACAGCAGGCAGTGAAGAAGGCTAATGGCATGTCGGCCTTCACAACAAGATGAGTTGAGTATAGGAGCAAAGAGGTCCTACTACAGGGGCCTAGTGAGACCACACCTGGAGTATTGTGTGCAGTTGTAGTCTCCATATTTGAGGAAGAACATTCTTGCTATTGAGAGAGTGCAGCGTAGGTTCACGAGGTTAATTCCCGGGATGGCGGGACTGTCATGTGTTGGAGCGACCAGGCTTGTATTTACTGGAATTTAGAAGGATGCGAGTGGATCTTATTGAATCATATAAGATTATTAAGGGATTGGACGCGGTAGAAGCAGGAAACATGTCCCGATGTTGGGAGAGTCCAGAACCAGGAGTCACAGTTTCAAAATAAGAGGGATGCCATTTAGAATGTACCCGAGGAAACACATTTTAACTTAGAGAGTTGTGAATCTGTGGAATTCTCTGCCTCAGGAGGTAGTGGGGGCCAATTCTCTGGATGCTTTCAAGAGAGTTAGATAGAGCTCTTAAAGATAGAGTTAAGGGATAAAGTTAAGGGATGTGGGGAGAAGGTAGGAACAGGGCACTGATTGTGGATGTTCACATTGAATGGCGGTGCTGGCTCGAAGGGACGAATGGCCGACTCCTGCACCTATTGTCTATTGTCTATTGTCTCCGGTGCTGAAAGCGCAGCAGGGCAGCAACTTAACCGCTGTGCCACGTAACACTCCCTAATTTTCAGAATACTCTCGTAAACCCATGCAAAACAAAAATCCCCAAATTTGCTTAATTATTTCATGTAAATTCATGCAAAAGCCAAGAGAAGGAAAGTATTTCCACCTTCTGCTTTTGTTCCAGAATTCCAGCATCTACAATTTTCAGTTCAGACGCAAGGCTAGGGTTTGTTTCAAGGGGGCTTGTATACAAAAACCCGGGTCTCCGACACTACAAGTGCTGTCAGGCAGCAACTCAGCCGCTGCGCCTCCTAACACGCCCTAATTTTCATAATACTTTCATAAACCCATACTTTCATAAACCACAATATTTGCTTGATTATTTCATAAAAATTCATGCAAAACCCAAGAGAAGATGGTTTTAAAAATCCAGCAGAAAGCTTTAAACGCACTAATTATGTCTTTAAGACGGACTCTAGGAAGTTGAGCGTTTAACTCAAGTTCAAAGAGGGTCAGGGAATTCAGATAACGAGTCTGTGGAAAACATTGCCCAAACTAATGGGAAGTGGAAGTTAATGAGGATGTAAACATTAGTGAGATAGCAATTGTACTTGCGGGAAGCTGATTTCTTGGGACAATTTTAACATTTACTAAAGCCAATTAACCTGCTAACCTGTAAGTCGGAGAAAACTCACGCAGGTCACGGGGAGAAGGTACAAACTCCGTACAGACAGCACCCGTTGTCAGGATCGAACCCGGGTCTCCGGCGCTGCATTTCCTGTAAGGCGGCAGCTCTTACCGCTGCTCCACGTGACCGCCACCGTCAAAGGAAATTGAGTACGCCGCACTCATGTAAAGTGTAGTGGACAAAAAGGGCAGTGGTAGAGTTGCTGCCTCACTGCGCCAGAGACCCGTGTTCGAACCTAACCACAGGTGCTGTCTGTGAGGAGTTTGCACGTCCCCCCCCCCCCTCCCCGTGACCATGTGGGTTTTCTCCGGGTGCTCCGGATTCCTCTCACACTCCAAAGACGTGCAGGTGTGTCGGCCATTTGGCTTCGGTAAAATTGTCCCCAGTGTGTGTAGGATAGTGCTGGTGTATGGGGCGGTCAGTGGTAGGAGCGGACTCGATGGGCCGAAGGGCCTGTTTCTGCGCTGTATCTCCAGAGTCTAAAGTAAAGTTTGATGGTCTGTGCATGCAAGCGGGATAGGGTGAAAATGTTACTGCAGAGCACAAAAGATTCCCCTACCACAGGATTACACCATTACAATCACAGAGGGGTCAGTGGAAGAGTTAGAGTCATAGAGTCATCGAGTGAGAGTGTTGGAATACAGGAGCAGGGAGGTTCCACTGCAGTTGTACAGGGTCTTGGTGAGACCACACCTGGAGTATTGTGCACAGTTTTGGTCTCCTAATCTGAGGAAATACATTCTTGCCATAGAGGGAGTGCAGAGAAGGTTCACCAGACTGATTCCTGGGATGTCAGGACTTTCACATGAAGAAAGACTGGATAGACTCGGCTTGTGAGCGCTAGAATTTAGAACATTGAGGGGGGATCTTATGGAAACTTACAAAATTCTTAAGGGGTTGGACAGGCTAGATGCAGGGAGATTGTTCCCGATGTCGGGGAAGTCCAGAACAAGGGGTCACAGTTTAAGGATAAAGGGGAAATCTTTTAGGACCGAGATAAGAAAAACATTTTTCACACAGAGAGTGGTGAATCTCTGGAATTCTCTGCCACAGAAGGTAGTTGAGGCCAGTTCATTGGCCATATTTAAGAGGGAGTTAGATGTGGCCCTTGTGGTTATAGGGATCAGGGGGTATGGAGAGAAGGCAGGTACAGGATACTGAGTTGGATGATCAGCCATGATCAGATTGAATGGCGGTGCAGGCTCGAAGGGCCGAATGGCCTACTCATGCACCTATTTTCTATTGTTCTATGTTTCTATGATACAGTGTGGAAACAGGCCCTTCGGCCCAACTTGCCCACACCTGCCAACATGTCCCAGCTACACCAGTCCCACCTGCCTGCGCTTGGTCCACATCCCACCTGCTGCCTCGCAGTGAGAGAGACCCTGCATCTATCCTGACCCAAGGTGTAATATGTAAAGAGTTTGTACATTCTCCCCGTGACCACGTGGGTTTACAAAGCATTTTACAAATGCAGGCTTGTAGGCAAATTGGCCTCTGTAAGTTGTCCCCAGTGTGTAGGATAGAAAAATGTAGGGGGTGATCGCTGGTTGGCACGGACTCCGAGGGCTGAAGGGCCCGTTTCCTGTTTCTTTATTCAATGCAAACTTTCCGCCTTTAGTTACTAAATTAAACGCTCTTATTCAATTCTGGAAAACACTTCCGATGTCTCTAATAGGCAGAATAAATGCCATAAAAATGATTTTCCTCCCACAAATTCTCTATTTATTTCAATCAATACCGATATATCTACCTAAATTTTTTTTTAAATTTTGATTCGCAGATTACAAACTTTATTTGGGATTATAAATCACACAGAATTCATAAACGACATCTATGTGAACCCAAAGAAATGGGCGGATTGGCACTCCCCAATTTCTTATACTACTATTGAGCAGCCAATATTAAAAATGTAATTTGCTGGTTGGATAATGCATGCCAACAGGCAGAGTGGTTAGTAATGGAGAGTGAGGATTGCTTGCCTTTTAATATAGGCGCAATCCTTCTCTCCCCAATAAAGTTGAAGAACACAATATTTGAGAAAAATCAGATTGTTCACAGCACTTTACGACTTAGTAAAGACAAGTAAAATCAACTTTTAAACTAAGAAATCTATCTCTTATTTCACCAATTGCTAATAACCCATCGTTAAAACCATCTATTATAGATAAAACGTTTATTTATTGGGAACGACTAGGAATTAAAAAGGTTGGAGATTTGTACGAGATGGGAAACCTATAATTCCAGAAATTACAATTGAAATACAATCTGAAAGGTAATCAATATTTTCGATATCTTCAAATTCCAGACTATTTGAAAACATATACCCACGATTATCAAACTCTGCTGCCAGATACATTAGACAAAGGTATGAATAGAAACTCTGACATTAATAAATCTAATATCATACTTATACAATATCCTCCTAAATATAGAAATCCCATCGTCAGACATAATTAGAAGAGAATGGGAAGAGGAATTAGGCCTAAAAATCTCCAAAGACAGATGGGAAAAATATCTCTTATATATACATCGTTGTTCGATTAACGTTAGACACATTTTAATCCAATTCAAAATACTTCACCGACTCTACTACTCAAAAACTAAACTGAATAAGATTTTTTCAAAGTATTAAAGATGTATCTCCTATTTGCGACAAATGTCTCTCTCAAGAAGCAACTATAACACACTCCCTTGCCTCTTGCATAAAACTCCAGAAGTTTTGGAAATAAATCTTTGACATTTTCTCAAAATTATTAAAAACAAAACTGGACCCCCATATAGAACTGATTATTTTCGGAACAGCAGGAGCCTGCTCTGAGCTATCAATATTTCAAAGACGTTTCCTTAATTATGGCCTGATAATGGAGAAAAAACCTATACTTAAATTTTGGAAAAAATACATCTCCCCCAACTCTTAAAATGCGTATTAGAAACATGTCTGAGGCGCTACATCTTGAAGATATGAGACTTGTCTTAGCAGGAAAATCAGAGCAATTCTCGAAGATATGGTCTCCTTTCATTGATTCATTACAAGGATAGTACGGTGCAACACAACTTTGGAACTAAAGCAATTTACGGACTGGGTGATGGGTGTGGTGAGATATGAAGCAGGTATATCAACATTTTTTGTTTTTTTTTCCTTTTTATTTAGTTTTAAGTTTTTACTTACTCACCCTTTGACTACACCCTTTGACATGGAATCACATGTAGATGGGGTGGTAAAGAAAGCCTTTGGTGTGCTGGCCTTTATAAATCAGAGCATTGAATATAGGAGCAGGGAAGTAATGTTAAAATTGTACAAGGCATTGGTAAGACCAATTCTGGTGTATGGTGTACAATTTTGGTCGCCTAATTATAGGAAGGATGTCAACAAAATAGAGAGAGTACAGAGGAGATTTACTAGAATGTTGCCTGGGTTCCAGCAACTATGTTACAGAGAAAGGTTGAACAAGTTAGGTCTTTGTTCTTTGGAGCGCAGAAGGTTAAGGGGGGACTTGATTGAGGTCTTTAAAATGATGAAAGGGATAGACAGAGTTGACATGGATAAGCTTTTCCCATTGAGGGTAGGGAAGATTCAAACAAGAGGGCATGGCATGCGAATTAAGGGACAGAAGTTTAGGGGTAACATGAGGGGGAACTTCTTTACTCAGAGGGTGGTGGCTGTGTGGAATGAGCTTCCAGCAGAAGTGGTGGAGGCAGGATCGATTTTAACATTTAAAAGTAAAGTGGATAGGTATATGGACGGGAAGGGAATGGAGGGGTATGGTCTGAGTGCAGGTAGATGGGACTAGGGGAAAACAAATGGTCGGCACGGACTGGAAGGGCCGAGAGGGCCTGTTTCTGTGCTGTAATTGTTATATGGTTATATGGTTACACTCATTTGGTAGTTTAGGGGTTCTATTCTTACACATTCACTTTCCATTTCACTTTCTTTCTTTCTTAATCTTTCTTTCTTTCTCTATTTCATCTTTGTAAAAAATAAAATGGAAGCTGTATAATGTATTATGTCATATGCCGCGGTTTGTACTTTTGTACACTGCTTCTAATAATAATATATTTTTTTAAAGAAATAATGTAGGGGGTGATCGCTGGTCGGCACGGACTCCGAGGGCTGAAGGGCCCGTTTCCACACTGTATCACTAAAACAAACAAACTTAAACTAAACTAAACATCGAGGCTTGACCAAAAACTTGTTCGGTGAGGCAGGTAACAAAGAGCTTTAGAAAAAAAAATACATTGGTACAGGAGCAGAAAAATGACAGTAGTAGGAAAATCCAAAATCGAGACACCTCCTTCATTCTCAACACGAAACCTCACCCATTCATTCTCCACAGAGATGCTGCCTGACCCGCTGAGTTACTCCAGCTTTTTGTATCTATCTTCGATTTAAACCAGCATCTGCAGTTACCTTCCTACACAATAGTTTAAAATGTTGTTTTTCACACATCTCTATCATTTCCATCAGAGACAGGAAACACAGGTCATGGCTTACGTCCACAAACCTTATATGCATAACCGAAAGATGATCTATGAGTCTGCAGAATGAAACAACGGGTACCTTGACCTCGTTATTGAGACCACAAGTTCAGCAATGTGCAGAAAGGAACTGCAGATGCTGGTTTAAACCAAATCGACACAAAATGGTGAAGTCATTCAGCATCTCTGGTGAGAAGGAATGGTTGACGTTTCAGGGCAAGACCCTTCTTCAGATCCCCGCACATTAACGCTATCCTACACGCACCACGGTACATTTACATTAATACCAAGCCAACAACTGCTTGTGTTGCATACTTTCCAGTCAGCAGAAATTCAAACGCAAGGCTAGCATTTATTTCAAGAGGGCTTGTGTACAAAACAGGGATGTAACGCTGAGGCTCTATAAGGTGCTGGTCAGGCCCCATTTGGAATATTGTGAGCAAATTTGGGCCCCATATCTGAGGAAGGATGTGCCGGCTCTGGAGAGGGTCCAGAGGAGGTTTACGAGGATGATCCCAGGAACGAGTGGGTTAACATATCATAAGCATTTGATGACACTGAGCCTGTACTCAATGGAGTTAAGAAGGTTGAGGGGGGGGGACCTCATTGAAACTTACCTAATAGTGAGAGACTTAATAGAGTGGATATGGAAAGGATGTTTCCACTAGTGGGAGATTCTAGGACCAGAGGTCACAGCCTCAGAATTAAAGGACGTTCCTTTAGGAAGGAGATGAGGAGAAAGTTCTTTAGTCAGAGGGTGGTGAATCTGTGGAATTATTTTCCACAGAAGGCTGTGGAGGCTGTCATTGGATATTTCTAAGGCAGAGGTCATTAGATTGTTGATTAGTATGGGTGTCAGGGGTTAAGGGGAGAAGGCAGGAGAATGCGATTAGGAAGGAGAGATAGATCAAATGATTTATTGATGGAGTAGACTTTTCCTGAGTTTAGATATACAGGGTGGAATCAGGCCCTTTGGCCCACTAAGTGCACACCGACCAGCGATGCCCGCTCAATAACACTAGCCTATACACACTAGGATAATTTAGAATTAAACCAAGTCAATTAACCTAAAAACCTGTACGTCTTTGGAGTGTGGGAGGAAGCCAAAGATCTTAGAAAAAATCCATCCAGTTCACGGGGAGAACGTACAAACTCCGTACAGACAGCACCCGTAGTCGGGATCGAACCTGGGTCTCTGGAGCTGCAAGCGATGTAAGGCAGCAACTCTACCGCTGCGACACATGCCCCTCTTGATGGGCCGATTGGCCTCATTCTACTTCTATCACATGACTTTCTGACACAGAGAGAGAGAGAGAGAGAGAGAGAGACAGACAGAGACAGAGACAGAGAGACAGAGAGAGACTGAGACAGAGAGAGAGACAGAGACAGACAGAGACAGAGAGAGAGACAGAGAGACAGAGACAGAGACAGAGAGAGACTGAGACAGAGAGAGAGAGACAGACAGAGAGAGACTGAGACAGAGAGAGAGACAGAGACAGACAGAGACAGAGAGAGACTGAGACAGAGAGAGAGACAGAGAGACAGAGACAGAGACAGAGAGACAGACAGAGAGAGACTGAGACAGAGAGAGACAGAGACAGAGAGAGAGAGACTGAGACAGAGAGAGAGACAGAGAGACAGGCAGAGACAGAGAGAGACAGAGAGAGACAGAGAGAGACAGAGAAACAGAGAGACAGAGAGACAGTGACAGAGAGACAGAGAGACAGAGAGAGAGCCCTTAGAGTATCTTATAGAAACATATAAAATTCTTAAGGGTTTGGACAGGCTAGAGGCAGAAAAAATGTTCCCAATGTTGGGGGAGTCCAGAACCAGGGGATCACAGTTTAAGAATAAGGGGTCGGCCATTTTGGACTGAGACGAGGGAAAAACTTTTTCACCCAGAGAGTTGTGAATCTGTGGGATTCTCTGCCACAGAAGGCAGTGGAGGCCAATTCACTGGATGTTTTCAAGAGAGAGTTAGAAATAGCTCTTGGGGCTAACGGAATTATGGGGAAAAAGCAGGAACGGGGTACTGATTGTGGATGATCAGCTATGATCACAGTGAATGGCGGTGCTGGTTCGAAGGGCCGAATGGGCTACTCCTGCACCTATTTTCTATGTTTCTATGTTGCCATGTAAGGGTTCACAAAATTTAACCCGTAATGCAAGTCGAGAAGTGCCTGTCTGTTGTGACTGTGAAACATGCTTTGTGGCAATTTTACTTACACTGTATGGCGTAACTTGCAAAGAATATAACAAAGACAACTGATGGCACAATGACGGCCGGGAGAATACTTGTTAGAAGATTGTCTGGGGTTTCACAGCCTTTTCCTGTCGATAGACAAAATAATGTAAATTATAAACGTATAAAATGATAGTTACTCCAGCATTTGTCATTATAAAGTGTAGGTCTAATTAGACAGTGTAGAGTGAAAGACAGCACAGCTACAGCAGGCAGAATGGCCTCTTCCTAGGATCTTCATTTGATTTCAAGGCTTCCCAAAGTAACTCGCAAGAATGAGTTTTGTGTGGTTTTCAGATACAGCCCTTTGGCCCCGGGTCCGCACCGACCAGCGATCCCCGCACACTAACACTATCATACACACACTAGTGACAATTTATATTTATATCAAAATAATTAACCTACAAACCTGGACGTCTTTCGAGTGTGGGAGGAAACTGGAGATCTTGGAGAAAACGCACGCAGATTACGGGGGGAACATACAAACTCCGTACAGACAGCACCCGTAGTCAGGATCGAACCCGGGACTCTGGCGCTGTGAGGCAGCGACTCCACCGGCTAATTGGCTTGGTATCAAGGTAAAACATTTCCCTAGTGCGTGTAAGATAGTGTTAATGAGCGGAGATCGCTGGTCGGTGCGGACTTGGTGGGCCAAAGGGCCTTTAGCAGTGCTGTATCTGTAAACTAATTCTTGCAAGTTACTATGAGAAGCCTTGGAATCAAATTCAGATCCGAGGAAGGGCCTATTTCTGCGCTGTATCTCTAAACCAAACTAAACTAAACTACATTACACTACACTAATCTAAACAAAACGAAACAATAGATTACAGTAAGCCCTCGTTACTACGGGCCTCTTTATAACGGATATCGGTTATGGTGGAGATATCTGCCGATCTTCACCACCAGGCTAGGCTGCCGATGTCAACCCCAGCCTTCACCGCCTCCCATTCCCGCTCCAGGGTGGACCGACTCCCGCCACCACCACCGCCGACTCACGCCAATGTCTGAAGAAGGGTCCCGACCCCCAAACTCCCAAAGTCTACTCGCCACTCCATCAGCCAATGTTGAATGACCTGATGGGCCGGATGGCCTAATTCTGCTCCTCTTAACTTATGAACTACCGACCCTACCCGCACTCCAGCCGCCCGCGATCACCGACTCCGCCGGTCCTCCCCTCCCCCGCGGTCACCAGCAACCCTCCCGAATTCCAGGCCCAGTTCCGGACCCAAAACGTGGAGGAAGGAACTGCAGATGCTGGTTTACATCGAAGACAGACACAAAATGCTGGAGTAACTCAGCGGCACAGGCAGCATCTCTGGAGGGAAGGAACGGGGGACGTCTCAGGTTTAAGACCCTTCTTCAGACTGAGAGTCAGGGGAGAGGGAGGCACAAGGATATGGAAGGGTAAGGTGTGAAAACGACAGATCAAAGCAGATGGTGATAAGGAAATGTAGAATGGTTCATTGTGTAGGAAGGCACTGTAGATGCTATTTACACCGAAGATAGACACAAAATGCTGGAGTAACCCAGCGGGACAGGCAGCATCTCTGGCGAGAAGGAATAGACTGCGTGTCCCGCTGAGTTCCTTCAGCAATTTTATTGTGTCTTTCCTTTCTGACCTGAAAAGTCACCTGTCCATGTTCTCCAGAGATGCTGCCTGACCCTTTGAGTTACTCCGAAGATAGACACAAAATGCTGGAGTACTCAGTGGGCCAGGCAGCTTCTCTGGAGAGAAGGAATGGGTGACGTTTCGGGTCGAGACCCGAATGGAGTTTAATGGTGTCTGAAGAAGGGTCTCGACACGAAACGTCACCCATTTCCCTCTCTCCAGAGATACTGCCTGTCCCGCTGAGTTACTCCAGCATTTTGTAACCAGCATCTGCAGTTCCTTGTATCTACAGTTTTGGTCTCCAAATCTGAGAAAATACATTCTTGCCATAGAGGGGGCACAGAGAAGGTTCACCACACTGATTCCTGAGATGTCAGGACTTTCATATGAGGAAAGACTGGATAAACTCGGCTTGTACTCGCTAGAATTTAGAAGACTGAGGGGGGATCTTATAGAAACTTACAAAATTCTTAAGGGGTTGGACAGGCTAGATGCAGGAAGATTGTTCCCGATGTTGGGGAGGTCCAGAACAAGGGGTCACAATCTAAGGATAAGGGGGAATTCCTTTAGGACCGAGATGAGGAAAACATTTTTCACACAGAGAGTGGTGAATCTGTGGAATTCTCTGCCACAGAAGGTAGTTGAGGCCAGTTCATTGGCTATATTTAAGAGGGAGTTAGATGTGGTCCTTGTGGCTAAAGGGATCAGGGGGTATGGAGAGAAGGCAGGTACAGGATACTGAGTTGGATGATCAGCCATGATCATATTGAATGGCGGTGCAGGCTCGAAGGGCCGAATGGCCTACTCCTGCACCTATTGTCTATGTTTCTATGTTTCTATGTTACTACTTATACAATGATACTCTATTGCTCGGTAATCCCTTACTCTGATATAACGGATAATCGGTAATAATGGACACCCATTCCCACCCTCCCCCCCTAGCCCCCCACTGCTTCTATGCTCTATTATAATGAGGGTTTACCAATTTTTTTTTAACGATTTATGTTAATTAACGCTCACCAGCTTGTTTCAATATTTCGGCAATCAGAATTCCAGATGAGAAGATAACTATCAGTCCGCCCACTGGGGTTACTGCATCCACCATAACACTGCAAACTGTTAACAAAACAAATGCAGTCACAAAGTTTCGAACGGTAATTTTGTAACAGTAACTGTAATATCAGGGTGGCACGGTGGCGCAGCGGTAGAGCTTGTGCCTTACAGCGCTCGCAGCGCGGAGACCCGGGGTCCATCCTGACTACGGGCGCTGTCTGTACGGAGTTCGTACGTCCTCCCTCCTCCTGCGTGGGTTTCCTCCGAGATCTTCAGCTTCCTCCCACACTCCAAAGACGTGCAGGTTTGCAGGTTAATTGGCTCGGTACATGTATAAATTGTCCCTAGTGTGTGTGTAGGATAGTGTTAATGTGCGGGGATCGCTGGTCGGTGCGCACTCGGTGGGCCGAAGGGCCTGTTTCCGTGCTGTATCTCTAAACTGAACTAAACTATAGTACAGCAAAGATAAAGATCCTTCAGCTTGCAGTGTCTGTGTCGACCGTGATGCGACATTAAACTAATCCCTCATACATCGGCGAGACCAAACATAGACTGGCCGATCGTTTAGCTGAACACCTTAGCTCAATCCGCCAATCCGACCTGATCTCCAGGTTGCCAAACATAGAAACATAGAAACATAGAAAGTAGGTGCAGGAGGAGGCCATTCGGCCCTTCGAGCCAGCACCGCCATTCAATATGACCATCGCTGATCGTTTAACACTTTAACTCCCCCTCCCATTCTCACACTGACCTTTCTGTCCTGGGCCTCCTCCACCGTCAGAGGAAATTGGAGGAACAGCATCTCATATCGCGCTTGGGCTGCTTACAGCCCAGTGGTATGAATGTTGACTCCTCTAACTTCAAGTAACCCTTGAAACCCCTCTCTCTCCGTCCCTCCCCCACCCAAGTCGTACCAGCTTCCAAGCTGTCTTGTTGAGTCTGTAACTTGTTCTCACCTACCAAACAGCTAACAATGTTTAAGAACGAAATGCAGATGCTGGAAAAATCGAAGGCAGACAAAAATGCTGGAGAAACTCAGCGGGTGAGGCAGCATCTATGGAGCGAAGGAATAGGTGATGCCTCACCCGCTGAGTTTCTCCAGCATTTTTGTCTAAAAACAGCTAACGATGGCCGGTTTCCTTTATCATCGTTACATTTTTGCATGTCTTTCATTCATTTGTTCTATATCTCTCTACATCACCCTCTATATCTCTTATTTCTCTTTCCCCTGACTCTCAATCTGAAGAATGGTCTCGACCTGAAACGTCACTTATTCCATTTCTCCAGAGCTGCTGTCTGTCCCGCTGAGTTACTTTCGTGTCCTGAGCTACTGTATTTAAAAGCATCTTAAATGACATTATCGTCTAGGTTTACACCAACAGTGTGTTCCTTGGTGCTCCAATGCTGTATCACCAAACAAAACTAAGCTAAATTAAACTAAGTGAAGCTAAGCAAAGCTGAACTAAGATGGACACAAAATGCTGGAGTAACTCAGCGGGACAGGCAGCATCTCTGGAAAGAGGGAATGGGTGACGTTTCGGGTCGAGACCCTTCTTCAGACTCAGGGGAGAGGGAAGCACAGAGATAAGGAAGGGTAAGGTGTGAGAACAAGAGATCAATAGGGTCGGAGCTCAAGGAAAATGTAGAATGATTCACATGTTAGCTGAGGGGAAGGTGACAGTGAGGTGTTCAATCAGTAACCTTTAATCAGGAGGACAGTGAATCTAGCTGAAATTAGTTGAACAAATCCGATCTAAACTGAGCTGAACAAGCTAATCTGAATGACATTACACTAAACGAAACTCATCTGAACTATACACTAAGGAAACTAAAAATTAAGCGAAACTAAACAACTATTTAAAAGCAGCTTAAAACCATTATCAAAGCTACTTCCATTACGCTGGCAGTTTGTTCAAAGCAACCACCAGTCTCTGTCCATAAAGCCACAACCTGCATATCTAGAGATGTGTGGGTTTGTAGGCTAATTGGCCTCTGTAAATTGTCCCCGGTGCGTAGGATAGTGAATCGAGGACCAGTGGGCACAGGTTTAAGGTGAAGGGGGAATGATTTAATAGGAATCTGAGGGGTGACCTTTTCACACAAAGGGTGGTGGGTGTATGGAACAAGCTGCCAGAGAAGGTAGTTGAGGCTGGGACTATCCCAACATTTAAGAAACAGTTAGACAGTTACATGGATAGGACAGGTCTGGAGGGATGTGGACCAATGCGCGGGCAGGTGGGACTAGTGTAGCTGGGACATGTTGGCCGGCGTGGGCAAGTTGGGCCGAAGGGCCTATATCACTCTATGACTCTGGTGTATGGAGTGATCGCTGGTCGGAGCGTACTCCGTGGACTGAAGGGGCTGTTACCATGCTGTATCGCACTTTTTTAAAAATCGCCTTTGAATTTTCCCAACTAACCTGAAAGCAATGGCCTCTATTATTTAATATTTCCACCCCAGGGAAGAAAGGCCCTGAATATCTACTGTATTTATGCACCTCATAGAAAGCAAATGGCATGTTGGCTTTCATAACAAGAGGAGTTGAGTATAGGAGCAAAGAGGTCCTTCTGCAGTTGTACAGGGCCCTAGAGAGACCACATTGCGAGTATTGTGTGCAGCTTTGGTCTCCAAATTTGGGAAAATTTCTTGCTATTGAGGGACTGCAGCGTAGGTTCACAAGGTTAATTCCCGGGATGGCGGGACTGTCATATGCTGAGAGAATGGAGCGGCTGGGATTGTATACTTTGGAATTTAGAAGGATGAGAGGAGATCTTATTGAAACATACAAGATTATTAAGGGTTTGGACACGCTAGAGGCAGGAAGCAAGTTCCCGATGTTGGGGGAGTCCAGAACCAGGGGCCACAGTTTAAGAATATGGGGTAAGCCATTTAGAACGGAGACGAGGAAATACTTTTTCACACAGAGAGTTGTGAATCTGTGCAATTCTCTCACTCATAAGGCTGTGGAGGCCGGTTCTCTGGATACTTTCAAGAGAGAGCTAGATAGGGCTCTTAAAGATAGCGGAGTCAGGGGATATGGGGAGAAGGCAGGAACGGGGTACTGATTGTGGATGATCAGCCATGATCACATTGAATGGCGGTGCTGGCTCGAGGGGCCGAATGGCTGAATGGCGTACTCCTGCAGCTATTGTCTATTTCAATAATTTTTTTTCGACGCATGTCTGGTCTCCAAGAAAACAATCGAATTTTTTACAAACCCTTCCTAAAGGCTAATCCCCTCTAATCCAAGCAACATCCTGGTAAACCTCTTCCTCACCCTCCCCAATGCCTCCACATCCTCCCAGGAATCGGCTGACCAGAACTAAATAGGATGAATGGCGTTAATATTTAGGGTGGCACGGTGACGCCACGGTAGAGCTAGTCAGCGCCAGAGACCCAGGTTCGATCCTGACTACAGGTGCTGTCTGCATGGAGTTTGCATGTTCTCCCCATGTCCTGTGTGGGTTTTCTCCGAGAACTTCGGTTTCCTCCCACACTCCCCGGCGGAGGCGCGACTCACGTTGCAGCGGCCCCTACAGCCTGTCCGTCTTTTTTTACATTTTTTGTCTAGTTAAATGTTGTTGTTCGTGTTTTTTTATAATGTTTTTAACTGTGTATATGTGGGGGGCGGGGGAGGGGAGGGGGAAACGTTTAAAATCTCTTCCCTGTACGGGGGACCCGACCTTTTCCCTGTCAGGTCTCCGTTGCCGTTGGGGCCTAGCACTGTGGAGCGGCCTCCAACCGGGACCAGTCATGGAGCCTGCGGCCTACTCACCGTCGTGGGGCTGGCCGGCCTCGGAGCGTGGGGAGTGGTGGTGGCTCGCTGCTGTGGCCCGGGTCCGGAACCCGTTGGCTCCAGCTGCAGACCGGTGGACGGAATATCGGGAGCTCGCGGGTCCGGGTGGGAGACCGCTTTTATGAGCTCCCGCGACGCAACTTCTCCAGCCCGTGTCGCGGGGTTGGAACGACCTGGAGCAGGGCCGTACATCGCCCGGCGCGGCTTTAACGGCCGCGGGACATTCCAACGCCCGCCGGGGGCTCCAACTTTGTGACTTTTGGGCCTGGAGCGGGGCCGTACATCGCCCGGCGTGGCCTTAAATTGTCGTGGAACTTACCATCGCCCGCCTGGGGCATCAACATCGGGAGAGAAATGGTGCAGGGGGGAGAAAAGACTTTGCCTTCCACCACAGTGCGGAGGAGATTCACTGTGATGGATGTTTGTGTAAATTGAATTGTTTGTATGTTTTGTAGGAATTGTCTTTGTTTGTATGGCTGAGGTTCAAATGAGATAGAATAAAAAATTGTATTGTATTGTAATGTGTAGGAAGGAACTGCAAGTGCTGGTTTACACCGGAGACAGACACAAATTCCGGAGTAACTCAGCGGGACGGCCAGCATCTCTGGTTAGAAGGAATGGGAGACGTTTTGGGCCGAGATCCTTCTTCAGACTGAGAGTCAAGGGACTGGGAGACACAGAGATAAGGATGGGTAAGGTGTGAAAATGAGGCATCAAAAGAAATGCAGGTCATGGAAAATGTGGAGTAGATCACTGTTAGGAGAATAGGAGAATATGAAAAAAAAGCAAACAGAGATAATGTAAATGGGGACAGTCAGACTGGTCGGAGAACTGGGAAGGGGGGGGGGGGGATGGAGAGAGACGGAAAGCAAGGGTTGCTTGAAGTTAGAGGAGTCAATATTCATACCGCTGGTTAAATTAAGCAGCAACTGCTGAAATATTTAACTCGTGATTATAACTGCGTTCTGTAAAAAGTAACATATCTCTTGATTGAACTCACACTTGGTTGACAAGATGTTATTAAACCAGCCCCAGCGATATGTCTTCATACTGCACATCGTAACCGAGATCATTATTAGGAGAAGACTTAAAATCACCAATATAGCCACTATGATTCCAGAATATTCTATGATAAAAAACAAAAATGAGTAATTCATAGCAGTGAATAAGACTAAAATTGCAGTGAATAAGAGGCATGGCACAAAGGAAAATCAAATATACTGCAGATGCTGGAAATAAGGATGAGGGGGGACCTCATTGACAATAGACAATAGGTGCAGGAGTAGGCCATTCGGCCCTTCGAGCCAGCACCACCATTCACTGTGATCATGGCTGATCATCCACAATCAGTACCCCGTTCCTGCCTTCTCCCCATATCCCCTGACTCCACTATCTTTAAGAGCTCTATCTAACTCTCTCTTGAAAGCATCCAGAGAATTTACCTCCACTGCCTTCTGAGGCAGAGAATTCCACAGATTCACAACTCTCTGGGTGAAATTTTTTTTCCTCATCTCCGCTCTAAATGGCCTACCCCTCATTTTTAAACTGTGGCCCTGGTTCTGGATTCCCCCAACGTCAGGAACATGTTTCCTTCCTCTAGCGTGTCAAATCCTTTAATAATCTTATATGTTTCAATAAGATATCCTCTCATCCTTCTAAATTCCAGAGTATACAAGCCCAGCCACTCCATTCCATTAACATATGACAGTCCCGCCATCCCGGGAATTAACCTGGTGAACCTACGCTGCGCTCCCTCAATAGAAAGAATGGCTTCCTCAAATTAGGGGACCAAAACTGCACACAATACTCCAGATGTGGTCTCACTAGGGCCCTGTACAACTGCAGAAGGAGCTCGTTGCTCCTACACGCAACTGCTCTTGTTTCGAGTCATTAAGGTTATTAATTAGCGGTACCTGCATGCTTACTTTCAGTGACTGATGAACAAGGACCCCCAGATCTATTTGTACTTCCCCTTTTCCCAACCTAATACTATTCAGATAATAATCTGCCTTCCTGATTTTGCCACCAAAGCAGATAACCTCACATTTATCCACATTAAACTGCATCTTTCATGCATCCGCCCACTCACCCAAACTGTCCAAGTCACCCTGCATCCTCATCGCATCCACCTCACAGTTCGCACATTTGCTAATATTATTTTGAATCCCTTCATCTAAATCATTGATGTATATTGTAAATAGCTGCGGTCCCAGCACCGAGCCTTGCGGTACCCCACTAGTCACTGCCTGCCATTCTGAAAGGGACCCGTTAATCCCTACTCTTTGTTTCCTGTCTGCCAACCACTTCTCTATCCATGTCAGCACTCTACCCCCAATACCATGTGCTCCAATTTTTACCCACTAATCTCCTATGTGGGACCTTATCAAATGCTTTCTGAAAGTCCAGGTACACTACATCCACTGGCCATTTTCCGAGTTACATCCTGAAAAAATTCCAGAAGATTAGTCAAGCATGATTTCCCCTTCGTAAATCCATGCTGACTCGGACCGATCCTGTTACTGCTATCCAAATGTGCGGCTATTTCATCTTTTATAATTGACTCCAGCATCTTCCCCACCACCGATGTCAGGCTAACTGGTCTATAATTCCCTGTTTTCTCTCTCCCGCCTTTCTTAAAATGTGGGATAACATTTTGGTAACAATACCGAATAGTGCAAGGCTTGGATAGAGTGGATGTGGAGAGAATGTTTCCATTAGAGGGAGAGTCCAGGATAAGAGGCCATAGCCTCAGAATGAAAGGACATACTGTACGTTTAGAAAGGAGACGAGGAAGAACCTCTTTAGCCATAAGGTGGTAAATCTGTGGAATTCATTGCCACAGAAGGCTGTGGAAGCCAAGTCAGTGGATAATTTTAAGGCAGAGATTGATAGATTCTTGATGAGTACGGGTGTCAGAGGTTATGGGGAGAAGGCAGGAGAATGGGGTTGAGAGGGAGAGATAGATCAGCCATGATTGAATGGCGGAGTAGGCTTAATGGGCCGAATCGCCTGATTCTGCTGCTATCTCTTATAAACATGAACAAAATGCTGGTTAAACTCTGCAGGTCAGGCAGCAGAAAACATTTAACATTCATTATATACAGTGGCTTGCAAAAGTTTTCATGCCCCTTGAACTTTTCCACATTTTGTCACGTTACAACCACAAACGTAAATGTATTTTATGTGATAGACCAACATAAAGTGGCGCATAATTGTGAAGTGGAAGGAAAATGATACATGGTTTTCAAATTTGTTTACAAATAAAAAACTGAAAAGTGTGGCGTGCAAAAGTATTCAGCCCCCTTTACTCTGATACCCCTAAATAAAATCCAGTGCAACCAATTGCCTTCAGAAGTCACCTAATTAGTAAATAGAGTCCACTTCTGTGTAATCTAATCTCAGTATAAATACAGCTGTTCTGTGAAGGCGTCAGAGGTTTGTTAGAGAACATTAGTGAACAAACAGCATCATGAAGCCCAAGGAACACACCAGACAGGTCAGGGATAAAGTTGTGGAGAAGTTTAAAGCAGGGTTAGGTTATAAAAAAATATCCCAAGCTTTGAACAACTCACGGAGCACTGTTCAATCTATTATCCGAAAATGGAGAGAGGATGGCACAACTGCAAACCTACCAAGACATGGCCGTCCACCTAAACTGACAGGCCGGGCAAGGAGAGCATTGATCAGAGAAGCAACCAAGAGGCCCATGGTAACTCTGGAGGAGCTGCAGAGATCCACAGCTCAGGTGGGAGAATCTGTCCACAGGACAACTATTAGTCGTGCACTCCCCAAATCGGGCCTTTATGGAAGAGTGGCATGAAGAAAGCCATTGTTGAAACAAAGCCATAAGAAGTCCCGTTTGCAGTTTGCCACAAGCCATGTGGGGGACACAGCGAACATGTGGAGGAAGGTGCTCTGGTCTGATGAGACCAAAATTAAAGTTTTTGGCCTAAATGCAAAACGCTATGTGTGGCGGAAAACTGACACTGCACATCACCCTGAACACACCATCCCCACTGTGAAACATGGTGGTGGCAGCATCATGCTGTGTGGATGCTTTTCTTCAGCAGGGACAGGGAAGCTGGTCAGAGTTGATGGGAAGATGGATGGAGCCAAATACAGGGCAATCTTGGAAGAAAACCTGTTAGAGTCTGCAAAAGACTTGAGACTGGGGCGGAGGTTCACCTTCCAGCAGGACAACAACCCTAAACATACAGCCAGAGCTACAATGGAATGGTTTAGATCAAAGCATATTCATGTGTTAGAATGGCCCAATCAAAGTCCAGACCTAAATCCAATTGAGAATCTCTGGCAAGACTTGAAAATTGCTGTTCACAGACGCTCTCCATCCAATCTGACTGAGCTTGAGCTATTTTGCAAAGAAGAATGGGCAAAAATTTCAGTCTCTAGATGTGCAAAGCTGGTAGAGACATACCCCAAAAGACTTGCAGCTGTAATTGCAGCGAAAGGTGGTTCTACAAAGTATTGACTCAGGGGGGCTGAATACTTTTGCACGCCACACTTTTCAGTTTTTTATTTGGGGTGAAATGAGTGAGTGGCCAGGGTGGTGTGGGTCTCTGGTGATGCTGGCTGCCTTTTTGAGGTTGCGATTCCGGTAAATCCCTTTGATGCTGGGAAGGTCAGAGGCCGAGATGGACTTGGCAGTGTCCACAACTTATAATTGTAGTGTAGAAGAGAATGGCCACAGATATCTCTCTGCAGCCTTACCACCTGACCTACTCGATCATAGAGTGTGTAATATGCAATACCCGACCAAGAGAGAAACAGGAGCATATACTCTACCTGAGGTTTTTCCCCAGAAACAAATTGCTGCCATGAGTATGACAAGGGACACCATTGACGCCAACTGCAAGAATAGCAGTATTTTTCGATGAGACGGGAGACCTGGAAAAATAAGCAATGAGTTTCAACATTAGAATACAGGGACGGAGAGTTGCTGCCTCACAGCGCTAGAGACCCAGGTTTGATCCTGACCACGAGTGCTTGTCTGTACCGAGTTTGTACGTGTGCGTAGGATAGTGTTAGTGTGTGGGGATCGCTGGTAGGCGTAGACCCGGAGGACCAAACGGCCTGTTTCCACGCTGTATCTCTAAACTAAACTAAACTAAGCCTGGAATTGTAGAATGACACCATTCAGAAGGTCCGAATCAGCATCCATAAGACCGAGGAGCAGAATTAGACCATTCAGCCCATCGAGCCTGTTTTACCATTCGATCCATTTTGCAGAGCAGTCTTGAGCTACTATCTACCTAGTCTCTCCGCTGACTGGTTAGCACACAACAAAAAAAGCTTTTCACTGTGCCTCGGGACACGTGACAATAAACTAAACTAAACTCTGAATCGCATTCTCTTCCCTTCTACTGGTAGCTTTTGACGCCCTTACTAATCAAGAACCTATTAATCTCTGCTTTAAAAATACCCAAGCATTTGGCATCCACAGCCTTGTGGCAATGGGTTCCACAGATTCACCACCCTCTGGCAAAAGAAATTCCTCCTTATTTCCATTCTGCCCAGTATATCCATTTGTTGAAAAGCCTTTTTTTTTGTAGACATTTTAGAGATACAGCGTGGAAACAGGCCCTTCGGCCTACTGTCTACTCCACCCAACGATCACCCCGGACACTAACACTATCAATTAGGCAGGACAAATCAAAATAGGACGTACATGGTAAATGGTAGGGAATTGAGGAATGCTGTGGAACAGAGGGATCTAGGAATAACTGTGCATAGTTCCCTGAAGGTGGAATCGCATGTAGATGGGGTGGTAAAGAAAGCCTTTGGTGTGTTGGCCTTTATAAATCAGAGCATTGAATATAGGAGTAGGGAAGTAATGTTAAAATTGTACAAGGCATTGGTATGACCAATTCTGGAGTATGGTGTACAATTTTGGTCGCCTAATTATAGGAAGGATGTCAACAAAATAGAGAGAGTACAGAGGAGATTTACTAGAATGTTGCCAGGGTTTCAGCAACTATGTTACAGAGAAAAGGTTGAACAAGTTAGGTCTTTATTCTTTGGAGCGCAAAAGGTTAAAGGGGGACTTGATTGAGGTCTTTAAAATGATGAAAGGGATAGACAGAGTTGACGTGGATAAGTTTTTCCCATTGAGGGTAGGGAAGATTCAAACAAGAGGGCATGACATGCGAATTAAGGGACGGATGTTTAGGGGTAACGTGAGGGGGAACTTCTTTACTCAGAGGGTGGTGGCTGTGTGGAATGAGCTTCCAGCTGAAGTCGTGGATTTTAACATTTAAAAGTAAAGTGGATAGGTATATGGACGTGAAGGGAATGGAGGGGTATGGTCTGAGTGCAGGTAGATGGGACTAGGGGAAAACAAATGGTCGGCACGGACTGGAAGGGCCGAGAGGGCCTGTTTCCGTGCTGTAATTGTTATATGATTATCCTACACACACTAGGGACAATTCACATTTTTTTACTGAAGCCAATCGACCTACATACCCGCACGTCTTTGGACCGTGAGTGGAAACTGGGGCAGCCGGGAGAAAACCCACGCAGGTCACGGGGAGAACGAACAAACTCCGTACAGACAGGCACACGTAGTCGGGGTCGTACCCGGGACTCTGGCGCTGTGAGGCAGCAACTCTACCGCTGCGCCACCGTGCAGATTGAGTTACCCCAGCACTTTGTGGCTTTAAAAAAAATATCTCCCCCTCACGTTGCAATGATTGGTTAATTTTCAACAGTGATCGGTACAAAAACGTAAATAAATATCTCTTACTTATTGCCGTGCTGCCTCCCAGCATGCAAGAAACGATAATGCCAATGAAGACTGTGCAACCAAAAATCAGAGCCACAATGGAGAGGCTCAGGGTTGTGCTGTGCAGAGAAGGAATACCTGAAACAGGAAATATTACGTGTTGGAAGGAACTGCAGATGCTGGTTTACACCGAAGATAGACACAAAATGCTGGAGTAACTCAATGTGACAGGCAGCATCTCTGGAGAGGAGGAATGGGAGACGTTTCGGGTTGAGACCCTTCTCCAGACCGAGAGTCAGGGGAGAGGGGGGCGGACACAGAGATAAGGAAGTGTAAGGTGTGAAGACGAGGCAAGATTCAAGATTCAAGAGAGTTTATTGTCATGTGTCCCAGATAGGACAATGACATTCTCGCTTTGCTTCAACACAACAGAATATAGTAGGCATAAATAAATACAGAACAGAACAGATCAGTGTGTCCATACACCATTTCATATATATATACACACACATAAATAAATAGATAAAGTGCAATAGGCTATTAATGTTCAGAGTTTTGCTTGAGTTGAGTTTAATAGCCTGATGGCTGTGGGGAAGTAGCTATTCCTGAACCTGGTCGTTGCAGATTTCAGGCTCCTGTACCTTCTACCTGAAGAGAGCGGGGAGATGAGTGGGTGGCCAGGATGGTGTGGGTCCTTGATGATGCTGCCAGCCTTTTTGAGGCAGCGACTGCGATAGATCCCCTCGATGGTAGGGAGGTCAGAGCCGATGATGGACTGGGCAGTGTTTACAACGGGGATGAAATTCAAGGAAAATGTAGAATAACTGATTGTTGGCTGGCAGAAGTTGACAACAGAGCAAACAGGGATACAATGTAATCAGGGACAGTCAGACTGGTCGGGGAACTGGAAAGGGGGAGGGATGGAGAGAGGTTTGTAGGTTAATTGGGTTGGTACAAGTGTAAATTGTCCCAAGTGTACGTCTGAGAGAGAGGGGGAAAGCAAGGGTTACTTGAAGTTAGGGAAGTCAATGTTCATCCCGCTGGGGTGTGAGCTGCCCAAGTGAAATATGAGGTGCTGTTCCTCCAATTAGCGCTGGGCCTCACTCCGACAGTGGAGGAGGCCCAGGACAGAAAGATCAGTGTGGGAATGGGAGGAGGAGTGTTTGGCAAACGGGAGATCAGGTATGTTTAGGGTTTAGGCGGACTGAGCGGAGGTGTTGTGGAAATATTGCAGTGTGGTCAAACAATATCTAACCAGCCATACTTATGCAACAGGCAAGAAGACACACTAACGCCTCTACTAATGGCAGCCAATTCAGGCAACTCACTGCATACTGGACTCTGAAGTGGAACTGTTTAGTTGAGTTTATTGTCACGTGTACCGAGGTACAGTGAAAAACGTTTGCTGCGTGCTAACCAGTCGGCGGAAGGACAATGCATGATTACAATCGATCCATTTACAGTGTACAGATACATGAAAAGGGAATAACGTTTAGTGCAAGGTAAAGCCAGCAAAGTCCGATCAAAGGTACACAAAATGCTGGAGAAACCGGGGTTTCGGCCCGAAACGTTGCCTATCTCCTTCGCTCCATAGATGCTGCTGCACCCGCTGAGTTTCTCCAGCATTTTGTGTACCCCAGATTTTCCAGCATCTGCAGTTCCTTCTTTAAGACAAAGTCCGATCAAAGATAGTCTGAGGGTCACCAATGAGGTAGACAGTAGTTCAGGACTGCTCTCTGGTTGCGGTAGAATGATTCAGTTGCCTGATGACAGCTGGGAAGAAACTGTCTCTGAATCTGGTGGTGTGCGTTTTCACACTACAATACCTTTTTGCCCGATGGGAGAGGGGCGAAGAGGGAGTGACTGGGGTGCGGCTGGTCCTTGATGATGCTGCTGGCCTTGCCGAGGCAGCGTGAGATGGAGATGGAGTCAATGGAAGGGAGATGGTCTGAGCTGCGTCCACAACTCTCTGAGTTCTTCAACGGCAGATGCTCTAATCGTTATTCCCTTTATCCTATATTTGTACACTATGTACGGTTCAATTGCAATCATGTATTGTCTTTCTTCTGATAGGGTAGCACGTAATAAAAAGCTTTCCTCTGTATCTCGGTACTTGTGACAGACAATAAACTATACTGAACTAAACTGAATTAAATTACCTGAGGAGGCTAATGCTCCTGTCCCACTTAGGAAACCTGAACAGAAACCTCTGGAGACTTTGCGCCCCACCCAAGGTTTCCGTGCGGTTCCCGGAGGTTTTTGTCAGTCTCCCTAATGGTGGAAAGTGGGTTCCGTTTTAAAAATCGGTAATTTTTTAGTCGAAGCCGGTTGCGACGCTAGTTGAAGGTGGTTGTCAGAGGATAAAAACCTCCGGGAACCGCACTGAAACCTTGGGTGGGGCGCAAAGTCTCCAGAGGTTTCCTAATGCCCCTGTCCCACTTAGGAAACCTGAACAGAAACCTCTGGAGACTTTGTGCCCCACCCAAGGTTTCCGTGGGGTTCCCGGAGGTTTTTATCAGTCTCTCTACCTGCTTCCACTACCTGCAACCTCCGGCAACCACCTGCAACCTCCAGGAACCACACGGAAACCTTGGGTGGGGCGCAAAGTCTCCACAGGTTTCCGTTCAGGTTTCCTAAGTGGGACAGGGGCATAAGGAAATTCAACTTGTCTCCAAAGATACACACAGTGGGCTGGAGTAACTCAGTGTGTCAGCAAGCATCTCTGGAGAAAGGGATTAGGCGACATTTTGGGTTGAGAACCTTCCTCTGACTAATGATACCACAATGTATTTTACAAAGTTCTGCAGATCCGCCGTAGAATACATGCCGTCGGGTTGTATCACAGCTTGGTTTGGGAACAGCTCTGCCCAAGACCACAAGAAATTGTGGACAGTTGCGGATGTAGCCCAGTCCATCACACAGACCAGGCTCCCCACCATCAACTCCATCTACACTTCACGCTGCCTCGGAAAAGCAGCCAACATAATCAAAGACTTGTCCCTCCCCGGTCATTCCTTCTTCCCCCTGCTCCCGTCCGGCAGAAGGTACAGAAGCTTGAAAGCGCGCACCAACAGACTCAGGAACAGCTTCTTCCCACTGCTGTCAGGCTTCTGAACGGTCCTTCCATAAGCTAGGGACAAGTCCCATTGCGGACGTTGGACTTTGTCTCTGGAACTGATGCGCTACAATACTGAGAACTATACTCTGCACTCTGTAGCTTCCCCTTTGCTCTACCTCTTGTACTCGAGTTTGACGATTGTATTTGTGTAGAGTATTGTCCGATCTGATTAGATATCATGCAAAACAAAGCTTTTCACTGTACAGTGGCTTGCAAAAGTATTCATACCCCTTCAACTTTTCCACATTTTGTCACGTTACAACCACAAACGTAAATGTATTTTATTGGGATTTTATGTGATAGACCAACACAAAGTGGCGCATAATTGTGAAGTGGAAGGAAAATGATACATGGTTTTCAAATTTGTTTACAAATAAAAAACTGAAAAGTGTGGCGTGCAAAAGTATTCAGCCCCCTTTACTCTGATACTCCTAAATAAAATCCAGTGCAACCAATTGCCTTCAGAAGTCACCTAATTAGTAAATAGAGTCCACTTGTGTGTAATCTAATCTCAGTATAAATACAGCTGTTCTGTGAAGGCCTCAGAGGTTTGTTGGAGAACATTTGTGAACAAACAGCATCATGAAGCCCAAGGAACACACCAGACAGGTCAGGGATAAAGTTGTGGAGAAGTTTAAAGCAGGGTTAAAAAATATCCCAAGCTTTGAACAGCTCACGGAGCACTGTTCAATCTATCATCCGAAAATAGAAAGAGTATGGCACAACTGCAAACCTACCAAGACATGGCCGTCCACCTAAACAGACAGGCCGGGCAAGGAGAGCATTGATCCGAGTAGCAGCCAAGAGGCCCTTGGTAACTCTGGAGGAGCTGCAGAGATCCACAGTTCAGGTGGGAGAATCTGTCCACAGGACAACTATTAGTCGTGGTTAAATCGGGCCTTTATGGAAGAGTGGCAAGAAGAAAGCCATTGTTGAAACAAAGCCATAAGAAGTCCCATTTGCAGTTTGCCACAAGCCATGTGGGGGACACAGCAAACATGTGGAGGAAGGTGCTCTGGTCTGATGAGACCAAAATGGAAGTTTTTGGCCTAAATGCAAAACGCTAGGTGTGGCGGAAAATTAACACTGCACATCACCCTGAACACACCATCCCCACTGTGAAACATGGTGGTGGCAGCATCATGCTGTGGGGATGCTTTTCTTCAGCAGGGACAGGAAGCTGGTCAGAGTTGATGGGAAGATGGATGGAGCCAAATACAGGGCAATGTTGGAAGAAAACCTGTTAGAGTCTGCAAAAGACTTGAGACTGGGGCGGAGGTTCACCTTCCAGCAGGACAATGACCCTAAACATACAGCCATAGCTCAATGGAATGGTTTAGATCAAAGCATATTCATGTGTTAGAATGGCCCAGTCAAAGTCCAGACCTAAATCCAATTGAGAATCTCTGGCAAGACGTGAAAATTGCTGTTCACAGACGCTCTCCATCCAATCTGACTGAGCTTGAGCTATTTTGCAAAGAAGAATCGGCAACAAAGTCTGTAGATGTGCAAAGCGGGTAGAGACATACCCCAAAAGACTTGCAGCTGTAATTGCAGCGAAAGGTGGCTCTACAAAGTATTGACTCAGGGGGGCTGAATACTTTTGCACGCATCACTTTCCAGTTTTTTATTTGTAATAAAATTTGGAAACCATGTATCATTTTCCTTCCACTTCACAATTATGCACCACTTTGTGTTGGTCTATCACATAAAATCCCAATAAAATACATTTATGTTTGTGGTTGTAACGTGACAAAATGTGGAAAAGTTCAAGGGGTATGAATAGAAACATAGAAACATAGAAACATAGAAATTAGGTGCAGGAGCAGGCCATTCAGCCCTTCGAGCCTGCACCGCCATTCAATATGATCATGGCTGATCATCCAACTCAGTATCCCGTACCTGCCTTCTCTCCATACCCTCTGATCCCCTTAGCCACAAGGGCCACATCCAACTCACTCTTAAATATAGCCAATGAACTGGCCTCAACTACCCTCTGTGGCAGAGAGTTCCAGAGACTCACCACTCTCTGTGTGAAGAAAGTCTTTCTCATCTCGGTCTTAAAGGATTTCCCCCTTATCCTTAAGCTGTGACCCCTTGTCCTGGACTTCCCCAAGATCGGGAACAATCTTCCTGCATCTAGCCTGTCCAACCCTTAAGAATTTTGTAAGTTTCTATAAGATCCCCTCTTAATCTCCTAAATTCCAGAGAGTATAAACCGAGTCTATCCAGTCTTTCTTCATAAGACAGTCCTGACATCCCAGGAATCAGTCTGGTGAAACCTTCTCTGCACTCCCTCTATGGCAATAATGTCCTTCCTCAGATTTGGAGACCAAAACTGCACGCAATACTCCAGGTGTGGTCTCACCAAGACCCTGTACAACTGAAGTAGAACCTCCCTGCTCCTATACTCAAATCCTCTTGCTATGAAAGCCAACATACCATTCGCTTTTTTCACTGCCTGCTGCACCTGCATGCCTACCTTCAATGACTGGTGTACCATGACACCCAGGTCTCGCTGCATCTCCCCTTTTCCCAATCGGCCACCATTTAAATAATAATACTTTTGCAAGCCACTGGACCTCGGCACATGTGACAATAATAAAGCTGATCTTGATCTAAAACTGAAACCTTAAGCTAAACTAAACATAGAAACATAGAAAATAGGTGCAGGAGTAGGCCATTCGGCCCTTCGAGCCTGCACCGCCATTCAATATGATCATGGCTGATCATCCAACTCAGTATCCTGTACCTGCCTTCTCTCCATACCCCCTGATCCCTTTAGCCACAAGGGCCACATCTAACTCCCCCTTTAATATAGCCAATGAACTGGCCTCAACTACCTTCTGTGGCAGAGAATTCCAGAGACTCACCACTCTCTGTGTGAAAAATGTTTTTCTTATCTCAATCCTAAAGGACTTCCCCCCCATCCTTAAACTGTGACCCCTTGTTCTGGACTTCCCCAACATCGGGAACAATCTTCCTGCATCTAGCCTGTCCAACCCCTTAAGAATTTTGTAAGTTTCTATAAGATCCCCCATCAATCTTCTAAATTCTAGCGAGTACAAGCCGAGTCTATCCAGTGTTTCTTCATATGGAAGTCGTGACATCCCAGGAATCAGTCTGGCGAACCTTCTCTGTACTCCCTCTATGGCAAGAATGGCAAGAATAAATTAACAGATGTTACTCACCATGGATGAAGAGATGGTAAGAATGGTTCACTTCACTGACACGATTTTCCAGGATGGAAGTGTAGACTCCACAATTTGATTTTTTGGCTTTCAGGATCTGCAAGGTGAAGTTGTTTCGCAACATGCGATACGTGGTGTTGTTATTTGCTATCATTTGGCCGTCTTTCATCCATCGAACTGAGCCAACCTTCCCGCCAGCCACTTGACATGTCAGATTAATGTCCTGATCCACCATGGCAATACCAGTGGTAATAGAAGGGGACAACAGTCGTTCTGATGAAGAATGAAAATAAATGGTCCGAGCATTAAGACAACTTTGTGGAGTTTCCAAATAAAATTGTTACAATTTTGGGCTCCGTACCTAAGGAAGGATGCACTGGCTCCGGAGAGGGTCCAGAGGAGGTTTGCTTACGAGAACGATCCCGGGAATGAGTGGGTTAACATACGACGAGCGTTTGTCGGCACTGGGCCCGTACTCGCTGGAGTTTAGAAGGATGGGGGGGGGGGGGACCTTGTTGAAATGTACCGAATCGTGAAAGGCCTGGACAAAGTGGATGTCAAGAGGATGCTTCCACTAGTGGGAGAGTCTTGGACCAGAGGTCATAGCCTCAGAATTAAAAGACGTTATTTTAGGAAGGAGATTAGGAGGAATATCCCTCCAAACCTGTCCTATCCATGTACCTGTCTAACTGTTTCTTAAACATAGAAACATAGAATCATAGAAAATAGGTGCAGGAGCAGGCCATTTGGCCCTTTGAGCCTGCACCGCCATTCAATATGATCATGGCTGATCATCCAACTCAGTATCCCGTACCTGCCTTCTCTCCATACCCCCCTGATCCCCTTAGCCACAAGAGCCACATAACACTCCCTCTTAAATATAGCCAATGAACTGGCCTCAACTACCTTCTGTGGCAGAGAATTCCACAGATTCACCACTCTCTGTGTGAAAAATGTTTTTCTCATCTCGGTCCTAAAAAGACTTCCCCCTTATCCTTAAACTGTGACCCCTTGTTCTGGACTTCCCCAACATCGGGAACAATCTTCCTACATCTAGCCTGTCCAACCCCTTAAGAATTTTGTAAGTTTAGATTCTTGGTCTTTAGAAAAGTTGGTATAGTCCCAGCCTCAACTACCTCCTCTGGCAGCTTGTTCCATACACCCACCACCCTTTGTGTGAAAAAGTTACCCCTCAGACTCCTATTAAATCTTTTCACCTTCACCTTGAACCTATGTCCTCTGGTCCTCAATTCACCCACTCTGGGCAAGAGACTCTGGGCAAGAGACCTATAACATGGTGCCCAGAACTGAACACAGTACATTAAATGCAGCCTCACCAACATCTTATACAGCAGCATCATGACCTCCCAACTTCTATACATTCCTTGGAACCCAGGAGGATGTGGGGTGATCTTATAGAGGCGTATAAGATCATGAATGAAATGAGCAGCGCATTTACCCTGAGTAGTGGAATCAAGAGCCAGATGACATAGATTTAATGAGAAAGATTTCATCTGAACCAGAGGGGCAACATTTTTTTATACAAAGTGTGGTGGGTATATGGAACGAACTGCCGGAGGAGATAGTTGAGGCAGGTATTATCTGAAGGTTTTTAAAAACATTTGTACAGGTACATGGATAGGACAGGTTTTGAGGGATATGGGCCAAACCCATATGCATATGGGTCAAGATGGAATACATATATAACCATATAACAATTACAGCACGGAGACAGGCCCTCTCGGCCCTTCAAGTCCGCGCCAACCATTTGTTTTCCCCTAGTCGCATCTACCTGCACTCAGACCATACCCCTCCATTCCCTTCACGTCCATATACCTATCCACTTTACTTTTAAATGTTTAAAATCGATCCTGCCTCCACCACCTCTGCTGGAAGCTCATTCCACACAGCCACCACCCTCTGAGTAAAGAAGTTCCCCCTCACATTATCCCTAAACTTCTGTCCCTTAATTCTCATGTCATGCCCTCTTGTTTGAATCTTCCCTACCCTCAATGGGAAAAGCTTATCCACGTCAACTCTGTCTATCCCTTTCATCATTTAAAGACCTCAATCAAGTCCCCCCTTAACCTTCTGCGCTCCAAAGAATAAAGACCTAAAGATGTAAATATAAAGATGTAATTCTGAGGCTCTATAAGGCACTGGTCAGGCCGCATTTGGAAAATTGTGAGCAATTTGAGGAAGGATATGCTGGTGCTGGAGATGGTACAGAGGAGGTTTACAAGAATGATTCCTGGAATGGGTGGCTTAATATATGATGAGCGTTTGACAGCACTGGGCCTGAACTCGCTGGAGTTCAGAAGGTTGAGGGGGACCTCATTGAAACTTACATTACAGAATAATGAAAGGCATAGATAGAGTGGGTGTGGAAAGGATGTTTCTGGTGGGACCAGAGGTCACAGCCTCAGAATTAATGGGTGCGCTTTTAGAAAGGAAGTGAGGAGGAACTTCTTTAGTCAGGGGATAGTTAATCTGTGGAACTCATTGCCACAGAGGGCTGTGGAGGCCAAGTCAGTGGATATCTTCAAGGCAGAGATGGACAAATTCCTGATTAGAATGGGTATCAAGGGTTGTGTGGAGAAGGCAGGAAAATGGGATTAGGAGACAGAGATCAGCCGAATGGCCTAATTCTACTTTTAGAACTTGCGAAACACAGGCTGGTGGTGCTATCATAGATGGGGCATGTTGGTCAGCATGGACAAGTTGGGCCAGAGGGCCTGTTTCAAGGCTGTATAAGAGACTTAAACTATGCAACACAATAATAAACTGATACACTGCTCACCCATAACATTCAGTTTGAAGATTCTGCTGTTGTTGGCGTTTAAATCAACGTCAACTTTATAGAGACCTTGATCTTGTGCTGTTAAATCTTTCAGCATCACCGATCCATTGGAATAGTTGAACTCGCATCGATCCTTATAGGAGTTGGTGAATGTGGCGTTTTGCAATGAGTGGTAAAAATAATCTATAATTCGGATATTTCCGAATGCCCACCGAAGGTGTTGCACATTTTGAAATTCTTTTTCGCCGGGACCAGGTAGCACAACGAACGATCCGATGGCGCCGAACAACTCCAGGCTTGGCGTCACGCTTTCCCTGAGGACCAAGAGAAATAGTCATCATCTGGGAGGCACAGGAGGATCCAATTCAGAACGCAGGAGAGCGGAGGGAACAGATTGAAGCTCGGGATTCCCCCTTGGTTCGCAAGAACGATCCCGGGAATGAGTGGGTTAACCTACCATGTGCGTTTGTCGGCAACCGGGCCTGTACTCGTTGGAGTTCAGAAGAATGAGGGGGGTGATCTCATTGGAAACGTACAGAACTTGCTCGAATTAGGAGATTGAGGGGGGGATCTTATAGATACTTACAAATTTCTTAAGGGGTTGGACAGGCTAGATGCAGGAAGATTGTTCCGATCTTGGGGAACTCCAGAACAAGGGGTCACAGTTTAAGGATAAGGGGGAAATCTTTTAGGACCGAGATGAGAAAAACATTTTTCACACAGAGAGTGGTGAGTCTGTGGAATTCTCTGCCACAGAAGGTAGTTGAGGTCAGTTTCATTGTCTATATTTAAGAGGGAGTTAGATGTGGCCCTTGTGGCTATAGGATCAGGGGGTATGGAGAGAAGGCAGGTACGGGATACTGAGTTGGATGATCAGCCATGTATCATATTGAATGGCTGTGCTGGCTCGAAGGGCCGAATGGCCTACTCCTGCACCTATTTTCTATGATTCTATTGATTCTATGAACAGTGAAAGGCTTGGACAGAGTGGATGTTGAAGAGGATGTTTCCACTGGTGGGAGAGTCTGGGACTAGAGGTCACAGCTTCAGAATCAAAGGCCGTTCTTTTAGGAAGGGAGATGAGGAAAAATGTCTTTAGTCAGCGTGGTTGGTTAATCTGTGGAAATTCTTTGCCACAGAAGGCTGTGGAGGCCGTCAGTGGTAATTTTTTTAAGGTAGGGATAGATGGATTCTTGATCAGTACGGGTGTCAGAGGTTATGCAAAGGCAGGAAAAATGGGGTTAGATGGAGAGATAGATCAGCCATGATTGAATGGTGGAGTAGACTTGATGGGCCAAATGGCCCAATTCGACTCCGATCACTTATAATCTTATGATTTTATGAATTAGTGCCTCGGATAGTCCTGCAGTGGTAGGATTAGATGTTATTCTGGAAGAATTGTGAGAACTAAAGTGTTAGAGGGAATACTGTTGAGCATTATTACTAGAATTTGTTATAAACTGTTTTAGTGACATGGGCTGATTACCTAGCAGTAATATTATTAAATTTATGGTGTTTTTGATTCTCGTATGTTTATTTGTATGTCATTCCATTAGGACTGTGAAGCTGTTTGCAAGTAAGAATTTGGTATAGGAAGGAAATGCAGATGCAGGTTTTAAACCAACGATAGACACAAAAAGTTTGCCCAGAAACCACCCCCTTTCACACTCACCCCAGCCCTGGGAAACAAAGTTTTCAGAGCCCTACAGTCACCCCAAGGCAGCCCACGAACCTCTGAATGAAAGACTAGGCGTCCCAGAGTTTCCAGCGCTTGGCCCAAGTTTCAATTTAAACTCGGGTGGTAAACTGAGTTTTGTATTAAAAACCCTAATACAATTGGCCCTTAATTGTAAATATGAGAACGTTTTCCATATATTGTACGGTAGACTGTCATCGGTCTGTAGATACCATAATTTATTGGAAAATATGAATACACGAACACAGGGGTTAGTTTTTGAAAATTGGAGTCATATCCCATCTACATCTCACACTCTCTAGCTGTGTTTTTAAGAAATGGCATTAAGGACTTGTGTTATGTTGTTTTTGCTGGACTGAATCCAAACCCATTTACAGCATAAAGTTGTGAGTAACTTTTTAGGTGAGAATTCTTAGAAACATTGAAACATAGAAATTAGGTTGCAGGAGCAGGCCATTTGGCCCTTCGAGCCTGCACCGCCATTCAATATGATCATGGCTGATCATCCAACTCAGTATCCTGTACCTGCCTTCTCTCATACCCCCTGATCCCTTCAGCCACAAGAGCCACATCTAACTCCCTCTTAAATATAGCCAATGAAAAACTGGCCTCAACTACCTTCTGTGGCAGAGAATTCCACAGATTCACCACTCTCTGTGTGAAAAACGATTTTCTACTCATCTCGGTCCTAAAAGACTTCCCCCTTATCCTTAAACTGTGACCTTGTTCTGGACTTCCCCAACATCGGGAACAATCTCCTGCATCTAGCTTGTCCAACCCCTTAAGAATTTGTAAGTCTCTATGAGATCCCCCCTCAATCTTCTAAATTCCAGCGAGTACAAGCCGAGTCTATCCAGTCAAGCTTCATATGGAAGTCCTGCCATCCCAGGAATCAGTCTGGTGAACCTTCTCTGTACTCCCTCTGTGGCAAGAATGTCTTTCCTCAGATTAGGAGACCAAAACTGTACGCAATACTCCAGGTGTGGTCCTCACCAAGACCTGTACAACTGCAGTAGAACCTCCCTGTTCTTGTACTCAAATCCTTTTGCTATGAATGCCAACATACCATTCGCTTTTCTTAACAAGCCTGCTGCACCTGCATGCCTGACTTTCAATGACTGGTGTACCATGACACCGGTCTGTTGCATCTCCCATTTTCCTAATCGGTCACCATTCAAATAATAGTCTACTTTCTGTTTTTGCCACCAAAGTGGATACCTCACATTTATCCACATTATACTGCATCCGCCATGCATTTGCCCACTCACCCAGTCTATCCAAGTCATCTTGCAGCCTCCTAACATCCCTCCTCACAGCTAACACTGCCCCCCAGCTTGTGTCATCCGTAAACTTGGAGATGTTGCATTTAATTCCCTCGTCCAAATCATTTATAATATATTGTAAATAGCTGGGGTCCCAGCACTGAGCCTTGCGGCACCCCACTAGTCACTGCCTGCCATTCTGAAAAGGCCCGTTTACTACTACTCTTTCTTCCTGTCTGCCAGCCAGTTCTCTATCCACCATCAATATGAACCCCCCAATACCGTGTGCTTTAAGTTTGTAGACTAATCTCTTGTGTGGGACCTTGTCGAAAAGCTTCTGAAAGTCCAGAATAACACATCCATGCTTCGCCTTATCCATTACTAGTTACATCTCAAAAAATTCAATAAGATTTGACAGACATGATTTACCTTTTGTATTCCATGCTGACCTTTTTCCAAAGATTTCACCACTTTCCAAATGCGCTGCTATCCATCTTTAATAACTGACTTAGCGTTTCCTCACTACTGATGTTAGACTAACTGTCTATAATTCCCCATTTTCTCTCTCCCTCCTTTAAAAAGTGGGGTTACATTAGTACCCTCCAATCCCTCAGGAACTACTCCAGAATCTAAAGGTTTTGAAAATTATCACTAAGGCATCGCTATGTTGGGGCTACTTCCTTAAGTACCCTGGGATGCAGGGGACTATCTTGCCTCTCTGTGGATTTAACGGCCTTTAAATCCATTGCAATTTCCTAACACCACTTCAGCTAACCTGGATTTCATCAGAGTTCCTCCATTCATTTGACCACGATCCTGCTATTTCCGGCAAATTATTTATGTCTTCCTTAGGAAGACAGAACCAAGTAGTTATTCATTGGTCTGCCATGTCCTTGTTCCCCATGAGTCCAAAATTCACACGTTTCTGATGCAAGGGAACACATTTTGTTTTATCATCTTTTTCGCTTCACATATCGATTAAAAACTTTTTGCAGTCAGTTTTTATGTTTCCCGCCAGTTTTCTTTAATAAGCCATTTTCCCTTTTTAATATTAAGCCCTTTGTCCTCCTCTGTTGCGTCTCTGAATTTCTCCCAGTCCCTGGTAGGCTGCTTTTTTTCTGGCTAATTTGTACGCCTTCATCTTTTGCTTGGATTATATACCTGGATTTCCCGTGTTATCCACGGATGTGCTACCTCCCAGATTTATTCTTTTGCCATACTTGGATGACGATTGTTTTAGTTCAATCCATTGCAGTCTTTAAATGCTCCCATCACATAGCCACCGTCAACCTTCAAGATCATTTGCCAGTCTATCTTGGCCAATCACGTCTCATACCCTCAAGTTACCTTTCTTTATGTTCAGGACCTGTGTGCTGAATTAACAATGTCACTCTCCAATCCTCTAATCACTTATTTATGGTTCACTCTTGCCCAATGGGCCTCGTTACAACAAGGCTGCTAACTAACACTTCCTCATTACTCATTACCCAGTCTAAGAATAGCCTGCTCTCTCGTTGGTTTCCTCCACATGTTGGTTAGAAAACTATCCCGCAACATTCCATACTATCTCTCTATGCACCCTGCCAATTTGATTCTAACCCAATCTATATGTAGATTGAAAGTCACCCATTATAACGGTTTTACCTCGTTGCAGCATTTCTAATTTCCTGTTTGATGCCTATCCAAACTCCACTACTACTGTTAGGTGGCCTGTACACAACACCCACTAGCGTTTTCGCCCCTTAGCTCCACAATATTGATTGCACATCCTCCAGCTAAGGTCATTCCTTCTATTGCGTAATGTAATGTAATGCACTGAAATTAATTTATTTCATAACACACAACAATACTCTGGTCTTTAATTACAATGCAGCTGTGAAACTCATATGTGGTGTGCGGGGGGCAGCATCTATTGGAGAAAGAAAGGGTTTCGACTCGAAACGTTGGCCTATTTCCGTCGCTACATAGAGGCATGCCAGAGTTTCTCCAGCACTTTTGTCTACCTTCGATTTTCCAGAATCTGCAATTACTTTTGATCTTGTGAACTTATTTTGTGAACTTTCCCACTGAGCATCTTTTGGGAAGCATATTGCACAGGTTAGTACAAATACACTTAAAACTTGAATAGCAACCACGCCCCGAAGGAGCTTCCAACGATTCATTCATCAAGAAGCTAGAAGTAACTCTATGCGGGACAGACGGCAACCTTTGGAGTGGAGGTATAGGTGTCGTTTCGGGTCGAGACCATCTTCAGATTAAACCTGATCTGCAGTTCTTCCAATTTATAATTTTTATAAAATTATTAAAAAACAAAGTCCCTTTTACACATTGTTTGGAACAATTTGCTCTCTAATGCGGACAGGACTGGGAGGGAAAGTAACGATGCTACTCTGGAAAATCCACTGTCTAAACACATCCGCCTTCAATAAATGTTGTTAATTTGTTGGTTATAATCCTGGTGACGGGAAACCTGTACCATATATATACATGCTTCTCCATAAAAAGTGATTAACCTAACAAGGATTCATGGCACAGGTTCAATGTGAAAAGTTAAAGTTCTGAAGGTGAACTATATAACTAATTGCAATACGGCTATCCCCACACTGCATGGTTCATCCTTTTTTGGCCATGTTTTCGTCCCCGGGTGAGTGCTTTTAGCTCTTAACAGTGATGGTTAGATCACTGTATATTTTCTTTCGCG